>CP119886.1:790000-1136276 GCA_029542825.1 Malassezia sp. CBS 17886 | reverse complement strand
TAACCTAACCTAACCCTAACCCTAACCCTAACCCTAACCCTAACCCTAACCCTAACCCTAACCTAACCCTAACCCTAACCCTAACCCTAACCCTAACCTAACCCTAACCCTAACCCTGTTTTATCCTGTCATGTTTTTTTCTTTCTTTCCCTTGTCGATATATACCTTTTTTCTCTCAAATGTACCTCTTTTACACTCTTTCATAGTTTGTTTCCTTTCTACTGCCCTTCTTCTTTTCCTTCTTTTCATCTCACCTTTTCTCCACTTCTTCCGTAAATTTTCTAGTTTGTCATTTTTTGCCCCTTTTTATCATTGTCCCTTAAGAAGTTCTTTCTGGCAAGCACGCTCCCATTTTCCTGCTATCGCATTCCCCTTTTCTACTTCACCTTTTGTTTACCTTGACGTCTTCTTATATTATGCTCTTGTCCGCCTTCTCCATTTGGTATTTGGTTTACTGATTACTGCTTGTCCTTTTTCTCTTACACTTGCATCACTCTCTTTCCTTTTATCCCCAAGTGTCATGACCCTTTCTATCGTTTTCCTGCTCCTTTCTTTGGCTGTTTTTTTTTTTTTTCTCTACCTTGAGGAAGACGTCGCTCTTCTCCACGCTTGTTCTTTCTTATACACTTCTCCCAAACAATTGCTTTCGCAGTCATTTTCCATGCTCCTTGCATCTATCCATTTTTGCCTTCGTATGTCTTTTCTCCGCTTGTTGTTTGTTTGTTTGGCTAGCTTTCCTTATTCTACGCGTCCCTCCCCACGTATCGCGCTTCGCTACTGTCCTTATACGTTATTTGCGTCTTCGGCTGCGCGATGAGGGGCGCAAATGCAACCGTACCCGTTGTATCACAACGTCCCCCTCTTTAAATACACGCATAGGGGGCGTGCAGTTAGTTTGTTCACTCACATTGCCAAGCCCAGTTCTGTATAAACCCTTCCAGTTTCAGCAAAGAGGCTGAACGTGACAATGACAGGCGTTCCCCTTCGCTTCCTACATCCGGAGAAAGCCTACACTTGTCCATGTCAATGCAGGCACCGTCGGTGATTCAGCGCATGTTCACGGGCGGTCCCCAAGTTACCAATGACTATATTTGTGCTTGTCGATCCGTGACACACAGTCATAGACCCCTGCAGGGTCTGGCTGTGCCTTTTTAGTGCGCGGCAAATAAGCGCAGCCAATTAGATAGTACCCCGGAACTCGCAGGAGAGTGGTTCGCCGATCGGATGCATTTTCGCAGACCTCACCGGCGTTGATCCAGCGGAAGCCCGGACAAGTGGCGCAGTCCATGAGGGATGTGGAAACCGGACTGGAAAGCAAAAATAGTGCACTGCTAAAAGGGGTCAAAGCTGGTGAGGCATCCGCTGATCCGGGGACACACCCGTTAGCCTGTCATGTGGATCGTACTGCGGGGGTAACTCCGCCAGAGTCGCCGGCCGTGCGTTCGGCTGGCGAAGCATGTGGCCATGGTCGCAACGCACAGCGCGCCTCCTGGGAAGAGCCGAAGCGCTGCGGAACGGCCACATCTGTTTTGCCGTCCCCGCCACCGTCTCGACCAAGGTCCCCGCAGCGCGCAGAAGAAACGCAGGACCCGAAGTAAGAAACTCTGGCAGTGGCACGCTCACACACAGGGACGACAGCGCGGACGCGACACCGCAGGAAGCCGATTCCTCGGATGCGAATCCATTCCTGGTCACATTCGGCCCGGGACAGGACCCACGCAGCTGGTCGCGACGGTACCGAATGCTCCTCGTGGTCATTGTGTCTGCATATACGCTACTTTCGCCGATGACGAGCTCGATGAATGCCCCAGCACTCGATACGCTGGCGGAGGAGTTCCATGTTCAATCGTCAACTGTGAAGAACATGATGATGTCGTCCCAGGTCCTCGCGTTTGCCGTCGGGCCAATCCTGCATGCTCCCCTGAGTGAGCAGTATGGACGACGCACCCTCCTCCAAGTGACCAATATTCTCTTCCTCATCCTGAATATGGGATGTGGATTCTCGCGGACAGCGACGCAGATGATCGTGCTCCGCTTCTGCGCCGGTCTCATGGGCAGTGCACCAGCGTCACTTGGCGCGGGGATCGTCGCAGACCTGTTCGAGCCGGAGGACCGCGGCGAGGCCATGGCGATGTATACACTGTCGCCGATCATGGGCCCGTGCATAGGGCCGATTTTCTCAGGATGGATTATCCAGGGGTACGGGCCACAGCACTGGCGCTGGATCTTTTGGGTATCGACCATGTTTGGCGCCCTCGTCGCGGCCATTGGCCTCTTCACGGTGCGCGAGACATATACCCCTGTGCTGCTGGAGCGCAAGGCACACCGCTACCGCAAGGAGACGGGGAACCCCCGCTGGCACACGCGGTTTGCGCGCGTCGAGTCCTTGCGAACACGGCTCCTGCACGGCCTCATGCGCCCATGTGTGTTTCTCGTGACACAGCCGGTCGTCGTGGTCCCGAGCGTATATCAGGCCCTCTTGTTCGGTTGCCAGTACATTCTCCTCGCCGAGTTCCCGAACGTGTATCGCACGTACTACGACCAGCCACCGGGAATCGCCTCACTGCACTACATTGCGATGCTCGTCGGCTTCTTGGTGAGTGGACAGATTGGTGGGCGCTGGGTCGACGTGTACTATCGCAAGATGCGCGCTCGGAACGGAGGCGTGGGGAAGCCCGAGTTCAAGCTGCCGCTGCTGTTCATCACGGGGATATGCACGCCTGCGGGCCTCCTCCTTTATGGCTGGTCCGTGCAGTATCGCCTCAAGTGGATCGTACCGGACGTGGGCATTTTCATCATGGCCTGTGGCGTGCGCGGTGCGCTCTTTGTCTGCCCATTGTACCTTGCGGACGCTGTGTCTGTGTACGCGGCGTCGGCGGTCAGTGCGCTGGTCATCTCGCGCAGCGTGTTTGCCTTTTCGTTCCCGCTATTTTCCCCGAACCTGTACGCGACGCTCGGGCAGGGGTGGGGGAACAGTGTGTTGGCGCTTGCCACCGCACTAATCGGACTCCCCACGCCGTTTATCCTGATGCGGTATGGTGAGGCGCTGCGTCAGCGATCGTCGTACTCGGTCCGCGCAATGAAGCTCATGTCGTGACGGCGGCTGCACGGGGGTGCGTTCACGACGCGGCACGTCATCGGGGGCGTGTTGTGTGCGGGGGCTGGTTTCTGTCCGGACAATGTATGTATAGGAGTGTTTCCGTCAACCTGGCGGAGATTGAGTTGCAGCACACTCAGCAGCCGTATGGTACGCAAGTAGACAATTAGAGGCTCACGCAAAGTGCGTTCTGCGGAATGGAAAAGACAATGCGAAGGCCGCTCGGTGGCCGGGACAAGGGACCGGACGCTGGTCGAGGTGGTGCGGGAGAAAATGTGCACGAGTCAGGAATCGAACTCCACGCGAGGGCGGTGGTGAGCCGCAGTGCACGGGAAACAGGCATCGAATACCGGGCGAAGGTGGCGGCGCATGGGAAAAAGTGCGCTCGTTAAGGACATTGTCTCGTGTGGCTATGAGAACGAAGATGGACAGGGTCTGCGAAGTGTGAGCTGGCCCACCCGCGTCGTCACGGAACACTGTGCGAGTCGCGCCCATGCGTCAGGTGGGTTTCTCGGACACGCGCAGCTCCGCGCGTGCCGCATGCCAGTGGGGCCCAATCCGCATAACAACCTCTGTGAGCGGGATAGGAAGGATAAAGGTGAGGAGAGAGACCATCGTAAACATCCAGCCAAGGCCCATCGCGTCAATCATGTACTGCACCACACCGACAAAGAGCGCGGCAAGGAGGCACCGTCCGATATTGATGGCCGCTGTGACGGACGCTGCGCGGTCCGGATATAGGTCGACGAGGATCGTGTTTCTGGGGTGAGTGGGGGGGTAGGGGGGACAGCGCACAGAGAGTTAAAGTACATGATAGCGAACAAGCTCGCTGAAGTCAGCTAGAGCGACATGCGTGCGCGCACCGAAGAACTGGAGTAGGAGCGGCGCGGCGATATGCACGTAGTGGTCCAGGCACCAGCCGTTCGCAATGGCGAGTCCGTGGAAGAAGACGCTGTACATCGGCAGGTTCTTGAGGCGCGCCCTGTACAGCGAAGTGTGGAGCCCATATTTCTGTGCCGCGCGCCGGTAGTCCCAGTCGAGGACAATGCCAGAGAGGACGCTGCCGACGGCGCTCCCGGCACCGACCGGCAGGAAACAGAGGCCCATGACCACGTTCGAGTAGCCGTAAGTCCCCTTGAGCGTCTGCGACAACGTCGTCGTGACGAGCGTGAATGTGCAGAAGGGCAGCGCATACGCAGCGACCATCATTGCGACGTCCGGCACCGCAAACATGCGCCAGGACTGGCCGAAGCCGAGCGTCGACCAGCGGACCCGCGGCGGCATGCGCATGCTGGCACGGGTGTGGGCGAACTGCGGGTCGAGCAGGTTTAGCCGGATCGGCGTGCGCCAAATACCGACGGGTCGGAGCGCGCCGTTGCCGACGAGACAGCTGCAGTGAGCGCCGACCGCAATCGCGGACGTACCGCAGCGACTCCGGGAGGATGAGCACGAGGAACATGAGAAACACGCCACCAAACGCGGCGAGAAAGAAAAATACTGCGTGCCAGTCCCAGTTCTGCGACATGAGCCCGCCGATAACCGGGCCGATGGAGGGACCAATGAGCTGGGGGTAAGTGGCGTCGCGCGCGCCGGCGACATACCGTGCCTGCTTGGAAATACCCCATGTACGTGCCGCGCTCCTTGCGCTGCGACACGTCGCTGATGCATCCGGCGCCAATGGCGATTGCGCTGCTCGCCCCGCACGCCTGCAGCATGCGGAGGAGGAGAAGCGCCCAGTACACATTCGCGAACGAAAGCCCGAGGTTCGCCACGAGGAACACGGTGAAGGTGGCAATGAGAATGGGGCGCCGGCCGTACTGGTCTGAGAGCGGGCCCCAGATGGACGGGGAGAGCCCCTGAAATATCATGTACACGGTCACCGCAAGCAGCGACTGGCTGTTGGAGATCGCCAGGGCCTGCGTGATGACGGGAATCGCTGGCATGAAGATGTTGATCGCAAACGGGCTCATGAACCCGGACATGGCCGCACACGCGACGATGAATACCTTGGCGGGGCGTGAGAATGCCGAGTATACGTCATCGACGCCCGTCGCGTCTGCGTCCTGCGCTGCAGGAGGCGGTGGCGTCACGCTGGGACTCCGGGAGAGTGGCTCTTTCGGCGGCCCGCGGTGCGGCGACCCCGGACGCGGGGTGCCCGGCGACCCGGGGCGCGACACCTCCGGCGTCGTGATGCCCGACGACGGGTGTATCGCGGATGGGTCTCGGCCGCGCATCAACGGAGAAGCGAAGATCTGTCTAACTGAGACTGGCTACGGCGCTTGCGTCGCCGTGGACCGCAAATTAGCAAAGCACGTGGCACCTCTGCGCACGTCCCGCAGGTTCGGGGCAGTGTCGATCACTGCGCTGCATTGAGTAAATGACGTCTGTGCAGAAGGGAAGCGCGGGCGTTCAGAGGCGCGCATAGTCGTAAGGGCCACCCTTCTGGAGCGCGCGGATGTACGCCGGACGCGTATGCACACGGTCGACCCACTCCTTGATCACGTTCGGCACGGTAATGGACGCCGCGCGCGGGGACGAAAAGACCTCGAGCGGGAAGAGCATCTGGTAGTCCGCAGCGGTGGGGCCGCCATCCTTGTCGCCGCCTGCAAACCAGGCGCCCGCGCCGCCCTTCTCCACGAGCGCGTCGCCGGTAAACTTGGCGATCGCCATGAGGTTCGGATCCGTGGCAACGCCCTGCGCCTTGTGCATAATATAGCTGACGAGGGGGCGCACGAAGAAGGGCGTGTGCGTGGGGATGAGCATGAAGACGTACTTCATCACAATCTGTGACATCACGCTCCCTTCGGCAAACTGCGTCCAGAACACGTTGTCGTCATCGTTCTCCGGGGAGGCGACGCCACGCCCGTTGCCGTAGTACTTGATGATGTACGCTGGGGTAAGCGGCGTACGCGCGGGACATACCGATGATGGCGCCGCTCTCGATGATCACTTTGTTGCCGCGGCTCGTGTCTGTGATCGCGGGGCTCTTCCCGAGCGGGTTCACCTCCCAGAGCTCCTTCGGCGCGAGCTGGTCCGGGCCGCGCATATACGTTTTGATCTCGTACGGCAGGCCGAGCTCCTCAAGCAGCCACAGAATGCGCTGGGAGCGCGAGTTGTTTAAGTGGTGCTGCGTCTGTGAGCGTGCGCACGGCGCCGGGACGCACGACAATAATCATGGTGCGGAGGGGGCGTTACGTGCGAGATGGAATCGACTGCAATCTTATATAGTAGAATGCAGGCTCAGTCTATTTTCACGCGCACGTGCATGTGGAGACGCAGCGAAACGTAAGCGCGCCACTTGCGCCGGTCCCTGGCCGCTACCCACTCCGCGCGGACACGGGCGCGCCTAGACGCGCTCGCCGAGGCCCCAGCTGCTGTCGGTCAGCCCCACCGCAAGCGCACGCACCCGACAATCTCCATGGCGTGCTCGTCTCCCGCGGCCAGTTGCGGGTCGTCGAGGACCGCGGCAAGCATCGCCCATGGGTTTTTTCCCCCGCCGTGCGCGAGTATCTCGGTCTTGAAGCGCTCGCCGGCAGCGCGCGCGAGCGGCTGCGACGCAAATAGGCGGCGCCACACGCGCGCAGCAATGGCGCGGTCGAAGAGGTAGCTGTAGTACGTCGCGCCATACCCGAAGAGGTGGCCGAACTGCCCCTGCCAAGTCGCCCCGTTGACGGGGGGAAACACGCCCATCGTCGTCTGTGCGGCCGCGACCTCGTTCGCGGACGCAAACCCGGCACGCCCCGCTGCCACCGAGTGCAGCGACTGGTCGACTGCGGCAAGCAGGATCTGCTGCTGTGCGTCCACCGCATCCATGTGCTTCTGGCCCTGGAGATGCGCCTGCAGCTGTTCGTACGGCAGCGGCGCCCCCGTCTGGTAGTGATGCGCCGTGAGCGCGACGACGCCGGGGTCCGTGAGGAAGTGTTCCATGAGGATTGATGGGAGTTCGACAAAGTCTGTCGCACAGCGCGTCCCCGATACGTTTTGGAATTCCGTGCGTCCGATCATGGCTGCCGTGTGAGCGGGGGCGAAGGGGCCATGGGGGGCGCGAGAAAAAGGGGACGAAAGGGAGCGGAAAAGAAAAGGACTGGGAAAAAGAAAACTGACGCGCGAACCGCCACGACAAATGAGGCGGGGCCCACGTTACGTACAATGAATCGCATGCCCCATCTCGTGAAACAACGTCTCGACCTCGTGCCAGCGCAAAAGACTCACACCGCCTCCTTGCGGCCGCGAAAAGTCGGTCATGAGCACGACCATCGGTTGCTGGAACAGCCCGGGACGCCCACGCAAAGCGGCGGCATTCACATCGAGGATGTCGCCCAGGTCAATATCGCGCGGCAGCGCGTCGGTCCAGCCGAAGCGTATGTCGTTCTCGACATCGTCGTTGTCGATGCGCCGTGAACAGCGCACCGTATAATGCGCGGCACTCGGCGGCTTTCCGGGGCGCGCATACAGGTCACAGTACACTGTGCCAATCACAGCGGCCTCACTCTCGTCGACAACATCCAGCTTCACCACGTCCGCGCTCCACACCTCTCCGGAGCGCATAGGCGCAGCGCGGAAATGAATGCCATACAGCAGGTAGAAGAGCCGCGAGAGACCGGTGAACACAGACCCAAGCGACAGGTATGGCGACAGCGGCATGAGATACTCGGTGCGCTGTGCCTGCATGTACTCTTCCGAGTAGAACTCACGGTCCCACACCTGGAGCGGCTCGCGCGCGATGTCGGGATGCCCCTCGCGCTTCTGCTTCAGCGTGCGCAGCTGGCCGAGGACCTCGGACGTCGCGGGACGCTCCGCGGCGGCAATCTGCTGCAAAAAGTGGCGCACGGCGTCTGCGGTCAGCAGCGCTCCGCGCACACGCACCCGGCGTGCCGGCCATCTTGTCGACGAGCGTCATCTCCGCAAAGCTTCCCTTCCCCGTGAGCACCGCCAGGTCGTATCGCGCGCGCAGGAGACGGTCCAGGACCTCGACGGGCGCATTCCTCCCCGTGTTCGAAATGTGGTACGCGAGGCGGCGCGCGCGCGGGTCCGGGGCATACTTGGCGATAAAGTGCAGTTCCCACGACCCAGGCGCAACGGGAATCGTCTCCCCCAGTGGGCCCGCATGCGCACGCAGGTGCATGAGCGCATTCGCATCCATGCCGCGGAGCAGTTGGACCGGGAACGCTGTCACCATGTCGCTCTCGCCCATGCTGATTTCTTGCAGGAACGTGCGCCCGACGCTCAAAATCTCGTCGCTGAGCTCGACGAAGCGCGCACGCTCCTGCGGCGGAAGGTGTATGCCGGACCGTTCAAAGTCGCGCAGGAAAATGAGCGCGACGGCGCGGCCCTCCTCGGAGAGTGCCTTCCAGGACTGCTCGTCGCGCATCGAGCGCGAGAGCGCGTGGAAGAGACCCGTGTGTGTGTTGAGCACGTTCATGTAGTTGCACAGGTACTCGTACGCCGCGTTCGCCGCGTCCGCCCACTCCCGCTCCGGATGCGCGTGGCGGACGAGCTCTGCGAGGTCGATCACGCCGCAGAGCACGTCTGAGAGACGGTCCAGGTTGTGGACTACTTTGGCCAGTTCCTCGGCGCCGTCCGGCATCGTCCCTGCCGCGGAGATGCGGTCGACGAGCAGCTGCGCGCGGATGAGGGCCTTTTCTGCAAGCGCGGGGAAGGCGCGCGGCTCCGTGAGCGACGCAATGCCAAAGAGGCCCGTCGCGTCCGCGCTGCCCCGCGCCATGGGCGCAACGTCCCGCTGGTTCAGGATGTCGTGCAGGACGGTGTGGTCGCGCTCCACCGCGGGTGTGACGCCCCTGTCGAGCGCAGCCGACGTCGCTGCCTGCGACCGCGATAGGTGCAGCGCACGCTGTGGCCCCGGGTGCCACAGGCGCGCGTACCCGCGCGCACGCGGCGGCGTGTATGCTGCACGCATGCGCACGAGTGCATCCGCCGAGCGGCGAATGCGTCTCGGGGTGCCAGCGCGCACGGCGTCTAGCAGCATGAGGGCACAAAGACAACACGTAGACTCAGTGCGACTAGGAAGAGGTGCGTCACGTGCGGTACCTGAGCGTAAAGTTTGCCGGGCGCAAATCGCTGCGGGGCGCGCATCAGAACGCACGTCCGATAGGCGGACGATGGGGATATTAAGCCCCACGTGGAAGAGAAATACGGAGGCGGTACGATGGGGATATTAAGCACCACGTGGCAGGGATATGGAGGCGACGGACGGAGGCCGGGCGGTGGGCGCATGCCGGAAGCAACCGCCACGGCCGCGGGCAGCCCGCCGCCAACACGCGACCGCGGAATCGGCCCGCGCATACGCCGCCAGCACTGCGAGCGGTGCGCGCGGTATGTCGCGCTTCTCTCCTCGCTGTGGCGAGTGCGGTGTGCAGCGTTTCTCTCTTCTGCAGCGCCGCGACCGAGTGAACATTGTACGAGGATTTCCTTTCCTCCCTCCCCTTGTCCCGCTTTCCTTGCCCCCCTCCCCTTCGTTCCCCCCCTTTTCCCCCACCCAACTTTCCGCCCTCCCCTTGTCCCCTCCCCTCCCCCCCTTCTTCCTTCCCCTAGAACCGCACCGCGGGAGCCCTCTCAATATCTAGTGTCAGCCACACCCACAACCACGACGCACTCTCCAAGGGGACCTTGTGTCCGACCAGGTTGCGAATGTCCCTGATGCCGTAGCGGATCATCGTCGGGCGCTCTAGGCTGAGGCCCCAACCAAGGACGTTGACGCCGTCCGGAAGACCCATCGGGCGGAGCATCTCGGGGCGGAACATGCCACTGTTCCCGATCTCGACCCATTTCTTGAGCCCGTCGTGGTAGGAGAAGATCTCGAGACTCGGCTCCGTGTACGGGTTGTACGCGGGCTTGAAGCGGAGGTTCTTCACACCCATCTTCTCGAAAAACACCTGCATGAAGCCGATGAGGTCGCCCAGCGTGATGTGGTAGTCCGCCACCACACCCTCGACCTGGTGGAACTCGGCGAGATGCGTCGCGTCCAGCGTCTCGTTGCGGAAGACGCGGTCAATGCTAAATAGCTTCGCAGGCTTGAATCCGCCCGGCTGGTGCGCAATCTGGTACAGCATCGCAGACGATACCGCGGTCGTGTGCGTGCGAAGCACGAGCGACTCCGTCACGCGCCGGTCGAACGGGTAGCGGTACCCGACGGAGCCGTAGTCGCCCTGCTCATGCACCTTGATGACGCGCTGCAGATAGTCCTCGGGGATCTCTTTCGCAAAGGGCGGGTCTGCCACGAAGAAGGTGTCCTGCACGTCGCGCGCGGGATGCTGCTGCGGCACGTACAGCGAGTCAAAGCACCAGAACGACGAGTCCACGAACCGGTTCGTGGGCATCTCCGAGAAGCCCATCTCGAAGAAAATACGGCGGAATTCTTCGCGCACGAGGAGGAGCGGATGCAGCGCGCCGGACGCCGGGGGCACACCTTCGGCGTTGAAATTGTATTTCTTGAACGCGGCCGTCTTCCACGCGCCGGACGCGAGCATGTCCGCGGTGAGGTCCGTCTCGAGCTTCTGCACGGTGCGCGCGAACGCCGGCCCCTTGGACACGGCGAAGGAAAGCAATTTCCTGCGGTCAGCCGACGCGCGCCACCGCGTACCGTTGCCCGAGGAGCTTGCGCTTCTTCAGCTCCGCGACCTTCTTGCCGTCCGCGTCGTCCGGCAGCGCGCCCGTGCGCGCAATCTCCAGGAGCGCCGCGCGCGTCTCGTCCGCGAGGATCGCCGTGCGCGTCGCGTCCGTCCGCGCGAACGCGCCGTCCGGCAGGCGCTGCACCATGCGGTTGCGGAACGCACGCGCTTGCGCGAGCTTGAACGTGTCAGCGCCAAGCGCATCCTGCAGCTCCGCCTGCGTGCGCCCCGCGCCCGGCGTGTCGGGCAACAGCGTCCACAGACGGTACTCGGGCGAGCCGAGCCGCAGACACGCGCGCCCGTCGAGCGTGAGGAAGAGCGGCTGCGTCTCCGCGCCGCGGAAGACGAGCATATCTTTGCTCTGCAGGCTCAGCAGCGTGCCCTGCAGCCCCAGCTGCCACGCCGCCGCCGCCCTGTGTGCGTCCTCCTCCCCGGCGAGGTCCTTCCGGTCCTGCTCCGCGGACGTACTCGCCTGCAGGCGCTGCAGCACCGCATCGCGCGAGAGCGCATGCACCGGTGCGAGCGTGCGCGAGTCTTCAATCTGTCCGCCCGGCGCCTCGTCGACACGCGCCAGGAGCGCCTCGGCAGTGAGCGGCTTCGCAGCCATCGTGGACAGGGCGTCCGCCCTGCGCGCGCCGGCCCCAGAGCAGAGAGTCACGTGATAATACGCTACTGCGGACGCGGCGACGGGTTCGCGCGTCTGCATGGACGACGGGAGCATTACGCTGGATGAGTTGGGTACGGGAGGGGGGGGGGTGGGGGGCGCTGACAGGCAGTGGGGGGGCATGGCGGACCCGGGCCGCCCGGTGCGGGGGATGCAGCGCTGAACGCGATGCTCGACGAGCGGAAGCTCGCGCGACAGATGGCCGTGCCGACGCTCGACTCGCAGGTGCGCGTGCGGCTGCGTGAGGTCGGGGCACCGATGACGCTTTTTGGCGAGCGGGAGGCGGACCGGCGTGCGCGGCTCGTCGACGTCATGGTTGCGCGCGGCGAGCACATGCCGCAGGCGCAGCACGGGATGGCGGCGCCCATGGACGAAGAGGAGGAGGAGGAGGAGTTCTACACTGAGGGCCCCGTCGCGCTGCTGCAGGCGCGGCGGAGGATTGCTGCATTTTCCCTGGCGCATGCGAAGGCGCGCATTGCGCAGCAGCGGCGCGAGGCAGACGTGCCGCTCACCGAGGTCGCCGCGCTGCGGAAACGCGTATTCGACCACGTCAAGGTGCGGCGGCGCGTGGGGACGTGCTCACGGGCCACAGACGTACACGGTGCTGGGCTCGCAGGTCGGCGGCGAGCGCCCGATCTCCGTGGTGCGCTTCTCTCCGGACGCGAAGCTGCTCGCGACGGGGGGCTGGTCCGGCAGCGCGGCGTTGTGGAGCGTGCCGAACGCCACGCAGCAGGCGGCGCTGCACGGTGCGTGTGCGTGGCGCGGCGGCTCACCGTCAGGGCACGAGGACCGCGTCACGGGGCTCGCGTGGCATCCGCGCGCGACGCTGACGCAGTCCGCGAGTGCGGTGAACCTGGCGACGGGCGGCGGCGACGGGGTCATCCGCACGTGGGGCCTCGACACGGAGCAGCCGCTGCAGAAGCTCGTCGGCCACGAGGCACGCGTCGCGCGCATTGCGTTCCACCCCACGGGCGCGTACCTCGCGAGCGCATCGTTCGACGGGACATGGCGCCTCTGGGACGTCGAGCGCGCGCAGGAGCTCCAGCTGCAAGAGGGGCACAGCCGCGAGGTGTATGCGGTGGACTTCCAGTGCGACGGCGCGCTTATTGCGTCTGGGTGCGTTGCCGAGGCGCGCCGCTGACTGCAGTGGCCTCGATGCGATCGGGCGCGTCTGGGACGCACGCACTGGGCGCACCGCGATGGTCCTTGACGGGCATGCGCGCGAGGTGCTGTCGATGGCGTTTGCGCCGAACGGGTACCAGATTGCATCGTCCTCCGGCGACGACACGGTGAAGATATGGGATCTGCGGAAGCTCAGCAGCGTGTATACCATCCCGGCGCACCGCTCGTCGGTGGCGGACGTGCGTTTTTTCTCTGCGGGCGAGGAGCGGCGCGCGGAGCCTGTGGGCCTGCGGGATCATGCCGTGGGTGCGGACGGGCATGCGGACGATATGGACGCGCACGCAGATGCCGCGGACAACCCCGCCCCGGCGCTCCCCCGCTCGGGCCTGTACATGGCAACGGCGGGCTACGACGGACTCGTCAAGGTCTGGAGTGCCGACGATTGGCAGCTCATCAAGTCGCTCAGTGGCGACTCTGGCAAGGTGATGAGTGTGGATATTAGTTCAGGTGGGTGCGGCGGGGGGGGGGGGGGGGGGGGGGGGATCTTTGAGAGGGCCCCGCGACATGCCACCAAACGTGCATGGACTGACAAGCAGACGGGCAATATTTGGCCAGTGGTGAATGGGCACGCACATTCAAGGTAAGGAGACACAGAGCCGGTTTGTTGACGCCAGCTATGGGGGGCACTCTAGGGTTGGCCAAGCCGCGTCAGGCACGCAAGCACGGGGGCGAGGGAGGAGGGTGGTAAGGCGGGGCGGTTGCCGACGCGGGTGGTGGGTTACGTGGGGGGCCGGGCGTTTTCCGACGTGGGTGGTGGAGTAGTGGGGGGCAGGTGGGTCTGTTTCTGCTGCCTCGGACGGATCTCTTTCCTGTGCCGCTCGTTGTACCGCGACGCCTTGACCCATTCTCCTGCGTCTGTGAGCTCGAGTCGCAGTGTTGCCTTTTCTATTTCCGCGTCTGGTAGGTTCTCCCGGCGCACCCCTTTCGCCTTTTCCACTCCCCGCCTACCCCTCTACTATACAAGTAATAGCGGGCTGCTCCATCTGGGCGGCACCCAAACCGGCACCCAAAGTCCACTTGGGAGACCCATGACCTTGAGAGACACACAGGTGACGAATGCGGCGCCATGCGCGGCCTTGCGGCCGACCAGACGCATGGCGGCCCGCGAATCGACGGGCGGCAGCGCATGAACAGCCAGCCACACGTTCCCAAATGGCGACCGGTCGCCGCTAATCCATATGCATGCCCATGGCCTGGCCATCGTCCGTGCGACGGAGGGCGCTCTTGCGCGCGGCCGCCTTGACTTTGACACGGTCTGCCGTGGCAGACTCCGCGTCGCGCGTCGCGCGCACAGCACGGCGCAGGTGCTGGTTGCGATGCACCACGAGGCGGTCGGCCTCCTTTGCCTTCGCCTTGATGCTGCCGCCGCGCGCGTTCATGAGGCGGGCCCTGTAGAACGCACGCTCGCGGCGGGCCTTGATCTCCTGGATGCGCTGCATCGCACCAAGCGTCGCGACCACGAGCGAGCGGTCGTACCGCACGGGCACGTTGCGGCGCTTCTCGAACTCGAGCGTCGCGTCGACGGTCATCTCCTTGCCGGCAGCCTTGCGGAACGCCTTCGTCCACCGGACCTTGCGCGGGTTGCGCTTCAGCTTAAAGTTCTTGTGGCACTTGGACTTGCAGAACCGGAACACCTTCGCATCATTCCGCACAAACGTGATCCCGCGCCCTGGATACGACGGCGCGGAGCAGAAAAAGCAGTGCTCCACTCTCATGCTGGTGGCGGAAGGGGGCGCGCGAAAAAAAAGGCGGCGCGATGGCATGACCGTGCGCTCGGCCGAGGTCCACGTACCTACGCCGCCACGATGTCCGACACACGCATTGAGCTCGGCGCGCTGGGCGGCAGCACGCGCGGGACGTCCCCGGCGCCCGTGCACGGCGGACACGCGCACGTCATTCCCATGCGCTGGCGCCGCCGCCGGAGATGGGTCGTCGCGCTCGTGTTTATCGTCGTCGTGCTTGCCTGCTTCACGCTGTTCTCCGACCGCGCGCCACGGCCCATGTCGATGCGGGTCCCGCGTCCGTGGGGCAACTTCTTCGCACCCGTCGACGCGGAAATCTACGCGCTCACGCGCGATATCCCCGGGGCGGAGCCGGGGGCGCGCGACGCCGCGGCGTCCGGCGACGGCCGGAGCGTGGAGGACAACGGACACCACGGCGAGCCGTACCCGCGGCGGCAGGACGCGCTCGTGCTGCTTCTGCGGCAGCTGCGGGACCCAGCATTTAACGCGGACACGTCCGTGTGGGGCGAATGGGGCTCCTGGTTTGCGAGCGAGGTGCCCGCGCTCCCGCCGAATGCGCACGTCCAGTTCCTCGAACAGCTGCGGCGGCAGGACAATGGCTCGCTCGCAGATGCGCGCCTCGTACGCCACGCCCCATGTCCGCTGACCGCAGTATCTAGAGCATCCCACGACATGGCTTATGCGGCACCAGGACGCGGTGCCGCTCACCGTGTTCTCCAAGTCGTACTGCCCGTACTCGCGGAAGGCGAAGGCATTGCTCACGCAGCTCGGCGCGCACTTTACTGCCTACGAGGTGGATCTGCGGGGTACGTATGCGGTCCTCTGCTACTGCACGGCCGCGCCGCCGCTCGGAGCGCCGCCGCCGCTGACTGGCAGCGGACCAAACGCTGCTGCAGCGGGTGCTGTTCGAATTGACGGGGCTGAGGACGTACCCGAAAGTGCTCGCGGGCGCGCAGCTGCTCGTACGTGGTACCGCGCCGTGGGGTGGGCTCACACGCAGGGCGGCTCGGACCGTCTGGGCGCGCTCCAGAGCGACGGTCTCCTGCGTGGAATCCTGCGCAGTGTGGGCGCACTCGACTGAGCGACGGGGCGCGCTCTCCGCTGTGGGCGCCGCATGAAGCCATTTTCAGATATGATAGAGTACAGCGCGGTGTTGCGCAGCCGCGCGTCTGGGTCGCCGGGGCATGCGGATGGGCGTGCAGTAGCTTGCCCACGCGCTACTTTTTTTTTCCCTTCTTCTTCCCCTTCCCCGCCTTGGCCGCGCCACCTTTGCCTGCATGGGCCGCGGGTGCCGTGGCGCCCGCGCCGGGCTTGGCCGTGGGTGCTTCGCCGCCCTTGCCTGCGCTGGCCTTTGGCTCCGCACCGTCACCGGCGGCGTTGGCCGCGGGGGCCGCGGCCGGCGCGGGCGCCCCGGCCATGTCGCCGAAGAGCGCGCGCTGGAAGTCGTCGAGGCGGTTCAAAATCACGGTCGACTTCGCGCGGAACTTGACGGTCTGGTCGTCAGTGGACGCGCGCGAGACGTGCCTTGTGGTTGTCCGTGACCTTCACCTCGAGCGTCTCCGTGCTCGGGCGCGCCTTGAGCGCGAAGCGCGCCTGGCGTCAGCACGGGCGCCGCGTCCACGCACCCGATCCGGCGCCGCGGCATACAGCGCGAGCGCCTGCGCCCGGAACTCGCTCCACTGCTTCACATACACCATGGCGCAGAGAAGAAGAGCGCGGGGCGCTGTTCAGGTGCTGCTGACGTAAGAAGTATGGCCCGGTGGAAATTATGTTGTCCCCCCGGCGGCCGCCGTTTGCGCCAGTCGTCCTGGTCGAAGCCTGCGCACGCCGGGATGGAGGTACGCGGGAAAGCGAGCGGCGGCTCACGCGTAGGCATTCAATGCGCTCCTGCATGAGACGATCGCGCAGAACAAGCTCTCCGGGTCGCGGGTCGCACGCGTCACGGACAGTGCGACGGGCGCGCTCGACGTACGTGGGTGCCGGGCGGCCGCGCTGACGCCAGGACCCCGAGTCACTCGCAAAAACCGTGCTGAAGGCGCACATGCGCTCGAGCACGAAGACGAAGCTCGTGTCGCTGTATCTGTTCGACGCGATTGCGCGCCACGCGCAGGAGATCTCGCGCCGCCACGGCGTCGGCTTCAGCACGTCGAAGAGCGAGCCTGGGAAGCTCGCGTCGGACGCAGCGGCGTTCCTCCACGTCGCGCAGGATGCCGCGCGCGAGGTGGGCGTCGACTCCGTGCGGCATGCACCACCGGAGCACCGGGTACGTCGCGCGGCTGCCGCATGGCTCACGGGCAGGAGAAGGTGCTCAAGGTGATTGACATCTGGGCGCGCGCGGGCACGTTTGATGCGGCTGTCCTGCAGGCGATCCGCGACGCGGGTGCCGGGGTGGGTGCCGGGGGCGGTGCGCGGGCGGGCGACGCTGCGGGTGCCCAGGCGGGCGACGGTGCAGTCGACGGTGCGCGCGCGTCTCCCGTGCCGCGACCCGCGCAGCCGCCGGCTGCGCCTGGACTACCTGCGAATGTGCTCGCGATGCTGGGCGTCGGCGCGGGGGATGGCGGGGCGAACGCCGGGGCACCCGCTGGTGCTCATGCGCAGGGCGCGCCTCCCGCAGCGGCGCTGCAGGCGCTCGCGGGGGTCCTCGGCGGCATGCCCGCGTCCGCGCCCGTGCCGGGCGCGCACCTGGGCAGTGCGCCGGCAGCGTCCCCGCCCGGGTTCGCCTCTCCGCGCACGCAGCCGGCATCCGGCGACACGGTCGCGGCAGCAACGCAGGCGGCCTGGGGGCGGTCACGCGACGTGCGGAACGCGTCGACACGCGGTGGCGACCCACGGCAGCAGCGCTCGCACTCGCCAGCGCCGGAGGGCGCGCGGATGCGCGCGCGTGGGCACGACGCGGGCGGCGGGGACGACCTGCGCGCGTTTGAGCAGTCGACGTTCGACCCGACGAACCCGGCGCACTGGGAGCGCCTCGGGACGCTGTGGGCAAACACATACCACGTAGGTGGCGGTGGGCGGCAGCGGCGGTGCTCACCACAGTACCAACCGACGGGCCAGGAGCTAATGATGGCACTGAGTGCGTGGGACGATGCGTGAGGGGTGCTGACTGCGCAGTGTCTGGTATGCTCGCCAAGGAGCAGGACCCGCGCTGGTCTACGATGGGGGGCATGATGGGTATGCCGGGGATGCCGATGGGGGCGCCGGGGATGCCGGGGATGCCGGGGGTGCCGGGGATGCCGCTGGGGATGCCGGGGATGCCGGGGATGCCGGGGATGCCCCGCGCACCGCTCGCGGGCGGCGACGCACCGGCGGCGGACGCGGGGCAGACCTGGGACCCGCGGCGTGCGCGGCACACGTGAGGATGAACGCGGGCGGACGGGAGGCGTGGACGTGTGCGCGGGCGGCGCGCCAGCGCGGACATGCAGGCGACCGGCCGCCGAACGCGGACATGTGCGCGGACGCATGCTGGGCAGCTGCATCGGGCCGCGCGGACCCCCTGCCTCGTAGATACCCAATCTCATGCACGCACGCATCGCCGCGGCGCGCCCGATTCGCGCGCGGACGCACAAAGTCACGTGCGCATCTGACGCGCCGGGAAACACGCGTGTGCGCATGTCGTGGGGTGATCCAGGCCTGGGTGGCGGCGCCTCTGCATTCCTCGCTCGTCCACAACCAGCAACACGCGGCGACGCCGCTGCGCGTGTGGCCCGGGCAATTATGGGTGTGGACCGAGACAGTGCTGGGCGCCCACGCAGCCACACCGTCGCAGTGTGCCCGCGCTCCTCCCTGCTCGTGCTGTCGAGCCTCGACCGGCGCTCGGCGCTCGGGGACAGGGCCCGCGTGCGCGCCGCGCGGCCCGTGTCCGTCCCCGAGCCGGGCGCGCGGTCCCCCGTGGGCGGTGCGCGCACGGCGGGGGCGGAGACGCCGCCGCCGCCGCCGCCGGCGCAGCGCGGGGAGGCGGCCGCGCTGATGGAGCGGCGGCGGCGCACCGCGATGGAGCTGTACGAGACGGAAAAGGTGTATGTGGCCGGGCTGGACCTGCTGGACAGGCACTACTATGCGCCGCTGTATGCGGCGTGCCACACGGACGCGGGCGTCGTCACGCGCGCGACGCTGAACAGGGTGTTTGCGAACTTTATCGACATCCTGCAGCTGAGCCGCGAGCTGCTCTTCCGGCTCGAGGAGCGCATCGGGGACCCCACTGCGATTTTGCAGCAGACGGGGACACGCGTCGCGGACGTGGCCGTGGCGGAGTGGGACCCGTGGTCCGACGCGCTCGGCGACTTGCTTTTGCCGATCGCGCCGTTCTTCAAGATGTACGTGCTGTTCATGAAGAACTTCTCGAGTGCAATGCAGTGCATCGAGGAGGAGCGCCGCGGGAACGAGCTCTTCGACCGGTTCCTGCGCATGGCGGAGCGGCGCGCGGGCGCGCAGCACCGGCGCGCCGCCGGGCTCGGCTTCCAGGCGCAGCTGCTCACCATTGTGCAGCGCGTCCCGCGGTACAAACTGCTGCTGCGCGAGCTGCTGCGGTGCACGCCCGCGTGGCACGCGGACCACAAGCCGCTGCAGGACACGTTCCGCATCGTCGACGGCGCCGCATCGTACATCAACGAGCACATCCGCCAGCACGAGCTCACGCTCGTCACGCTTGCGCTACAGCGCACGCTCGTCGGCCTTGACGACCCACTTGTCGTGCCCGGGCGGCGCCTCGTGCGGTACGGCACGCTGCTGAAGACGCGGCGCAAAAACATCCAGCCGCGCCAGGTGTTCCTCTTCTCTGATTGCATGGTTCTCGCGAGCACGGCGGGCGCGCTCGGCGACGTGCGCATGTTCCCGCACTGGAGGGACGGCGACGCGAAGGCCGCGTCGCCGACGGAGCCGACGTGGCCCGACGACCGCACGCCCGCGGACCGGAGCGCGATGCCGCTCCTCCCGCTGAGCACCGCGCCACTGTACCTCACGCTGCAGCTCGCCCTCGCCGAGTGCACTGTGATCGCGTGCGACGACGGCGGCGCGCCGCCCGCGCAGCTGCCGCTCTCGCAGAGCCTGCCGGATTTGTCCGCGCCGTTAGACGCGCACGGCGCGGTGCTCGAGCACCGCTTCGACATTCACTCGCCCAAGTGCAGCTTCTCCCTGTACGCGGCGTCGCACGCCGCCAAGGCTGCGTGGGTCGCCGCGATCCGCGACGCGCAGCAGGAGTACTTTACTGCGCGCCGCACGCTGCGCATGCACGACGGCGGCGCGGCGCCCGGCGCGCGCGCGCGCGCGTCGTATGCGTCGAACCGGAGCAGCGCGTCGCTGACAAGCCCGCCGCTGTCCGTGCAGAGCGCCGACGGCGACGGACCGGCGCCGAGCGAGATTGGCTCCCCGCGGCTCCCCGCGCGCGCCGCCGGTGCGCGCGCGGTGCTGGAGCACTACAGCGCGCCCGTCTGGACACCGGACAGCCTTGCGCGCCGCTGCATGCGCTGCACGGAGCCGTTCACTGTGTGGCGGCGCAAGCACCACTGCCGCCTGTGCGGTCACGTGTTCTGCCACCCGTGCAGTGCGTGCGAGTTTGCGATCGAGCGCACGCCGCCGCAGCCGAGTGATGCGCGCGCGCGCGCGTGCGTGGCGTGCTTTTTGTCTACGTTTCCGCATGCGGCCGCGCCCGCGCGAGCGGCGCCCGCGGAGCGCGATGCGCCTGCGGAGCTGCCCGCGGTGCACACGTCGCCCAGCGTCGGGCTGCGTCCCGTGCTGCATTCCTTTGCAGATGCGCGCGGCGCTGTGCCGATACCCGCAGTGGCAGCTGGCCTGCGCCTGAGCGACATTACGAACACGGCGCGTGACGCGACGCCCGCGTCGGGTGCGGAGAGCACGCAGCCGTCCCCCGAGAAGCCCATGCGCCGCGGCCACCGGCGCCGCTGGTCCCTTGTCCCCATGGGCCAGAATGCGCCCGCAGCCGTGCCGCGGATGGACGTGCATGCGACGACCGCCGGCTCCCTCACGCTCGACATGCACACGGCCCGCGGCGCCGCGCGTCCGGGAGACGCGCGCCCGCGGCACAGCATCGACGTGCCGCTGCCGCGCGCGGAGACGGCGCTCCGCCGCGCTGCCGATGTGCCGCGGCACAGCATCGACATGCTGCGGCCCAGCGACTGTGCAGAGGTGCCACGTGCCCGCGCTGACCTGCCGACGAGTCCCTCGCATGCGTCCGCCTGGCTGCAGAGCATGTGGCGGTCATCCAGTGGGGTGTGGGGGGTTGGCAGCCGGGGGGAGTGAGACGGCGGTAGGGCCTCGGGGAGGCCGGGGAGCAGAGCAGGACCGGGCGCAGTGAGGGGGAATGCAAAAGGGGACGGGGGACGTGTTTCATGAGGGGTGTGGGGCCGCGCACGCGTGGTGCGCGGTGATGGTGCGTGGTGGGTGGCGGGCCGTGGGTCGTGGGAGGAGGAGCTCGGTGCTTGGTGGCTGCGTCGGCGCAGCGGGCGCGCTGCGTGCGCCCGTCCGTTGCCTACAGCCCGGTCCACCGACAGGAAGCGCACTCGCAGCGCACTTGCCGTGCACTTGCCGTGCACTTGCAGTGCACTTGCAGTGCATTTGCAGTCAAACTCTCTCACCCCCGCCCTCATGGCCGGCACGCTCCCTTTTACCACGCCCCTCCTAGTAACCCCGCTCCATTACCGTCGTCTCACCATGCCCTTTTCACCGACCGCGCTCCACCACCCCCGCCCCACCATCACCATCCCATCGCCCCCGTGCCACCAATACCGCCCCGTCCCCCCCGTGCCACCACCGCCGTCGGCCACCCGCCTTGTATCGGGGGGGTTTTTTTTTTTTTTGGCTCCACCGACTAAACCCGCTGCCTATACGCTCCGATCCAGTGCCTCGCCGAACCAGCACCCCCCGTTCCATAACCTGCCCTACTAGTATCCCTGTTCAGCACCCTTGTTCTATCATGGCCGTCTCCCCTTCTTATTTACGTCTGAAAGATATGCCTGTAACAGCGTTTCATTCCCAGCGTGCGTCGCGTTGCAGCAGAAACAGTCGTCCCGGGCGCCACGCCGTACGTGGGATGTGGCGCGCGGTCGCAGCGTGGCGCGTACGGGAGGAAGCCGCGACAGGTGGCGGCGCGCCGTGGAGGGTGGCGTGTATTTTGGCCGCCGCGCGCGCGTCGCGCCACCGCATACTCGGGGATATAAGCATGCGGATTACGCGCGCGGCGCGTCGTGATGCTCCTCCACCCCTGACGACGTGCGATGCGGTAACCGTTGATGAACGTTGCGAGACTCCGAGTGGCGACGTGCCATGGAGCGCAAACAGAGGAGGTTCGGACGTCAGACGACGAGGAGGCCGTCGGCTGGGTGAGTGGTGATGACGGTTATGCCGCCGGGTCTCGCGGCGCGGCGGTGTGGTGGGGGCGAGGGGGGGCCGGGGGGGGCACATACGGCGACGCGGGCGGAAAAGCGGCGCTCCAGGATGCCTCTGGGCGTGCGATGATGGCTACGGGGGCGCCCGCGTCGCCCGCGTCGCCCGCGTCGCCCGTCTTGCCGGCGACGCTGCGTGCGTCGACCCCGTCTACGGCACCAGTCTCGCCTGCGTCGCCCGCCTCGCCAGTGTCGCGGGCGTCGCCTGTGCCACCCACACCATCTGTACCGCCCACACCATTGGAACCGCCGGCACTACCCACACTCTCTGCGCCGCCGGCACCACCCACACCATTGTCCTCCACCAAAAGCCCCCACCATGCGCAACGCACTGCACATCCCTTCCCACACCATCCCCCCCCCGCCCCCTCTCCGTCCGATCTCCCCCACCGGCTGCGGTCGCGCAAACTTGCGCAGATCCGCCCGTACACCATCGAGGCACTCCGGTACCGGAATGAGCTCTTCCGCAACAATTGGGAGGATGCGCTCGTCTCGCAGCGCGAATGGCGGAGGAGTGGCGGAGGGGCGGGGGAGACCGGGGGGGAGGGGGGAGGGGGGCAAGAGAGGGGCGCCAATGGGGGGCACGACGTGGGGGAGGCGGGCGATGACGAGAGGGAGGTAGGCGATGACGAAGGGGAGGCGGGCGGTGATGCCAAGATGGACACGTGGGACACGGCGAGAGAGGCGCGCGGACGAGACGGTCCGGAGGCGTGGAAGCACGGAAGCGCGGTCGAGGGCACCGCACAGCGGGGATACTCCACGACGCCAATGGCCGAGGACAGCGTCAGTACCGCGCACACGCGGACGAGCTCGCAGTGCGACCGAGCGGCGCGCTCACCGTCCCTGTCGATTGTGCACGTCCGTGCGGGAACGGAGGCGGGGATGGGAGGGGGGGCGGCGGCGTCCTCTCGGGAGACAGGGGGGGGGGAGGGGCGTGCCAGCAGTGTCCTTCCCCCTTCCCTCCTCCCCCGTACCGTCCTCCCCCGTCCTGTCCTCTCCCGCCCTCTCCCCCTCCCGGCCCCCCCCCCCCTTTGCCTCACCCTCGCGTCGCTCCCCGTCTCCTGCCACCGCGTCCCCCTCCCCCTCTCCCCCCAGCAGCGACAGCACGGATTACGAACGCCGCTACCGCGTGCTGAAACGGATGATGCCCCCACGGCTCGCACGCAAGTGCATTGACGATCTCCGTGCCATGCGGCACGGAAAAGGATACCATTCTGATGGGCGCACGTCGAGCGACGACGCGGACGGAGCGCGCCCGGCGCGGCTCCCCGCCGCGCCCCAGTCGTCCCCGCACGTCCTGCAGCCCGGCGAGTCACGCCGCCGCATGGCGCACCTGCACGACGGTGCGCGGCCCGCTTTGCTCAGCGACAGTGGGGCGGACAGCGGCGTTGACAGTGGAGGCGACAGCGGGGGAGACAGCGGGGGAGACAGCGGGGGAGACAGCAAAAGTGACAGCGGGGGAGACAGCAGAGGGAGCAGCGGGGGTGCGTCTCTCTCCACCGTTCGTCGCCCGCGGCCGCGCGGCCTACGTTCCTGGTACGCCCCGACACACTCGCCGCCGACGCGCGACCTGCGCTCCTGGTACAAACCAACACACTCGCCGCCGCCGCGCGACGCCGACTTGGTGGACCACATGCTCTCGCGCACGCGCGGCGCGCGGCGTGGCTTTGGGCAGGACGCGCCTCGGAAGCGGCGCATGCGGCATCGCGGCCGCGGCGCAGGCGATGCGCATGTTGCGTGGGCGCGGGGGCACGCTGCGTGGGCACGGCCGCACTCTCCCCCCTGGGCGCCGGCCGCGACTTCCCCCCCTCTGCCCTCCCCGCGGCGCACGGCCGCACAGCACGTGTCCACGGCGGCGGTCCCCAGTGTGTATACGATTTCCGGCGTACCCGACCGGGTGCTTGGGCTCCCTACACGGCGCGGAGACGTCGCGCCGGTGTCGCGACTGCCGCTGCCGCACACGGCGCGCGCCGTGCGCGTAAACCTGGGCGACCCAGACGTGCTTGCGCCGCGTCGGCCGCGGGGGTGTGCGATTCGGCCGCGGGCGGTAAGGGCGGGGGCGGCAGACGGGCGAGAGGACGCGCAGAGACAAGGGGTTTTGCAACGGGCAGAGGGGCCGGAAGGCGGGGGAGAGGACGCGCCGAGGCAAGGGGTTTTGCAACGGGCTGAGGGCGCGGCAGGCGAGGCTGCCGCCGAGCGCGTGGTAGGAGAGCGACGTTCCGCGGACGGTGCGCACCGCGCGGAAGCCGCGCTGCATGCGGGCGGCTCACGTGCTTCCCCCACGCACCCCTTCCGCGCACCGCGACACGCGACTTCCCCGCATGCCCCCCCCTCGCACACGCTCGACCCCAGCGCACCGCACGCAAGCGAGCGGCGCATCGGCACGCGGGCGTCCCCCCCTCCTCCCCCCGCCGCCGCCCCCCGCGGACCACTCCCGGAGACGTGGCGGAACGCGGTGCTCGCGACGGGCGAGCTGCGGACGGACTACGAGGAGCTGCTCCGCTGGGACACGCGGGACAACTTGCAGCTCGATTTTGGGATCGCGCCGCCGCCCGTCGGCACGCGGTTCGCGGCCGACACGGACATTGCACGCGGCCGGCTGCACGCGCTGCTGCACGGCGCGTGTACGACGACGGAGCCGCTGTTCGTGTTCGGGCGGCGCCTGGACATGCGCATGGCCCCCGAGGACGTTGTCGCGCATCTGCACGCGGTGTGCGACGCGTGCTGGGACAGCACGTACGCGGCGATGCGCGTGCGCAGCGTCTGCGACGCGCTGCACTACATCGGCGATTGGGTCTCGTGGCAGCTCGCGCTCGGGGCCGGGACCGGCGCCGAGTTCGGCGGCGGCGCTGCGCTGCCTGCGGCAGACGCGGATCTCGATGGCGGCGTCGTCGGGCACGCCGGGGCGCTCGACATGGAGGGCGTATGCGCCTCCCTGCTCGACACGGCGCAGGCGCTGCTCGACCGGCTTGCGGCGGAGCCGCCGGGCAGCGATGCGCGCGCGCTCATGCACGCAGTACTGTACTTCCGCGTGCAGGTGCTGTGGCGGATGCGCACCGCGGACGGCGCGCCGCGCGCGGTGCGGGACGTGGCGCTGCTTGCGGGCGCGCAGCCGCTCATGCTCGCGCTGCTCGGCGACGGCGTGCACCGGAGCGTCGCCGCGCTCGCGGACGGCGCGCACGCGGACAGTGGGGGCGTGCGCGACGGCGGCGCAGCGCTGTGGGTGGCGCTCATCCACATCCTGTGCGCGGTCGACGAGCGCGCGTTCTGGGACGTGCTCGACGCGGCGCTCGAGGACTGGCACGGCGCGCGCGGCGGCGTGGATGCGGTGGTCTGGAGCGAGTGCGTGTGGTATGTGCTGTTCGCCGTGTGTGCGCTGTCGCACATGGGTGCCGCGGCGGGCACCGCGGGGCATGTGCCACGGCTCGCGCCGCACTGGGGCGCCGTGCAGCGCGCGCTGCGCGTGAAGCTGCGCCTGGACGCGCGCGTGGAGCAGATTGCGCCGCGCGTCCTCTTGCGCCAGCGCGACGCATACGTGCATATTGTGCTGCGGCGCTGCCTGCTGCTTGCGGACCGCTGGCAGTGGTCGTTCCTCGGCGCAGAGCCTGCGCTCGCACGACTCTTTGACATCTTTGACTCGCACCGCCTCGCGGATTTGCCGACGGAGACGGACCACGACTTTGCCCCCTTTTTGCGTCGCTTTGACGTGCGGCTGCTTCTTGATGGCCGCCCGCGTGGGTCCGCGTACCATGTGTTTTTGCAGGTGCTCGGTCGCGCGGGCGCCGAGCTGGCGGGCGGGGGGCGTGGGGGCAAAGGGGACAGCGGAGAGAGTGGGGGAGGGCTCCGTGGAGCGGAAGGCGGCGGGGGTGGGAGCGGAGCGGGCGCCGGAAATGACGACGGAGCGGGCGCCGGAACGGGGGGGCCGGGGAACCAAGTCGCGGCAGCCTCCCGCACGCCGCCCGAGCGCGCGCTCCTCCACCTGCTCTCGCGCATGAGCCCCGTCCGCGTGATGCCGTTCACGCGCGCCCAAAAGCCGACGTCCGCGGAGCGCGCGATGCTGTTCAACCACTATTCCATCGTGATGCTGTTCCTGTACCTGGTGCCGGCGTCCGCCGCGCAGCGGCTGCGGCAGCTGCGCAGCTTCCTCCCCTTCGCGCGCGCGGACGCGACGAGCCAGGTCACGTGCATCCGTGCGATGGTGTATGCGGGGACGATCGTGCGGCACCATGCGCTGGACCTCGCGCCGGTGACCGCGTGGTTTGCGGACGTCGTGCAGACGCTCGCGCGCGACCACGCGGAGTGTGCGGCCGCGAGCGGTGCGCGCGTGGTGGGACGTGAGACGTACGCGGAGCGGCTCGCGCTGTATGCGCATGCGGAGGCCGCGCACATGCTCGTCGTCGCCGTGCGCTCCGTGCAGCACCTCGTCGCGCATGCCGCGCTGCGGCCAGAAGTTGCGCTTACGTATCCACCGCTGGCCCTTTTGCACCGCGCGTGGACGACGGACCTTTTGGATGCGTGCGGCGACGCGTCCGTGGTGGCGGAGGTGCTCCAGTTTGTGGGCGCCTTTCTCCGCGCGCGTGCGCGCGCGGTGGGCGGCGGAGCGGTGGGCGGCGGAGCAGTGGACGGCTTTTCCAGCGGGGACGACCTTGACGAGATGGACGACGAGATGGACGCGCTTCTGGCGGACCCCGGCCTTGCCGCCGCCCTGGGCGAGGTGGGAGACGCCGCGGTGGCCGACGGCGCCACGGCCCCACCCCGCGTTGGTCCCCCACCGCACCCTGTCTCCCCCCCGCCCCCGTCGGCCTCGTTCCCCGCGGACGTGGATCTCGCGCACCGGCTGCACAACTCCATTTCCCCCGCGCTCTACCGGCTTCTCGCGCGGCGCACGCAGGCGGGAGCGGGGGCGAACAACGTCCCGCTCGACGCGCTCGTGGACTGCTGGGCGGCGTGTGCATCGTTGCTCGTGCACGCGGGCGTGCGCGACTGGCAGGGCTACCTGACGCTCGGGGGCGAGTCGTGGCGACGTCTCCAGGACCCCGTGCTGAAGCGATACGTCGCACTGCGGTTCGTGCTCCAGATGGCCACGCACGACCGCGCCGCATACCGCGTGCATTGGATGGACATTGCCGCCATCTGGTTCCAGACGGTCGCCGCGTACCGCGTGTCTGAGCAGGCGGTGCTTACGAGGCTCCTCGCGCGGCCCGCGGACCGCTCCCTCGCGCTGTGGACGCACGCCGCACGACGTGTCACAAGAGCGGACGCGGCGCAGTTTGAAGCAGTGCGCCCTGCGCTGCTGGACGATGTGCTTTGCGCGATGGACGCGGCCGTCTCTGCGGATGCGTCGTGCGCGGGATTCCTTATCCAGAGTTTGTCCGCGCTGCTGTCCTCTGTGCGCGTGTACATTACCGAGGCGTCGGGCGAGCCGCGGGGCGAGGAGCGCGGCGAAGAGCGGGGCGACGCGCGGTACGCTTTATTTGCGCGCGCGCTCCTGGAGCGTCTGCGCGGCGTCGGCCCGTTGCTTGCGCGCGGCATCCGAACGGAGCTGGACGCAACGATGGTAGCCCTGGGGGGGTAGGGGAGGTATACTGAGGGGGAGGAAGGGGGGGGGAAACAAGGAGGGGCAAAGGCGAGGAGGAGAGGGGGGGGGGGAGAAGGAGAAGGGAAGGGGAGAAGGACGAGAGGAGGGGGTAAGAAAGAGAGGGACCAGGGCAAGGGGGAGTGAAAGAGGAGGCACGAGGGAGCAAAGTTGGTGGGAAACCCTCGTTGGAAATTCGATAGGAAACCCTAGGAAAAACCAGAGAGAAACCAGGGGGAAATCAGCGGGAACCAGAGGGGGGAGCCCGGGGGAAACCGTTGAGAAACCAAGGGAAAATCGGGACGGAGAAGCGTGTGGGATCTCCCTAAAGGACAAAAGCGCTTCTACGCCTCGTCCTCCCCTCGTCCTTCCCTCGCTCTCTTTTCGCTCTACCGATGCACAAGGATGAAAGCGTTCTCTTCCCCCCTCCCTTTATTGCCCCCTATTGCTCCTCCCCCTTTCCGCCCCCCTCCCTATACCTCCCCTCCCTTTACACCCCCCGTTTATCCCCCCTCTACCCTCTCCCTCCTCGTCCCCTATGGCAGCTTCCCCCGCGCCTGCGCATCCGCGACACAAAACAAAAACCGCACCTGGTCGGACACCTCCTGCAGACGGCGCAAAACCTTGCCGTTCCCCGGCACAAACTGCATCTCCTCGTAAATAAGACCCCACTCCTTGCAGAACGGCACGACGTATCTGTCGCGTGCCTCGCGCAGATTGTGCCGCGGCAGGCGCGGAAAAAGATGATGTGTGACCTGCATGTGCAGGCCGCCATGCACAAAGTCCATGTAGCTCGGGCACTGCACGTCCATGGTCGTGCGCACCTGGCGCGACGCAAAGCACTCCTGCGGTCCGAGATCCGTGGTGTCCTGCGCAAAGTGTGACAGGACAATCTGTATGTGCAGCGGACTCGTGACGATGTGCGAGATAAGCAGATACGCGACGAGCATCTTCCAGCTCGGCAGTGCCGGCAGCACGAGGCCGCCAAACCATGCCCAGAACACAAGCACGCCGACGCCCTCGATGAGCAGCCACCGGTCGCGCTTCGCACGCAGAAGCAGGAACGAGTACGACAGCGCGTACAGGTTGAACCGCGCGATGCTCATGATCACAAAGAACAGCCGGTGCTGGTACTGGAGGAGGATCCGCGCCACCGCGTCGATCGCCAGCACGCGCCGGTAGTACGAGGACCAGAGGGCGGGCGTGGGGTGCGGCAATGAGGGCGCGGCCGGCGCTGGCGGTGTCGCGCGCGCCGCCGCAGTGCGCGCGCGTGCATGGGCCTCCGTCGCTGCCTCCGGGGGCGCGGCGCCCAGCTCCCCCGCGCCCCGCCCCCCTCCCCCCTGCGCCACGTCCCTCGCCACGTCGCCGTCCGCGCCGACAAAGCGCGGGCTGACGGCAAAGATGGGCATGTGCTGGATGTCCGGATCGTGCTCGGGATGATTCGTGACGAGGTGGTGGATGTCGTGGCTGTCACACCACCAGAGCAGCGAAAGGCCACCCACGTACGACGCAACGAGGACGCCGATGAACCGGTCCAGCCAGTACATGTGTGAGATGCCCGAGTGCCCGGCGTCGTGCGCGGTGAACGCCATCTGGTGCCAGACGATGCCGAGGAACACGGCGGAGAGCAGGAAGAGCGCCGTCGCGGCGACACCCTGCACGCTGCGCGCGGTCTGGAAACACGCGTACGACAGGGTGCCAAAGAGTATGTAGCGTGCGCACTCGCGCGCATACCCAGACGGCCGCAGCGTGTACAGACCGGCGTCCTTGATCCTGCCGTGGAGCCGCTCGAAGGCGGCGGCGATGCGCGCCTCGTGCAGGAGGGAGAGGCGGCCCGGCGGCGGCTCGAGCAGGTCGAGAGGCAGCGGGAAGCACGCAGGGCGGGGCTCCCCCGGGTGCGTGCGCTCATGCGCGGCCCACGCGCTGAGCTGCGCATCCGGGTGATCCAGCCGGCCGTTGCGGTATCCGAGTTGGATCGGCGGCATGAGCGGGCGGTACACGTGGCCGCGCGCGACATCCGTCGCATCGTCGGGCGCGAGCTGCGCAATGGCGAAGCGGCGCATGAGCGTACGGATCGTGTCCTCCGAGTGGTATACCTCGATCTCGCTCTTCGCATCGCGGCCAACAAAGTGCAGGATCGCCAGATCGCCGCCCGGGTGTTTGTGTATCCAGTTGTCCAGCTTGTACACGAGGCGTCCGTGGAGCACGATCACCTCTCCGCGCGCTATGCGCTCCGCCACCGCACGCCGCGTAAGGACTGTGCGCGGGAGCCGCGCGGGAGCCGTTTCATCGGCCATAGTGGTGTCGAGCCGCGCGCCTGCGCGCACACGCCGTAGCCGGCCGGTCACGTGCGCGCGCCCCTGCGTGTGCACGGCCCGCCGGACGGGCGCAACGCGGACAATGACGCAGGGAATGCAGACGGCGCTTGCGACGGGGCTTCCCGTGTACGCCCTCGCGTTTGCCGACGAGGGTCATCTGTTTCTTGCGGGTGGCGGTGGCCCGGGCCGCAGCGGGGTGGCGAATGCGATCGTACGTCACGCCGCGGGCCGTCTCACGCGGGCAGAAAGCGACAGAGATTGACGCGCGCGACGGGGCGCTTGCCGTCCGCACTGCGGGCGAGCTGAAGCTCAACGCGCACGAGGATGCACCGATGTGTCTTGCTGTGCACCCCGAGGTGCGCCGCGCGCCCGCACCGGCTCACCCGCAGACGCGCAGTCTCGTGTGCGGCATTAACGCTGCTCCCGACGCGGTGCGCAGCGGCGACAATGCACACGTCCGACTGTTTGGGTACGCACTGCAGCGGAGCGCGTCCGCACGCGCGGACGTGGCCGAGGGACAGTCGTGCGTGCGCGTGGCGGCGGGTTACTGAGACGTCCAGCGCATCGCATGTTATGGTGCAGCCAGTGGCATTTGCTACGTGCCTCGGGTTCAACGACCCGGAGCACTACCAGAAGATCGCACAGTTTTCCCCCGACGGCGGGCTCCTTGCGGTGGGGAGCACGGACGGCCGCGTGCGTGTACCGCGGTGCCCACTCACATGGCGCAGCTGCAGTTGCTCCGGTACCCGAGCATGGAGCCTGTGTGGTCTCGGGACGTCTGCGTGTGTCGACCGGGGGAGGAGCTGTACGACGCGGACTTCTCCCAGAACGGCACGCAGCTCGCGTGCGCGACATCTGGCCGTGTCCTCGTGCTGTCCACGGCACCGAAGCGCACAGGTCCGGACGGCGCGCCCGTGTACGGGGAGCGCATCCTGCAGACCATCGACAATGCAGCGATCGGCGGCACGCGCCTGCGGGGCACATTCCGTGCGGCGCGCTTCGGGCGCGGCTCGATGGGGCGTGTAGGAACGCGGGATGTGCTTTACACGCTGCTGAATGCGGCCCCTGCCAAGGACCGCAAACACCGGGAGAGGTGCGTCTGTGCGCGCGCGCGTCGCTCACCGCAGCTTCCTCGTCGCGTGGAATGCGGACACATGGAATGTGGTTGCCTCGCGTCGCGTCGCGCAGCGCCCCGCCACGGCACTCGCAGTGAGCCCGAATGGGCGTCTGGTTGCGTGTGGCGCGTCGGACCTGAGCATTTGCGTGTTCCAGGGGCGCTCCCTCCGGGTGCGTGGAGGACGCATCCGTGCTCACCGCAGTCGCTCCTGACGATACCGCAGACGCACGACTTCCCGCCGACCTGCCTCGCGTTTTCGCCCAGGTCGCGTGCGATCGCGAGCGGCAGTGCGGACTCGTCGGTGCGGGTTTCTGTGCTTCCGTCTGGGCTGGTGCCCAAGCATTGTGCGTGTCACTGTGGCTCTTTTGACACGCGCAGGGGTATCGGATGAAATCATCTTTGTCGTTTTCTTGGTGCTAGCGCTAGTAGCTGCGTTTCTGCTGAGACGCCACGCATAGCGCTGGTGGTAGCCATGCGCAGCGCGGGACAAACTTACGCTGTGGGCGTCGCTGCCGCCGCATTGGGCGTGCTCGCTGCGCACGGGTCATTGGGTGAGAACCAATTTTCCCACAGACGTGCTTCATAGGCCGCATCCAGGGCTGAGTCCTCCATGTCGGTGTCCATGTCGGTGTCCATGTCGGTGTCCGCATGGCTGTGCGTGTCGCTGTGCGTGTCGCTGTGCGTGTCGCTGTGCGTGTCGCTGTGCGTGTCGCTGTGCGTGTCGCTGTGCGTGTCGCTGTGCGTGTCGCTGTGTGGTTCGCTGTGCGTGCCGCTGTCCGCGGCGCGGTGTGGTTCGCTGTCCGCGCCGCCGCCATGGCCGCCGCCTGTTCCGCTGTCCGCCCCGCTGTCCGCCCCGCTGTCCGCCCCGCTGTCCGCCCCGCTGTCCGCCCCGCTGTCCGCCCCGCTGTCCGCCCCGCTGTCCGCCCCGCTGTCCGCCCCGCTGTCCGCCCCGCTGTCCGCCCCGCTGTCCGTTTCGCTGTCCGCCCCGCTGTCCGCCCCGCTGTCCATCCCGCAGCCCGTGCTGCTGCGAGACACGTGGGCCACGGACTGTCGCGGCGCAAGAGGCCGCGTAGGCGCGCCCGGACTGATATTGGCGTGTCCGATAATAGCGTACCCGTTGCTCTTGCGTGGGACACGTACTTCGCCGGCATGGTCAAAGAGTGTCTGCGCGTACTCCCAAGGGACCAATGTCCGCGGATAGCCGATGCGCCACTCCTCTCCTTCGGAACTCTCCGTCTCACAGTCGCCGTCGCCCACATGCTCCCCTCGCGCACACGGTGCGGCGCTACTCTCCATGCCTCTCGCACTCGACTCGCATTCGCTTTCGTCGAGGATGATCCTCCGACTACCGCGCGAGGCCATGTTGTCTCCATGCAGCTGCCACGCGACGGGGGGATCTTCCATCGCGCGCACGCGCCCGATCTCGCGCAGCAGGTTTGGTTGGAGCGGCGGCACGCCGCTTGGCATGGAAGGGTGAGAAACCGGACGGGGGCTGTCACCCCGCACCACTGGCGGATCGTCTGCGGTATCTGCCGCCGCTGGGTGGGTGTCTTCCGCGGGCGGTGGCGAGTCATAGGCACCGAAAGCGACGTAGCCGAGCCGCGCCACTGTCGCCCACACGAACTGTGCATCCACCGTGATCGGACCGTACTGTGCACCGTACTCCCGCTCGCCGATTTGAATCAGCTCGTAAAGAACATGGGTTACAAAGGCGCGGACACTGTGTCGGAGCGCGCCGCAGGTCGCGTCGATGGCATGAAGAGGATGTGGCGCGCCTGGTGTGGAAGCCAAGCGCCTTTTCAGGCCGTCCGTGCATAGGAGGGATGCGTCTTCATTGGTCCCGTTTTTGGGCCCAAGTCCGTCCGCCCGCGGGGACCAGCGAATTAGATACGAGGAAAGATTTGCATCCCAGTCCAATCGTGTTGGCGCGACGTCGCGCTGGTCATGCGCAGAGAGTAACTGGGCCCAGTCGTGGCGCACCAGCTGCTCCGTGAAGGTGGCAATGTCGTGACGCGACGTGATAGGTGGGGCCGCGTATGCAGTTGCGAACTCCGCATACGCGTCCGTGGGCGTGACCGTGCCCGGGAGCGTCTGGCAAGGGATATCGCATAGGCGCCGCAGAACTTGTACAAGCGGTTCCGTGTACTGTGGTAAGGGGGGTTGCGCAGCCGCAGCTGGTGTGCTGTTAGTCTTTGCCTGCGACGAAGTCGGCCCCATTGTCGTGCGCAGGTAGTACGCGGCATGGCGGAGCTGCAGAGAGAAGGGTATAGGCCACATCGTGCTGCGTGCGTGCTCATGTAGCGGAAGCCGACCCACGCCGTCACAGGTATCGTAGGCGCGGCCGATGTCGTCGTCGAGGCGAGAAAGCTGTGCCGCGCGTTCCTCCTCGAAGCGGACCCATGTGTCCGACATGACGCGCGCCGCCGGTACCTGCTCCCGGTGCGCACGGCTCCCTGCCCGCGAGCGCGCTCTTGCGACGCGACGGGACGCGTGGTCGAACCTGCGTATCGCAGCGGCCACCTCCACCGTCGATCGGGTCCCCAGGTCTGTCGCGATCAGGTCCGGACGTAAGCGCGAGTGCACACCGACCGCGCGGTAGAACAAGGCACGCTCTCGGGGTGCCCATGCTGCCCACCATGCCCACGCCCGCGACGCCGGGGCGTCGCTTGTGCGTACACTGCGCGTCTTCAGCGCGCAGCGCGCGAGCAAGAGACCGTACTGCGAGCGCCAGCGCTCGCGGAGTGCTGCGGATGCGGGCCCGTGTCCCAGCACCGTCTGTGCGGCGTCTCCATCATGGGACGCGCCTTCTGCAGGTGGCGCCATGTCGCTTGGCGCCATCGGCACGCAGTCGGTGCGACAGCCAAACGTGATGCGAAGTGGAGGCGCAGTGGTAAAATAACGCCTCTGCCCCTCCACACAGCTGCGTTCCGGTGGCGTCGGCGGTGGGCGCAGCGCTGGGCACGAACGGACGCGTTGCATCCACACACGCCCTGGACGCCATGCCGGCGGACCATGATAGGCGCGGCGACGCGGAGCGCGACATCGCGTGCACGCGGCTGCCTGCGACGGGGACGCCTGGCGCGGACACTGCGGCGCATTTCGAAAGGAACCGCCTCCTCGGTGAGCGCAGGTGGACGCATGCGCTGACAGGGAAGCGCGGAAGCGGCTGGTGAATGCGGCGGCGCAGAAGGCAAGCACGTCAGGGCTAGGCACAGTTCGTGACGCAAGCGTTCGTACCGGCCCGGGACGTCACGCGTCAGGGCCGGTCCCTTTGCAGCGTGACAAGGCCCTGGGCGACTACATTGAGTTTGACCTGTCGAAGCTGCAGAACTCCAAGGGCGGCTTCCTCGTTGAGGACAAAGAGGGCCAGGAGGCAGTGCAGACAATCGAGGATCTTAAGAAGGAACGCGAGCGCGAAAAGCAGCGTCTGCGCGACCAGATGGAGCCCGGGATTGGCCTGGATCCCACCACGCGGCCGGTGTGCGGCGAGTGCCAGTCGCCGGACATTGCCTTTGATCCGTTCCAGCGCGCATTCAACGTGTCTGTGTGTCGGCAGTGCGAGCGCGCGCACCCGGAGAAATACAGCCTCCTGACGAAGACGGAGGTGAAGGAGGTGCGTGGCACCGAGGCGCGGCTGACCAGCAGGACTATCTGCTTACGGACGGTGCGGGGCCGCGCGGGTGCACTGACCCGCAGCGGAGCTCGGCGATGCGGAACTCCTGCCGCACCTGCTCAAAAAGAACCCACACAAGGCGACGTACAGCAACATGATGCTTTTTCTCCGATGCCAGGTGGAGGCGTACGCGTTCTCGGACGCGAAGTGGAAGTCGCCCGAGGGCCTCGACGCGGAGTACGAGCGCCGCACCGAGGACCGCGCGCAGAAACGCGCGCGCAAGTTCCAGCAGGGGCTCGTGCAGCTACGGAAGAGGACGATCCGCGGCAACCTGTGGCAGCAGCGGCGCGATGCGGAGCATGTACACGAGTGGACGCCCGTGCGTGGCTCCCTGACGATGCAGGAGTGCCACCGCTGCGGACAGCGCATCGAGGTAGAGGAGCTGTAATGACGCGTGATGACTAAGCGTCTGGTCGCGGCCGCCAGAACTTCGTGCCGTGCCGCCGACCACTACGCATCGGCGCGACGGCGCGTGGGTGCGCTGCAGACAGACACGGATGAAGCCCGAGTGCGGAGAGGAGGACGTGGGCATACCGCAGGGGGATGTGCCTGACCCCGAGCGTGCGGTGCACGCGTCCCCGACGCGCCGTTCGCCGGCGGGCACACGCGCGCCAACGCCGCGCCTCGTGACGGGCCTCCCGGTGGCAAACGCCGCAGCGCTCGCGACGTTTGAAGAAATTCGCGACTGCGAATACCAGACGACGCGCATGGGGCGCACGCGCGTGCACGACGACCATATGTGCGAGTGCACCCTCGCGTATGGCGAAGCGTTTGCTTGCTCGGATGAAGGAGGATGCATCAACCGGCTTACGCAGGTGGAGTGCCAGGCGGACATGTGCCGGTGTGGGGCATCGTGCCAGAACCAGCGGTGCGTCTCGGGCTGACAGCGGTGCTGACGCGCCAGTTTCCAAAAGCACCAGTACGCGGACGTGGATATTGTGCAGACGCCGAACAAAGGGTTTGGTCTGCGCGCTGCGACGGCACTTTCAACGTACGTGGGCGGGGGGGGACCGCGGGGGACCCGCGGGAGAGTGATAAAGTACACGTCTGACAACAGGGACGCGCTCGTATACGAGTACGTCGGCGAGGTGATCAGCCACCCGGCATTCATGCGGCGGATGGAGCAGTACAAAGAGGAGCACATCGAGCACTTCTACTTCATGATGCTGCAGAAGGACGAGTACATCGATGCGACGAAACGCGGGGGACGTTCGCGCTTTATCAACCACAGCTGCAACCCGAACTGCTACGTGAGCAAGTGGCACGTTGGGCGGCAGGTCCGGATGGGGATTTTTGCGAAACGCAACGTGCTGGCGGGCGAAGAGCTTACATTTAATTACAATGTCGACCGCTATGGGTACGTGGCACCTGGGCCCCGCTCACCGCAGGAACGATCCGCAGGAGTGCTTCTGTGGCGAGGCGAACTGCGTCGGCACGCTTGGCGGGCGAACGCAGACGGACGTCGTCACCATGGACGACCTGTACATTGACGGTGCGCACGCTCGCGCCACCGCCGCTCACCGCAGCGCTCGGCATCGCAGACGAGGTTGCGCGGCTGCGCGCGACGCTGCCGCGCGGCAAGCGCAGCAAGATCCTCGACGAGGACTTCCAGCCGACACTGCGCGCGGTGGAAGAGCCCGAAACGCCGCGCGTGATCACGGCTGTGCGCCAGGCGACGGGGAACCGCAACATCCTGCACAAGCTGCTGACGAGGATCGCGATGACCGAGGCGGTGTCTGTGCACAAGGCGTTCGTTAAGCTGCATGGCTTTGTCGTTATGGGCGGCGTCCTCGACGAATGGATGCAGGACGCGGAGATGATCGGCCTCGCGCTCCAGTGTCTCAGCAAGTGGCCGCTTCTCGCGCGTGACAAGGTCGTCGACTCCGGCGTCGAGGACCAGGTCCGCATGGTTGCGAAGCGCGATGTGGACGACAAGAACGCCTCCGCGCTCGCGCTCGCCGCGCCGGCGCTCGCCGCACACCTCCTGGGCGCATGGGCGAAGCTCGAGTCCACCTTCCGGATTGCGCGGCGCGCATGCGAGGGGGACCGCGCCGCGGAGCCTGTCGACGACCCAGACACCTCGGTTTCCTGGGCGGACCGGCGCCGTGCGGAGGCGGAGCTGGCGCTCCGCGCTGCGGCGCCCGCCGCCACCGAGCTGACTTCTGACCAGCTGCGGCTTGCGCTCCTCGCGTACCGCAACGCGGACGAGCGTGTCCCTGCCGAGCCGCGTGCGGTGTCCGTGCCGCAGGCGCCTGCGCTTGTGCGCGCGGAGCCGCTCGCCGCGCGCGAGTCTGTCTTGGATATTATCCGGCGCGTGAACGAGGAGAACGAGGCGCGGCGGCTCCGGGAGGCGGCAGCCGCGGAGGCGGAGTCCGCAGCCGCGGCTGCCACGCCGCTGCAGGGCGCCAATGGCCGTGCGCGACAGGAGCAGCGCGAGTCAGATGTGCGCGCGCATGCGCGCAAACGGCGCCGGCAGGAGGGCGCGTCACGCGACGCGACGTCCAACGGACGAGAGAAGCGTGCGGATGCCGCCGCGTCTGCGGGGGTGCCGGCCGCGGAACGGCGCCTCTCCAAGCTGGTCGGCGCGATTGTCGTAAAGCAGATGTCCAAGGTGAAGGAGCGGTTGGACAGGGACAAGTTTAAGCGGCATGCAAAGGAGGTGAGTACGGGGCGGGGGGACGCGCCTGCTGACCGACAGCTCACACGCATCATCAGCGGGAAGGAGATGAAAAACCCAAAGACGTGGCCGCCGCGCGCCACAGACGGGTCCATTGCCCTGGACGAGCTGAGCGATGAAAAGCGGAAGAAGATCAAGCTGTTTGCGCATGAGTACATTAAGAAGCTTGTCCACCATGGGGGAGGGGGCGCAGCTGGACAAGCGGACCGCCGACGCTGTGACTCGCATGGTGCAGCGGAGGAGCGCCGCACGACGGGTGCCGACGCCGACGGCACGGGCTTTGCGGACGCATTCGACGCCGCGTACGCGCCCTCTGCGAGTCCCGCTGCGAGCGCTGCGTCCGCATCCGACGCGTCCGCATCGGATGCCGCAGACGCCTCCCCCCTGTAGAATAGATAGTGCCACAGCGCGCGCACGGCATGCATCACAGCGCAGCGCGTCCACGCGGGTGCTGCTGGACGCGCACGCTGTACAGTTAGCCGCCGCGCCGCACACAGCCGGGGCGCCTCAGCGCAGCAAAAGCGCACTCCGTGTCTGCGTGACGAGTGGCGCCAGGTCGCGGCAGAAACGCGCCGCAAGGAGCCGCTCATTGTGGGCGAGCGCGCGCGCGCGCAGATGCGCGGGGAGGGCCGCGTCGACCGGCGGCGCCGCTTCCGAGCCCCGCGCGTGCAGCAGGAGCGCCAACAGCGCGTCCGAGAATAGGCCGCGCAGACGCTGCGTCTCCGCCGGGGAGCTCGCCTGCGGGCAGACGTGGACACAGTGCTCCTGGAGCGACGCAAGCAGCGACGCCTCGCCGCCGAGCACCTCGGAGTGCATACGCGCCACCAATAGCGCCCGCAGCGCAAGCAGCAGGGGATGCAGCAGCGGCGGGTGCAGTGGGCGCACGAGCAGCGCGGCGACGAGGTCGCCCGTCGCGCCGTCGAGCGCGTATTGCACGAGGGCGGCCTGGACGAGCGCAGGCGGTGCGCGGCGCACGCGTGACGCCAGCACGCCGAGCGCCTGCGCGAGCGACACGGCCGGAGACTCGTTGCACGCATCTGCGTCACAGAGCAGGTAGCTGGTCGCTCGGAGCGCCACATGCAGGGGGTTCCCCGCGCACGGAGAGCGCGCGCATGCGGCGGTGATCGGATGCAGGCGCATGTCCTCTGCACGTGCGGGGTGCGACCCGTCTGCGGCGGCGGGCGGCCCACCGTCCGCACCCAGCGTCGAACCGAGGAGCGCACCGGAGCACGCGCCGAGGAGCGCCGCGAGCGTGCGCGTGAGCGCTTCGCGCACACATGGGAGCTTCAGCACCTGCTCCTCCAGCACGGGCGTGAGACGCGCGAACGACACCGCGCACACAGCGCCCGCGTCATGGTCGTAGATGGCGCCCGCTGCGTCCGACACCGCGCGCACGGCGTCCTCGCCATGCACGTGCACAGCGGCAGCGAGCGCCGCGAGCGCGTCGACGACGCCCAGGTACAGGACGACCACATCCTCGCACGCTGCGCGGTCGCCCTCGTCCGCAGCCGCGGACGAACCGCACGCGCCACCGCCGCTGGTGGCAACGCAGCCGGTGCCCTCCGCACCGAGCGCGTGGCGCGCGGACGTGAGCACGTGATGCACAGCGCGCGCGACGTGCGCGAGTACGTGGCCGGCGTCGGGTGTCATAACCTCATCCAATGACGCGACCAGCGCGCGGAGCGCCTGCAGCGCCGCGCACAGCACCTCCGTGTTCGCGACGAGCGTGTGCGTCATGCCCGCGATCGCCGGCAGCTGTGCGACGAGGTGCTCGTGCACGCGGGGCGAGACGAGGGTGTCCGCCGTGGTCGCGAGTGCATGGACGAGCGTGAGCGCGGCGAGCGCGGCCGCCGCCGCCTCCGGCACGTGCGCATCGGCTGCGCGCGTCCCCGCGATGCGCGCGTCGACGACCGCGAGGATCGCGGGGTAGTACGCGTCGCGTGCGCGCGCCGCGCCGTCGCGCGCGGCGTCCAGACACCGCACAAGGGCGCCCAGCAGCGGCGCGCACGCGTCCGCGGGGAACACTGCCAGGCGCCCGAGCGTCTCGTGGAAGACGCCCGCCGCGGCGTCTTCCTGCAGCAGCTCGCGCAGCACGCCCGGTGACCGCGCAAAGCTCGTCAGCAGCTCCGCGACGCCGCCAAGCACGTCCGCGTCGCTTTCCCACGCCGCAAGGACGAGACGGATGGTGTCCACGAGGCTGCGCAGCGCGGTGCGTCCGGCGTCGCCGGCGAGCACGCGGTCGACCGGCGCGCACGCGTTGCCGTCGTCGTCGTCGCGGAGCAGGTAGCTCGGCACCCAGCGCGCGGTGAACCAGAGGAGCGTCGCCAGCACCTGCGGGCTAGCCGGATGCGCGGACGCGGGCCCACGCGCGGCGAGCGACGCGAGGACGTCAAAGCTGAGCGCGCGTAGCAGCGCGAGCACGGGCTCGCCGACGGTGTGAAGGGGCGCGTGCGCAATGGCGTCCGGGACGCGGCCCGTCTCGCCGCGCGGCGTGTCGGCGAGAAGATGGCCCGCGAGCAGAGCGGCCCAATGCAGCTGCTCCCAGACGGCATCCGGCGGATGCGGCGTTCCCAGCGCGGCCTGCAGCGGGACGAGATGCGCCTGCAGAGCGACGGCGGCATCGGGGAGCGCGTCGCGCGCGAGCACGGCGTACAGGACGAGCTGCGCGTCGTACATGTCCGCGTCGCTGTCGGTGGACGCGTCGCCACTCGCGCACGCCGCGGCGCCGTGGATGCGCCCGCTCTGGTACGCAAGGACAACGCGCTCGCGCACGTGCGCCTGCAGCGCCGCGCGCGCCTCGCCCGCGGCCGTCGCCAGGCGCGCGCCGGACGCATACCACGTGGCCAGCACGTCGTCGACGAGCGCGTCGGCGGCGGTGGCGAGCGCGGGGTCGTCGGCGAGGAGCGCATCGCGCGGGAGGAGCACAAATGCGATGTGGAATGCTGCATCTGTAATCCGCGCGTACACCTGCACCACCGTCTCGAGGCTGCCCGCGGTCTGCAGGAGCGCGTCGACACTCCCCGGCGCGAGGAGTGTCTGCAGGCAGCCGGCGCACTGGCGCAGGACATGCACGTCGTCAAAGCCGACGCGACCCTCCTGCTCCATGCGCGCGCAGACCGCGGCGGCCACGGCGACGAGCTCGTCCAGCACGGCCGCGCGCTGCGCGACCCACGCCCCCGCGGGCGGCGCGTCTGGACGGAACGCAGCGATGCGGCACAGGAGCGCAGGGGCCGCGTTCGCCGTGCGCAGGGAGAGCGCGCCGTCGCACACGTCCGCGGCACGCGCGGCCGCGGCGACGAGGCGCGCGAGGTCGGGCGTGAGCAGCGCCCCGTCCAGCGACCGGGGAACCGCGTGTGGTGCGTTGGGCGTCGGCGCCGCATCCATAGCCGCAGACAGGTGCTCGCGGAGGTGCGCCAGCAGGCGCACTGGCGGCCACGCAGCGGCGTCGATACTCTGCAAGAGCGGCGGCGTCGCAATGTACTGCCATGCAAGCAGCGCCCCTGCCGCGTGCACCGCGGACGCGAGGAGTGCCCCGAGTGCGCTGTCACTTGGGCGCTGCTGCACGTGCTCCACGACCACGCACAGCGTGCTCAGCGCGCAGGGGAGGAGCGCCGGGAGCGTGTGCACCTGGACGAGCGCGTGGCACCACAGGTGCTCCAGGGCGCTCAGGCCGGCGGACGAGCGGGGCGCGGCGTCGCCCGCGTCGGTGTCGCCCAAGCGGCCCACTTCGTCCGCGACAACGCCGGTGAGCTGGAAGCCGAGCTCGGCGCACATGGGCTCTTCGACGCCGTACGCGAGGAGCGACTGGATGTGCGTCCCGAGCGACAGGATCGGTGCTGCATCGCCGTGCGCGTGCAGGCCGCCCGCGCGCTTCGACAGGAGAACAATCGCGCGCAGATAGCGTGTGCGCAGGTGCGCGGGCCACATTCCCGGCGCGCCCGGCGCGCCCGGCGCATCCCGCGCAGCACGCACGCGGACGACCGCCGCCTGCAGGAGCCAGTCGCGCAGCCGCGGGAGCGCGTCGACCTGGCGCGACGCATCGACAACCAAGAGGGACGGGAGCTGCGCGAGCAGTGCGCCAAGGACGTGGAACTGCACGCTGCTGTCCGCGGCGTGCGCGAGGATGTAGCTGCACTGGTCGACGGCGGCGGGCGACTGCGCGAACGCGAGGAGCGTGCGCGTCCCCTGGCTGCGGTCGTCCGGTGCCGCCGATTGCAGCTGCGCACATGCATGCAGTACGGCCGTGCGCGCTTGCTCGAGCTCGGCGGTCGCCGGCACGAGGCTGCCGGGCGCGAGCGCCATCCTCGCGTCCGCAGAGTGCGTGCAGCTGGTCTTATGCGCCAGGCCCGATAGGCACGTAGCCGGACGCGCCGATCGCGCCCCTTCGATTACGCAGCGGCGCAGGAGGCCGCCACCGCCACCCAGCTGTTACTCAGCGGCGACGCATCACGTGCCCGTCCGGGGCACCCGTGGGGCCGTCCGCAGGGGTCGTGCACTCCCACGACCAATCTGAGTACTATGTTTGCTGTCTCTCGGACCCCGACAATGTCGCTGCGTGCTGTCGCCCGTGCTATGGGCGGCGTGCGCACGAAGTATACGCTTCCGGAGTTGCCGTACGCGTATGATGTACGTGTCCGTTCTCCCCGCCACTCCCGGTCACTGGCCCCCCGCCGCGCTCCCCGTCCATTGCCCTCCCGCCCGTCCCCCTTCCCGCCCTTTCCCCGCCCCCCCCCCCTCCTCGCCCCTCCACCTAACACCCAGGCGCTAGAGCCGGCGATTTCCGGGCAGATCATGCATGTGCACCACGACCGGCACCACCGCACGTACGTGAACAACCTGAACGCGGCGGAGGAGAAGCTGCAGGGGGTGCTCGCGGAGAACGACCTTGAGGGCCAGATCGCTTTGCAGAGTGCGATCAACTTCAACGGCGGTGGCAACATCAACCACTCGCTGTTCTGGAAGAACCTTCTGCCAACCTCGCAGGGCGGCGGCAAGCTCGACAGCGGCGTGCTGCTCACCGCGATTGAACGCGACTTTGGTTCGCTCGAAAGGATGCAAGAGCTGTTCAACGCGCAGCTCGCGGGCATCCAGGGCAGCGGCTGGGGCTGGCTCGTGCACAACCCGCAGAACGAACAGCTGGAGATCATCACGACCAAAAACCAGAACCCCGTGATTCGTTCGTCCCCGCGGCGTGCGCGACTGACCCGCAGGAGCCACCCCGCTCATCGGCATTGATGCTGTGCGTATGCGGGCGGGGCACGAGCTGACCTCTAGTGGGAGCATGCGTACTACCTGCAGTACGAAAACAACAAGGCCAGCTACTTTAAGAACATCTGGTCCGTGATCAACTATGACGAGGCCGAGAACCGCCTGAAGGCGGTGGCCAAGTAAAATATAGGGCTACGTCGTGCGCATTAGTTTCCAAGTACAAGTTGAGTTCTCGTGTGTTGCTTAAGGATGGGCGGCGGTTGGCACGTCCCCGGGCGCATGGGGGCTTGCCGCAGGGCGCCACGTTCGTGGGGCGCCGGCACCACCCTGGACATCGTCGTAGGCGCCTGGCATCTTTTCCGGGCACAGTCGGGGGGCGCCCAACCTCGCCCCGGCACAGTCGGGGGGAAGCCACCATCCCCCCGCGCACACATGGATGTTGGGCTGGGACGGCTACCGCCAGTGGAATCCGTCCCGCCCGCCGTGGTGTCCGCCCCGCGGCGCCTTGTCCGCTTCGTAGCTGCAAGAGTCAGTGGCGCGTCGCGACGCTTCCGCCGGGCTCGCTGGATGGCGTGGATCCGCACCCGCTGCCCCCCCCCCCCTCACCCCCCACAACTCACCTTCCCAACCGGTACCGCTCGTCAAAGCGGAGGACGCGCTGGTCAGACGCGTATTTGCCCACAGGCGGCGCTGTTCCCGCGCCCGCGTCACCGTCGCCCCCCCACGCCGCAGCCTCGTCGAGGCCCGCGGGGAGTGGGAGTTTGCCGGTCGGCGGCGACGCGGAACCGTCACCGAGCGGTGGGCTCGAGCTCATAGAGCGTCCCGCGCGCGTCGTCGCAAATGCGGTCGCCGCGCGCGCGCCTCGCGCCGGCCGCGGGACGGACTGCACGCCCGCACTGCGTGCGCGCAGGGACGCGCGGCTACGCACGCGTGTAGCGCTGTCGAAAGTGTCCGCAGCGTCGTCCATGGACCGCGGACTGCCGCCGCCGTAGCGACCAGGCTCGCGCTCACACATGGCAAAGAACCACTGCAGACTGCGTGTTACTGCGCAGCGCCGCGTATGGCGCACCGAATGCTGGGCGTCTTTTTCCATGCACGCTCGGCCTCGCGCTCGTGCACCGCGCGTGGCGACGGCGGCGCGCGGCGGTCTCGGCGTGCCATGGCTGCCGCACTGCGTCCGACGCGCGGCGGGCGGGGACGCAGGGGCGCATACATCCCATGCAGACAGGGGGTGTGTTCCGCCCGCCAGAGCGAACGCGGGTGGCGGCTGCGCCGCACCCGGCGGGGATTCCGCCGCCGGTGCGTACGAGGGTGGCGGCCGCGCCCGACTCCCCTCTGCATGCGCTACGTCGCCGGGTCTACTTCTCCGCCGGCGCGCCCTCCCCACGGAGGCGCTCGAGGCGTGCCTTGTTGCGCCGGGCGAGGATGCGCACTGTGCGCTCTTGCTCGGCGGGCGTAAGCGTGTCCCAGTCCGGCACGCGCGCGAGTGTCTGGCGGGCGTGAGCTGGGTGGGAGGGCGCGGCCGACACGTACACCGTCGGAGTTCACCTGCGCACGGGGGCACGCCACGTCAGAACGCCGTCGCCGCGCGCTGTGTGTACGCACCACGATCGGGCCGAGCTGGTCCATCTTCACTGTGTTCGCCTGCGGGACGTGGCCAGCGTCGTCTGCGTCTGTGCACCCTGGCGCGCCAGGCGCGGGGAGGCCTATTGCCGTGGCGTCAGGCGCCGCGGTGGGCTGCTCGGGCATGCCGGGAGGGGGTGTGGAGGCAGGCGCGTGGCTGCGGGCGCGCGGTGGCCTACAGGGAAGTGGTGGAGCAGCGGGGGAATTGCAACTTCCGGGGCACGCTGGCGCGCGCGGGCGCCACGTACGGATCTCAGCTAAAGAAGTACAACGAGCGCTGCGGTCAGTGGACGGCGGCGCAGGCACACACCTTGATCTCATTTACGTCGAAGGAGCCCTTTTTGGGGATGGGCGGCAGCGCGTCCGCCAGGTCCACGAACTGGGGCGCGGACGGGTCCGCACGTGTGCGGCGGCGCGCGCGGCGCGCGGGAGGGGGCGTGGCGGGTTCGGCGGCAGCATCCGTGTCGGCGTCTGCGTCGACGGTAGCGTCCGTGTCCTCGGCGGTGTCCGCGTCGACAGCGGCGTCCGCATCGACAGCGGCATCCGCGTCGACGGCGGCGTCCGCGTCGTCGGCATCCGCGTCGACGGCGTCCCCACCCAGACCACCCGCCCGCGCGCGCAGCTTGGACGCGCGCGTAATGGCGGCGGCTGGAATCCGGTACCCGCGGTACCGCTCAAGGAACTCGTCGCGGAGACGCGTAAGAATATCCTGCGAGTGCAGGCGGACAAACGTATCGCGGATCACATCGCTCATCGTCTCAATGTCCGCCGCATGGGTCCAATAGCTGTCGTGCACGCTCGCAAAGACGAGGCCGGCCGCCTGGCACTCGAGCGCGGTGAGGATCATGTGTGTCGCGTCGAGCGAGTGGATGAAGTTGGGGGGGAATGCGCTTGACTGCTTGCTCGGGTTCACCTCAAAGTGCTCGTTCGGGTCGCGGATGAACACGGACTGCATCGACGTGGACACCTGGTGTTTCTTCACCTTGCGGTACGGCTGCACGATCGGGAGGCCGAGCGCGGTCGTCCAGATGACCGAGGTCATCTGTTCCTTGCCGACGCGCGACGTGGGCGTCGGCGACGCCGCGCGGCGCGCCCTTGTCCGCGGGAGCTGTGGCTGCGTCGCGGGCTGCATGCGGTCCGGGGGTATGCTCTTCGCGATGAGGCGCGCGCTCACGGAGAGCCAGTCCTGGATCAGGTTCGCCCCGGAGAACAGGTCGCCGATGCAGCCCATGATCACCTTCGCGAGGTACGACGCGGTGGTCCACAGCTGCTCCGCGGGCACGTCCCCGCGGTCCACGAGCTGGCGCATCACCTGGTTCTTCGCGCCGACGAACGTGACGCCGTACACGGTCGTCATCACCGTCTGCTTCACAACCTTGCGCGTGACCTTGCCCTGGAGCAGCTGCGCGCACTCGTCGCCCTGCGCGGCGCGCTCGTCGAGCTGCGCAATGACCATGTCCGCGACGCCGGAGTACACGTCCGAGGGGCGCGGGCCCTCGCTGAGGTTCACCTGCTTCGCGCCCTGCAGGTCGCCGCCAAGCGCGGCGTAGTGCTGCAGGCCATTGCAGGTGCCGTCCTGGTGGACGGGGAGCTGCGAGGGAAACGCCTCGGGCCCGTCGGGATGCGCGAGCGCCTTACTCAGCTCGAAGCACGTCGCGAGGCACTGCCACGGGTCGTCGGCCTGGAGCCACCAGCGCTCCGCACCGAGCGGGTCGCGCGCGATCGCGTGGATCTTGTCCTCGTGGTCGATGGCGAACTGCTCGCGCTCGCGGAAGGACGCCTTGTCGTACCCCCACACATTGGCGAGATGGATGCGCAGCCAGCGGAGGCCGAGCGCGCCGAGCGGCTTCGCGTCCGCGAACTTGAGCAGGCCGCGGCACAGGTCGTTGCCGATGTGGTTCAGGTGCGGGGGAATCGGGTACGCGCGCCCGCGGAAGTCCATGTTGTGCGGGAAAAAGAAGCGTTCGCCGAGGAAGCTGCGCGCGATCTCCATCTTGTAGTTGATGTCGCAGCGCTGCGAGTGGTTCGACGCCTTGTTCATGTGCCACTGGCGCATGCGCTGCAGATACACGCCACGCGCCTTGATGTCGTCCGGTGGCGGGCGCTCCGGCTCCGGCTCGTCCGTCTCGACGGGCGGCAGGTCCGCGAGCGCCTCGCCCGAGTTCCACACGCGCAGCACGACGTCGAACACCTCTCGGTTCACCGCCCAGGCCGTGTTCCCGAGCACATCAAGGCCCGCGAGCACGACCTCGAGCCCATTGTTCTCCGAGGCCGCGCGCAGGTACGAGCTCTGCTCGACGCTGTCCTTGTACCGCATCGCGCTCGTCTTCACGGAGAAGTACCCGCCGGAGTCGTGCGTGAGCCAGGGCTTCGGCGGGACGAGCATCGGCAGGTGCCGCGGGTGCAGCGTGTCGCGGACGGACTCCTTGTCGAGGCGGCGGCTCACGACCTCGTTCAGGCGGATCACCCCGAGTTTCTTACCCGCGATGTATTGGTACGTGGCGAAGAACGCGGGCTGCTCCTCCTGCCACAGCTCACCGTCGCGGTCGTGCGCCTGCCGCTGCACGGTCGCGGAGTCGAGCAGGTGCGCGACGAGGTAGCTCCCGACGCGCGCGCGCACCGTCTGCGTCCACTTGGGCATGTTTGTTTCGAGGCTCTCCTCGTCGCAGCGCTCCTGCCATGCCTTCAGGTCCCGCCGCATTGCCATGTTGATCAGGTTCCGGTCGCGCAGCAGCGACTGCGCGGTGCGTGCCTGAACAAACACCTCGGGGTGCTTGTTGATGATCGCCGCGTGGTGCTCCGCCTCGATCGCCTTCCCGATCGCGAGCAGCGTCCGCGTCGTCTTGACGCCGTCCGCGACGCCGCCGATCCCCTGCATGCGCATGAGCTCCAGCACCGCGATCATCGCCATCTTCTCCGGCGGCAGCAGCGAGAGGAACGGGAACAGCTGCGCGTCCGTGGACGCGGTAGACTCCGTCGCGGACAGCGCGCCCTCCATGCGCGCGAGGTCCGTGCGCAACGCGACGACGAGTTTCTGGTACCACTCCCACATCCACCCCTGCAGTGTCTTCGACTGCAGCGCGCCGCTGCTCACCCCGAGCTCCTCCAGCTTATGCGTGTCGTACTGCAGCCGCTTCCGCGCCGCCTCGAGTGCCGAGTGCTCCAGCCACCGCTGCCGCTCGTACACGTCCGGCACCCGCGTCCGCGCGTCGTTCATGATGGCCAAACTTTCCTGCAGTGTTTCCAGGTTGAATGGCTTTTCCATCGCGTCGCCCGCCGCGTCGCTCTTTTTCAGCACGGGGCGCACTTCTGCGACGCCCGCGCGCGCGTCCCTGGGGGGGGGGATTGCGTCGCGGCGCTGTTCTGCGTCGAGCACGCGGCCGATCGCGTCGAGTTCCCGCAGCGCCGCATGGTCCCCCGTGGTGGACGCTGCTGCACGAAATTGCGCTGCGAGTTCCGCGAGGGGCGGGTGGGGGGGGGAAGGCGGGGACGGCCCAGGGAAGGAAGCGTCCGCCGCGTCCGCCGCGTCCGGCTGCCTGCGCTGCCCCCTCTCGTTCTCACCCCCCGCCTCATTCCCGCCCCCCGCCTGCAGCACGCACGAGGAAAAGACCGCGTCCAGGGGTATCGCGAGCTGGCGCGTGGCGCGCAGCAGCTCGTCCATGCCGGGCTCGTGCGCCGGATACATACCCGCACGCAGGAGCTGTGCAACGCCCATCGCCATCGCGGCAATCGAACTCGCATCAGGGTTCGGGTCGAGCTTCGGCGCGGTCTGGTCGAGCATCGCGCGGAAGAGGTGCCACGCGCGCCCAGCCCAGCCCGCGGCGTCTGCGGGCGCGTCCGTGTACTGCGCGGCCTTGACCAAGTATGCATGTAGGAGCGCATTGTACATCCACCGCTGCAGATGGGGCGAGGCGCCCGCGTCGTCGGCATGGCCCGCCGCAGCGTCGGCGTCCAAGGGCGCCTCGCCCGCCGCATGCATTTCCCGCAGACGGAGATGCGCATCGCTGCGCAAATCCATCATCAGCTTGTGCGCGCGGGAGGTGAGGCCCGTCGAGAGACACGCCTGGAACAGCGCAATCGTCTCGATCGTGCGCGACGTCGGAAAGAAAGACTCGTCGAGATTCAAGCTGCGCACGCTGGACGCGTCGCCGGGCAAGTCCGCGCCGCGGTCCTGTGCACGCGGGGCCTGCTTGCCCGCGCGCTTGCGGTGCGCGTTGCGGCGCTCGCGCACGTCGAGCGGAAGGGGCGTAGGGAGCCGCGTAATGGGGATCGACTCCGCGAATGGGTCCACGTCCGGCACCGCGACCGCGTCCACCGCAGGCGCGCGCGCCTGCTCCGCGCGCATCCGCCCCCCCGTGAGCGTGCGCGCGGCACCGAGCCGCAGCGCGCCGCGTCGCGGGAGCGCGAGCCATGCGGCGGCGCCGTGCAGCGTCGGCCGGCCCGTCGGCGGCGGCGGCGCACGAAGCAGCGCCGCCCGCAGCACTGTCGGTGGCAGCATGGCGCGTGCACGCGCAATTCCTGTTCTCGTGTGCCGCAACGGTGCGGGTAGGGTGTGCGGCAGGACTCGATGCGCGATCCGCGCTAACGCCACCGAACGACGGTCTACAATGGCAAGGAAAAAAAATAGTCGCGCCCGCACCAGCGCCGGTGCGCGGTGTCACAGCTGCCCGCTAGGCAGCCCCCATGGCACATCGGGCGGCGCCTCGGCGGATCGGGGCGGCGCGTCCGCGCCTCGCCACGTCTCTCCATGGCGCGAGGAGGGCATGTGCCACAGCACGGTAACTACCACCGGTACTATGGCATGCGCATCGGGCGCGCCAGGGGGCGGATGGGGGTGGGGCGGGGGAAGGCGGAGGGGAGCGGGGCCCCTTCAGATGGGCAGGCAAACGGGTGTTGCGCGGGTGTTGCGGATGGGGACGCCAACGGGTGTTGCGGGGACGCTGCAGATGGGCGGGCACTGTTCGACGGGACGGATGAACGCATTGCAGCACTGCTCCACTGGTACGCCGTGCGGGGGGACGTGGCGGCCGGCGGCGCTGCGGGGCGGCACCCACCGGAGCGCATCCTCGACGTGGGATGCAATGCGGCCAAGCCGCTGATCGAACTCTGCCAGCAGATGACGCCTCCACCCCGCCGCGCTGTCGGCATCGACATTGATCCATACGTCATCCACCAGGCGCATGCTGCTGTGCGGCATGCCTGGTCGCAAATGGCGCCGGCGAGGGGGAGAGGGGAGGGGGGAGGGGAAGGAGACATGGGGGAGAAGCAGACAAAGGGAGGGGACCAAGGACGTGGGGGGAAAGCGGAAGAGGGGGGGAACGTTGACGTAAAGGGGAGAGGAGACGAGGACAAGAATAGGGCCAGCGCTCCCGACACCCCCGCGGAACCCCCCGCGGACGCCGCGCCGGCGCGGAAAAAGAGGCGGCGGGAGAGGGCGCGTGTGCGGGCCCCAGAGGGCGTGGGAGAAGGAGAGTCGAGAGCGTCGCGGGTTAGCGGGGACACGTCCACATCGCCCGCACACATGCCGGCTGCGCTGGCACGCCTGCGCTACTTCCCTACGTGCTTCTCGGCCCTGTGGGGGAGCCTCCCCCTGCCGCCCGCGGAACCCGACAAGGGAGACGCGCGCGACGCAGGGGCCGCTGGGTTTCCGAACAACATCCGCTTCGTCGTCGGCGACTGGGTCGCGGCGGACAAGGCGGGGGATACGAACCGAGCGATCGGCGCCGACGACGCCCGCGGATACGACCTCATTCTATGGTGCGCGCGTGTGCCGCGGCACTAACCTCAGCTTCTCGCTCACAAAGTGGGTGCATCTGAACCAGGGAGACGCGGGCCTGGTCCGGTTTTTCGCGCGCATTGCTGCGTGTCTGCGGGAGGGGGGCATCGTCGCGCTCGAGGTGCAGCCGTGGCGCTCGTACGACCAGGCGCGTTCCGTCTCAAAAGAGATACGCAGCGCCTACACGCGCCTCGCGCTGCTCCCAAACGATTTTGACTGGGTGCTCACGCACGTGCTGCGGCTCACGCGACTCGGGCCGGTCGCGGAGGGGACAGGGTTTGGTGCGTTGACTCGGGATGCGCGCGCTGACACGTGCACGCAGGCTTCCGCCGTCCCGTCGTGCTGTACAGAAAATGGGGGGACGCGGAGGAGCGAGAGAGGCGGCTTGGTGTGGATGCCGCGCTGCGCTTGGGCTGCGGCCCGCTGCCATGGGCGTGGGTCCCGCGCGCCCGACGAAGCGCAGGGGCGAGCCGCGGGGGGGGGGTCGGGGACGCCGCGTGGAAATGCAATTAGCCGCGTGGCACGGACATGCGATTAGCCGCCCCGTGCGGATATGCGATTTGCTGCCCTACGCAGACATGCGATTTGCTGCCCCACACGGACATGCGATTGGCTGCCGCGCGCAGAGATGCGATTAGACCCCGCCCGCGCCGCTCCGCGCGTGGCCATGCGATTAGCCACCCCCCGCGGCGCCCCACGCGGCGAAGCCCTCGCCCAAACCGCTCCCGCCAACCCCGTTCCCCACGTGGCAGCGACTCTGAAAGACGCCGTGCCGGCGCGCGGGAAGCGCAGGGGTGAAAGCGACACCCCCGCTTAGGTCAGACAAAAAGGCGTGGTTGTGTATGCGCACCCCCCACACTTCCGCCATGACAGATTTGGGAGCGAACCCAGTAGACATGAAGCGCCGCTTCGCGGACGAGCTGTGGTCGAAGGACCAGCAAAAAGTCATGGAGACGCTGGGGAATGCGGTGGTGGGCTCGCTGAACGCGGCGGACACCGCGCGGCTGCTCGAGTCCGCGCCGCCGAACGCGACACCGGAGCAGCTCGCGGCGATGCCCGCGTACGCGCGGCTGCAGTTCTCGGACGTGCCCGGCGCGGTGCACCTGTTTGGGGCGCATGTGCTGCTGGGCCTGCCCGCGCCGCTGCGGACGCGCATCAGCCTGCTGCTGTATGTGCTCAGCACACGACTCGGCACCCTCGCGCTCACCGGCCACGTCGGCCCGCTCTGGATGCTGGACCGCGACACGCTGCGCGACCTGATCCTCTCGTGGCAGAACTCGTCGATCTCGCTGCTGCGCCAGGGCGCGCTCGGCATCCGTGGCCTTGTACTCATTGTCGTGTACCGCCACAGCAGCATCGCAGCCACCGCGATGGGCTACCCGCTGAGCCCCGCCAGCGACTGGCAGACGCCGCCGGACGGGCAGACGCAGGAGCCGTGTGAGCCGTACCGGTACAACTTCCTCAACGAGCGGCTCCCGCAGCCGCGCACGAATACCGCGTTCGAGGTCACCGCGGACGTCGTCGTCGTCGGCTCCGGCTCCGGCGGCGGCGTCGTCGCCTCGTACCTCGCCGCACGCGGCGTGCATGTGATCGTCGTCGACAAGGGTATCTACGTGCCGCCGGAGGAGATGGACGGCACAGAAGACAACTCCTATGCGACCATGTACGACGGCCTCGGCCTCATTCCCAGCGCCGACGGCTCCCTCTTCGTCATCTCCGGCTCCGGCTTCGGCGGCGGCACGGCGGTCAACTGGTCCGCGACGCTGAAGCCGCGCTTCTTCCTGCGCTCCTCGTGGGCGCGCAAGCACGGGCTCCCGTACTTTGCCACGGGGCTCTTCACCCAGGACCTCGACGCATGCATCGCGCGCATGGGCGCGGACACGGACCACATCCAGCACAACCGCCCCAACACGCTCCTCGCCCTCGGCGCGCAGCGCGCCGGGCAGCCGGTGAATGCGGTGCCGCAAAACACGGGTGGGCATGCGCACTACTGCGGCAAGTGCCACCTCGGCTGCCGCTCGGGGCACAAGCAGGGCGGCGTCGCCGCGTGGCTGCGCGATGCGGCGGAGCACCGCGCCGAGTTCCTCACGCACTACGACGTGCAGCGCGTCACCATGAAGGACGGGCGTGCAACGGGCGTCGTCGGCAGCGTCGGCGGGCAGCGCGTCGTTGTGCACGCACGCAAAGCGGTCGTCTCGAGCGCGGGCAGCCTGCACACGCCGGCGCTCCTCCTGCGCACGCCGCAGCTGCGCAGCAACAAGCAGATCGGCCAGCATCTCCGGCTGCACCCGACCGCGATGGTGCAGGGATACTACGAGTTCCCGATCAAGCCGTGGGAGGGCGGCATCCTCACCACCGTGTCGAACGCCGCGGAGATGGCGGACCCGCACGGCTGGGGCGCGAAGCTCGAGGTGATCGCGTCGTCGCCCGGCCTGTTTGCGCCGCTTGCGCCCTGGAACGGGGTGCAGGAGCACAAGGAGCGCTGTCTGCGCTACCCATACAGCTACACGATCATCATCGTCACGCGCGACCGCGACGGCGGCAGCGTCACGCTCGACAGCGAGGGGAAGCCGCAGGTGAACTACTCCATCAGCAAGCACGACCAGAAGGGCGTGCTCGAGGGCATCCTGCGCGCGACCGAGATCCACATGAGCGCGGGCGCCTCGGAGCTCACCACCTCGCAGGTCGGTCTCCGCACATACACATGCCCTGCGGACAAGACGCCCAGCGACCCGGCGAACCCGGACCGCGGCATGCTCAAGGGCTCCTATCCCTTCGAGACGCTCCCGCCGCAGGGCAACACCGCCGACGCGTCCTTCCTCGCGTGGCAGGACGAGATCCGCGCGCTCGGCACCGCGCCGCTCCATGTCATGCTCGGCTCCGCGCACCAGATGAGCAGCTGCCGCATGGGCATGGACCCGAAGCGGAGCGCCTGTGACCATCTCGGCCGCGTCCGTGGCGCGTCGAACCTCTGGGTCGCCGACGGCTCCTCCGTCCCGGAGTCCACTGGGGTGAACCCGATGCTCACGATTATGGGCACCGCCCGCGGCATTGCGCGGAACATTGCCGCGGACATTGGCGTCGAAGCCGCCGACCCGCTGCCGCCGCCCGCGCACTTCCCTGTGCATCTGTGAGCGCGACCACCGCCCTGCGGCGCCCTGCGCGCCGCGTCTCCGTCGCCCGCTCGGGCCCCCACTCGAAATGGGCGCATCGCCCTCCACATCGTCCATAGGTCGAATTGTGTCTCTTTTTGTCTTTTCCCCCGTGCCGCGCGATGTGCGGCGGCCATCGCTGCGCGGACTGGCTGGCGCAGGAGGTTCGTGAGCTGGAGCGTGCAGGCGTGGATACGCGCGAAGTGGGGGTCGGGGGCACGGCGGAGGGTGGCGGCACGGCAAGGGGCGAGTCTGCGGTGACGGGCGCGTCCGCGCGCCTCCACGCGCACCTCGCTGCGCCCATCGCTCCGCCTGCGCGTCTCGCCGCGCGTCCACCCCCGCCCCCCCCCGCCGCTCCCCCCACGCCCGACGCAATCCTCACGGGGCTCGTCAACGCCCTGCTCCGCGCGGCGGCGCGGAACAACCCCACCAGCACATCGCTCGCGCCGCGTCTCCTGAACGCATGCACCACGCACATCGGCGTGCGTCGCATGCGCGCTGCCGTCGTCGCGGCGCTCAGTGCGTGGGCACAGGGAGCAGCGCTGCCGGCCCCTGATGCCGCGGCGCAGTGGGCGTCCGCGTCCGCAGACCATGCGCACGCACTTGCGGCTGCCGTGTCCATCACCGTGCGGTGCGTTCTCCCCGACGACAGTGGCGTGCCAGAAACCGCATGCCGCCGCGCAGCGGATGGCGATCGCGGCGCGCGCCGCAGTGCGCGGACGGCGCGTGCGTCGGCGGCGAGCGCGGAGCCCGTCGACGTGTACATGACGGTGCTCGTACCGGGGATGTACGCCGCAGCGCGCGGTGCGCCCAGCTTTCTGATCGACATGCGCATGTCGTGCCTGCGTGCGCTTCACCACCTGGCATCGGTACGCGTGGCGTGTGGACGCGCTCACCGCAGCACTACGCGCAAGAGCTCGTTCCCTGGTGGTCCCGGCTGCTCCCCGGCGGCGCGGCGGGCCCGACACTCTTCTCGCTGCTCGCGCCGCCGTCACACGAGGCCGTGTGCGATGTGCTGCAGGCGCTGTTCCGCCACGGAAAGGGACACTGGGCGATGGGTTCCGATGCAGCCGAGCGCAGTCCGCCGCGGCGCCCCGCGTCCTTCACCTCCCTGTCGACGCGCATCGGCGGCATGGCAGCCGCTGTGCGCGATGCGCTCGGCGCCGCCCTTGCCGCAGCAACGGACGCCACCGAGCTCCGCTCCATGCTCTTGGTATGTGCCACACGCTCATCAGGCGTCCGTGCGCGCTCATTGGCCAGACAATCCGCGTGTTTGTATACTGCACCCGTTCCAGGCACCAGCGCGACGCACTTCGTGCCGCCTATTGGCCCGCGGTCGTGCAGCTCTGCGTGCATTTTGACATTCCCCTGCGTGTGGCAGCGCATCAAGCCGCAGTCGCGCTGCTGACGCCAGCGGACAATGCGCCCCCGCGGTTCCCTGCAGACGCGCATTCTCTCGCAGACACCCTGCCGTCGTTGACGCCCGTCCTCGAGGGGCGCGAAGTAGGCGCGCACGAGTGCGTCATCCGCGACGCATGGGCCCTCGCGACGGACCTGCTCGCGCTCGGCCCATCGCTCTCCGGGTGCGTGGCGGGGGGTGGGAGAGGTTACTCACGCGCAGAGATCTGTCACCGACGCTTACGCAGGCTGCGTGCCGCGCACTCGACGCCCCATCCTCGTGGGCACGTCGGGGCGCTGTGGAGCTTTTGTGTATGGCTCTGGCGCAGCTCAGTGAGGGACGCGGGGAGGGGGGCGTGGCAGCGGTGGAGGCGGGCGCGGCGAGCGTGGGGCAGGCCACCACAGGCGTGGAGGAGGGCGCGGCGAGCACGCACCAGGACGCCGCAATGTGCACACCCACGCGCATACACGCACGGCCTCTCGCCGCATGGCCGGCGGACGATGTGCTTTCCCTGCTTCGTCGCGCGATGCAGGACCGTGACGCAGCTGTCCGCACGCCCGCTTGCTCGCTCTGGGTGAACACGGTGCATGTCCTCTTCCCGCAGCTCACCGATTCCGCCAAGGGCGCCGCGTGCAGAGCACTCCTCGCGCCTTTGTTGGAGGATGAATGCGAGGCCGTGCGTGCTGCCGCCGTGCGTGCTGTGGGCGTCCTCCTGTCGCTGGGCGACGCGGGGACGATGGCTGCGTCCCGCGCCTGTGTTCTGCTGCAGTGGTATCCTGCGCATGCGGTCGTGCTCGGCAACGATGCGCGCAGCGGGTTGCTGCACATGCACGACGCCAGCGTCCTCGTGCGGACGCGCAGCGCATGGGCGTTTGCCAATTGGTGCGCGATAGCAACCATGGTCCGTGCGCACTGGCAGGCGGAGACATGGCAGGCCTGTCTGCAGACGGCACTGCGCGCCACGCTGGACGACGGCCGCGTGTCGATGCACGCTGTGCGCGCACTCGGGATCGTGCTGGGCGCGACGGTGCCCACATGGGCGCAGGGCCGCGACGGCGCGGCCTTGTTTGCGCGCGGAATGGATGCCGCGTGCACGACGCTGCGGACCGCTAGGGAGCCGAAGCTCCGCTGGAACGCGGCGACCTGTGTCGCACGGGCGGTGGACAACACGCGCGCATGGCAGTGGGACAGTGTGCAGGGCGTGCGTACGGCGTACGCAGACGGCATTGGCGCGCTTGCGGATGCGCTGAGCGACCGCACATTCAAAGTGAAGCTGCTCGCAGCGCAGGCGCTGCACGCGCGCGTCTGCGACGGCGGGCTCTGTGAGGGGGCGCTGGACCGTTCGACGCTGGACGCCGTACGTACCCGCGTGGCGAGCGCCGATGCGGGCGTGGAGAGCGAGGTGCAGCAGGCGACGTTCGGAGAGGCGCAGCTGCATGGGCATGCGGCACGCGCCTGTATTGCCGCGCTACATATCGCACTATGCGGTGGTGCGCGCACGTGATGGGGGCGGTTGCGGTGGCGAAGCGCTGTGGTGCCGCTGGATTCGGGTGCCGCTGCACTCGGGCGGTGCCGCACTCCGACGCCCGCTCCCGCCGCCACGCTACTTGATGAACTGGAGCTGCCAGCCAGGGAGCATTTTGCGCGCTTTGGCTGCCTCGACCGAGAGGGGCGTGTCCCCGTACGTGACGGGCGCAAGGAAAACGAACACGGCGGCAATTGCAGCGATGGCGGCCGCGGCGAACACGCGCACGAACGGGTGCTGGACCAGGCGCATCGGCCTGCGGCGCCGGTCGTCGTCCAGACCCGGCCCCGGCGGGCTGAGCGGGGCATCCAGCGAATGCGCTGTGAAAAAGTCCAACACCCCGCCAAACGCAAGGACCGCGCACACATGCGCAGGGAGATAGTGGTGGAGGAAGAGCTGGCGGTGCATGCCAAAGAACGGGAGATAGTGGAATGCCCACGCAAGCGCAAACCAGCCCGTGGTGCGGAGGAAGCGCTGCCGCGCAGCGGTGGGGATCTGGAAGATGCCGCGGCGGCGCAGCAGCATGTCGGTGAACATGAGCCCACCAAAGACGCTGAGCGCAAAGGCGGGGAGCCACCAGGCAAGCGGGTTGCCGATGAAGAACACCTGGCGGCGCGATGCGTCGTGCGTCCAGTACGAGACGCCCTGCGTAAGGAATGGCCAGGAAATCGGCCGGCTCGCGTAGGGATGGCTCATGGTGAGGCGGTTGTTCTGCTGCAGCATCGTGCCCTGGAGCTCGAGGAACTTGCGCATGAACGGGAGGGAGCGCTTGGCGCGCGGCGGCGGTGGCGCCGTGCGCGTCGCGAACGAGGGCGAGTCCGGGTCCGGGCGCACGTCGTCGACGTACCAGACCGCCGTCTTCTCGAACGCGTTCTTGTTCCCGTTCACCTCCTGCTGGTTGAATGCCCAGTCCGGCAGCTCGCCGCCCGCGTACGTCCAGAGCGCAACGCGCGTCGGCACATGGATGAGGTGGAACCAGGAGCGGTGCGAGTGCCACGTCGTCTTGCCCGCGGCTCCCCCCTGGATGTGCACCTCGAAGCGCGCGTTCGCCTCCTCCTCGGAGAGATGCTCCGCGGGGATCGTGGTGATCTCCTCGTTCGTGGGCATGAGCGGCGACGCGACGTCGTGCGCCATGAGGAACGCATCGGTGCCCACGTGGCGCAGGCGCACCTGCTGCTTGTGGAAGATGCGGCGGCGCGTCTCGTTGAAGCTCCCGTCCGCGTCGTCCACGGGGTCCACCGGCACAATCTGCCACTCGTTGTTGCTGTCCACGAATGGATAGCCCGTGACCTGGCGCCCGTTGCTCGAGATGCGCCCGTCGTCGTACTTGAGCGGATACGTCTCGTTGTGCGAGTGCAGGAACACGTCCGTGCCGCGGTGCTTGATCGTGACTGTGTCGAAAGCGTGGAGCTCACGCGCCTGCTGGAGCAGCTCGTTCCCCGAGAGCGTCTGTTGGAACGCGGCGCTCATGAACGTGTCGCCGGGCCCGGACTCGGTGAGGACCGCAAAGTGGACCCAGAACCAGCCGAGATACACAAACACGGGCACGACGATGAGGAACAGTGCGCGTGCGCACAGGTGGCGCACCAGGCGGCGCACGCTCAGCCCGCGGCGGATGTCCAGCAAGTCCCACAAGTCCAGGACGACCGCGGCGCCTACTGTGCAGAACGCGAAGAAGCCGACCATCTTGCAGCTGATCGTCAGCGCGAGAAAGACGCCCGTCATGCACAGCCACCCCCACCATGCCGGGGTGAACTCGCTGCAGGTAAGCGCCGTCCGCGGGCGACGCACCGGTAGCGGATCGCGTAGAAGCGGATGTAGCAGTATAGGCTCGCCAGGAGGAACAGGACGAGCGGCGCGTCGAGCAGGATGAGCCGCGACTGCGTGGCGTGCGCATTGTCTGCGGTCAGTCGGACGCGCACCAGCCGCACCAAACACGAGCATTGCCGCGCTCACAAGCGCCGCAGCGACCGAGACGCCCGTCGCTCGCAGAATCTGGTACACGAGCGGCGCCTGCAGCGCGCCGAGCAGCGCGAGGAACGCGCGGATCGCCGCGTAGGGTACGTTGTGGTCTGTGTACTTCTCGCCAATCGTGTCGAACTCGTACTTCCCGTCGAACCGGGCGAGCCACGCGGCGAGGGCGATGATCAGCTTCGCGAGCGGCGGATGCACATCGAAGAAGTACTGCCGCGTGAGAGACGCACGCCGCGATACGAACGGTGCGCTTCAGGTAGTACGAGGCATACTTGCCAAAGTGCACCTCGTCAAACACGACCTCGCTCGGCTCCGCAATGTGGTACATCCGCACCGCGAACGCCGCCACGAAGATGCCCACGGTGAGCAGTACACCCGCCCATGTCCGCCGCCCCCCTACCCTGCGGCGCTGTGGCACCGCCTGCGCCGCGCTCGGAATCTCCGTGTGCCCGTGTGCGGGGGCCGCAGCGCCCACATCCCGCCGGCGAAGCGTATTGCGCTCGGCGCTCATTGGTAGGTCCCATCCTTGCGTAGCGGAGGGCTTGTGGTTGCTTTGTCACGTGGCGGCGGCCGTGCACACGCGCTCGACGACGATCTAATGCTGGACGCGGTGCGTCTGGAAGCGGGCGGTGGACGGCTCGCGGTCGAGGTCGTGCCGTATGGCCTGACCATACACAGCATACAGTGTGTGCACGCGGGGCGCGTCCACGACCTCGTGGTGGGCCCCGCGTCCGCCGCTGGCCATGCGTCGTGTGGCCGGCAGTTCTGCGGCGCCGTCGTCGGTCGGTACGCGAATCGTCTGCCCGCGGGCACGCACGAGATCTCGCCGGGAAACCATGCGCGTCTGCGCGAGTGGGGTAGGTCATGCGCGGACACGCTCTCACGCCAGGCGGCGCGGGCATCAGCCACCATGGAGGACCTCTTCCCGCGGCCGCTGCTGGGCCGAAGCAGCGTGGCCCGTTTGACACTGTGGAATGGAGTGTGCTCGGCGGGGGGGACGCGCAGTACTACGCGGCTCACGACGTGGCCGCGATGGACACGCACGCCGTATTTGCGCACGAGTCGCCACATGGCGACCAGGGCTACCCTGGCCACATCCGCATCGAAGCGCTCGTGGGCGTGCGAGAGGACGCGGCGGGGCGCGGCGCCGGCGTCGTCCGCGTCGAATACCGAGCGCGCCTCTTTGGTACGGACGTGGCGGCGACGCCGCTGAACATGGCGCAGCATTGGGGCTTCAACTTGAGTGCGTCCGATCCTGCAACGTGCGGGGACTCGGTCGACAGGCACGTCGTCCAGCTGGGCGCGCGAGGGGAGGCGCTGCAGCGCGTTGCCGTAGACGAGCGTGGGCTCGCGACGGGCACACTCGTGCCCTGTACGGCCGCGACGCCAGCCCACGACTGGAAGGGCGGGAAGGCGATTGCCGTGGACATCCCCCCGGCGGGGTACGACGACTTCTACGTGTGGGGAAGCGCGACCGCGCGCGGCAGGCCGGTCGCCGCTCTGCATGCACCCACGGGGCTTTCTCTGTCGTTTCGGACGAACCAGGCGGGCGTGCAGGTGTACACAATGAACAGCGCGCCCCCGGCGCAGATGGGGACGAAGCCGCAGCATCGCGCGGCGGGGCGTGCCGATGGCTACCGGGAGCGGGACGGCGTCTTCCTCGAGTTTGCTGCGCCGCACGCCACCTTTTTGCACGAGGAGTTTTGGAACATGGCGGGGAGTGATACACTGCTCCGACCCGGCGAGACATATGTGAACTGGGTCGAGGTGGCGGTGCGCACAGGGGACGCGGGGACGGGGCTCCCGTAGGCGGCCAGAGGGTGCAGGCGGCATAGGGACCCGCCGCGCAGGCAACGATCTTATAGGTCAACATATCTCCCACGAATGCATGTATTGGACAACGAGACGCCTACGTAGTTCGCTGCGTGCCATCGTTATGGCAAGCCAAACGCACACGGGCCAATCAGCACAACGAACCGGGATGAGGGGATGACAGATGGTGGCGCTGGCGGTGACGCAGCGACGATCTCAGACGGAAACCACGGTGGCCTAGTTCGTTACGCGCAGTGTCGACTGGTTGGAGTCGACCGAGTCGAAGCGCGCATCATCGTGCCCATCCCGCCGGTCGGGATACGGGTACGACATGGTCTTTGGCGATGTCTTCGTCTCCGGGAAGCGGAACGAAGCCGCGCTTGACAGACCGGGGCCGTCACAGCCACCGTCAAGGCCGTCGTGGTGGTACATCGTCATCCCATTCACCGAGTTGCTGTACATGGATCCCGCGCTGTGGTGCGTGTCGATCGAGCTCGAGTCCGCGGTCATCCCGTCCTGCATATCGTCGCTGTGCATGTCCACGTCCGAGTTACCGGGACGCTGCGTGCCATTGAGATACGGGTACGAGTAGTGCGAGCCCGTCGAGCCGGCATCTGCGTGCGTAGATCCCCCGTCCGCGTAGTTGCTGTACGCGTCGAGACCGTGCTCCGGCGTGGCGTAGTCTGCCGCGTACGCACCCGCGGCGCCCGCTGCGAGCGCACCGCCACTGCCCGCCGCGAGGCTCAGCGGCACGCCGCGTGGGCCACGCACACCGATGCGCTCGTCCGTTGTCATGGAGCGGCCGCCTGCATGCGCCGCTGGGAGGAAGGTGCTGGGGTGGCTCTGCCCCATGTGTGCGGACGCGTTCGAGGGGCCGCCGTACATCGGCTCCTTGCGCGGCTGCGAGAGCCAGAGCGAGGACACGGGCGGTGCGGAGGCCATCTCGGGGTCGTCCGGGCGGCGGTTGTGCGCCATGAAGACGCCGCTCGATCGCAGGCTCGCGATTTTCTGCGACTCCTTGCGCTTCTTGTACGCGTACAAACCACCGACAACGGCACCGACAGCGAGCGCTGCTGCACCGAGAACGCCACCCGCGATGGCGCCCGACGACTTGCTCGTTGTCGATTCCGAGTCGCCGTTTGTGGGCGAATCGACGTTCGAAGCCCCGGAGGAGTGGGACGGGTGTTGGGCATCGGGGGAAGAGGTGCCGGAGGCGCTCGAGGCGGGCGTGGAAGACGGGTCGTTTGCAGGTGAGTCCGAGTCTCCTGGAGCAGCGTCCGATGCGCCACCGTCCGGTGACGCGCCTGATGCGTCGCCAGTGTCGCCGGTGCCCGCGTCGGACTTGCCACCGGCCTTGTCCTTGGCGCCGCCCGAGTCGCCGTGCGCGGAAGCGCTGTCGGCATCGTGGCCGCCCGGGGCGCCACTGCTGTGTGCCGATGCGCCGCCGGCAGTGCCCTCGGCTGTGTGCTTGCCGCCGTGCTTGGCGTCGTGGCCGCCAGAGGCGTCACTGTTGTGGTGTGCCGAGGCCCCGGCGCCCGTGCCGCTCTTGCTGCCCGCGCTGCTGTGGGTAGCGGTGCTCTTGGCGCTGCCGCGTGTGGAGGACGCGTGGCCACTCCCATGCGGCGACGAAGACGTCTGGCCACCCCCGTGCGTCGACGCCGGTGCCATGTCCGCGTACGACATGCCGCCGTCGTGCACGGCCGCCGCGTCCTTGGCGCCCGGCGCGTTGGCCGCGCCAGCCACAAAGGGGCCGTGGCCGCCCGTGCCCGCGAGCACAGTGTCCGCGCGATCGCTGCCGTCGGGCTGCTCCGGAACGCCGAGGAAATCTTTCGTGACACGGGCAGCGACGACGGCGCTGAGCTTATCGGTCCAGCGGAACTCCATCGCCGTCGGGCGCGTGTCGAGGTACATGACGAGGGGGTCGCTCCCATTCTGTTTGGAGCCACCGCGGCGCTGCAGTCCGTAGGCAGTGCTCTGGTGCTCCTGGCCGAAGCCCACAACCATCACGTCGTCGACCATCACAGCCGAGTGGTATGCGCGCGCCGAGGGCCGCGTGCCGTTCTTGGGCGGCGATGGGTAGCGCACGCGGGACCACCGCGCTGGCCGCTGCGTCATGTCGAGGAGGTGCATCTCACTCGTCGGGTTCCTGCGCACGCTCGTGCCGTTCTTCTGCGTGTATCCGCCATACACGAGGACGCGGCCGTCAGTCGTGTGCAGGGCGCTGTGGCCGACACGCGGCGACGGCGCGTCGCCCGTCGTCGCGAGGCGGTCCCACTGCCCCGAGGCCATGTCTATGACCCAGGGCTTCTGGAACGACGCCAGGTTCCCGCGGGTGTCACGGCCGCCGAAGAAGCCGACCGGCTGCGACCAGGGCACCGCGCTCGCGTTCGCACCGTGCGTGGCGTACGCCCCGGCGCGGCTCGGGAGCGGGACTAGTGCGTAGTCGACCGCGGGGACAGAGTGGAGCCGGCGGCGCAGCTGCAGCTCCTGGCGCGTGGCATTCAGATGCAGGGAGCCCAGGGACACGCGGTCCGGCAGCCCACACTGCGCGAGGTATGGCTCGGGCAGCGACCAGACGTCCATCGTCGGCGACGTCGTGTTGGCGTCGGCCTTCCGCTGGTGGCACTGTGCGTCCCAGTCCTGGCCGCCATGCACAAGGAGCGACTGCGCCTTGTTTCCGGCGAGGCCCTGCGGGGGGAACATGGCACGCGCATGGGCGCGGCGGTGGGGCCTGTTTCCGGTGCCGTTCACCGGCGCCCAGCTGCCATAGTAGGAGTTGTTCCGGCTCTCCACGGACCAGGTGAACATGGCGGGCGTGTGCTCACTGCAGTCCTGCGTCTTCCCGCCGATGAGCCAGAAGGTGTCCGAGGAGCCCGCGCTGCACATGCGGCTGGACGCGGACGACGCCGCGTAGGCGAGCGGGGGGAGTGCTTCGCTGGCGTTGCTCTGCCGCACGCGCAGCCATGGCGTCTGCCGGCTTGCAATGTACGTCTTGCTCATGTCGTTCAGGGCGCTCATGTCCAGGAGAAGCGTCTCGTTGGTGAGTGTGCCCTCCGAGCTCGTCTGCCCGCCCGCGAACACGACAGCATCCGCGGTCGGCAGATAGGCGGCGGCGGCGCCCCACCGGGGCGCGGGCTGCTCCTGGCTGTACGCAGACGTGTCCGGCCGCGGCATGGACACGTGAAACATATCGGACAGCGACGGCGGCGTCGCCGCAGAGGCCGCGCCACCGTGGGACTTTCCAGAGCCCAGCGGCGCGCCGATACCGCCGAGGCCGCCGAAGCCGCCCGAGGCGCTGCCGGGCTCACTGCCGCCGAGGCCGAGCATGCCCAAGACGCCCGACGCGATGTCTAGCGGCGACATCGGTCCGTCGCCGGGCGGCGAGGAGCCCGTCTCGGCGAGCGGGCTGCTGGTGTCCTGCGCGCCTGCGAAGCTCGCGAGGTGCACGGCAAGTGCGACGAGTGGCACGAGCGAAATCATCGTGGTGCGCACCATGATGGGAGGGGGTTTCGGTGGTGCGAGATAGAGCTGTGCGTTGTGTGGGATGTGCGTCCGCCAGGGATTCGCAGATGGGTGTCGGGGACCTGCCGCCGAGAAGTGTAGTGGAAGGAGACCTGCTCCAGGGATGGCCACGGGGTAAGCAGCAGAGAGAGTGCGTGGTGCAGGGCGCGGATGCGACTGCGGGCGCGCCGTTCTTGTAGTTTCTCGTCCGCTCCCACATAGAAGTTCGCTGCAGCGCACTCCACATGTACGCGGTCGATGTTACATGGGCAGGATCGGGCGATCGGGCCTATGACAGGACGGGACGCACGGTGGCCCGGTCCTGCACAATGCCCCACCTCAAGGCTGCGCCGGTGCCGCGCATGGGCATCCCGAAGCCGGGGACCACCGCGTGGACAGCGTTCCTGCACGATTACATCCGCGATGGATTTGTGCAGGTGCGCGAGGGGCGCGAGACGACGGCCGGTGCGCGGCCGAAGCACGGCATCCAGTTCGGCAAGGCGGAGCCGTGCGGCGAGCAGGTGCCGCACCTCCGCAGCGCCTGGTGGCACACGCGCACGTCCGTGCACGACCCGTCGGACGGCATTGGATACGAGCAGTTTGCGCAGGGCCTCCTTCAGGACCACACGGTCCACGAGCAGGAGTACATACCCACGCTCGTCAAGGCCGAGCGCCTGGAGGCGCTTGTCCCCGGCGTCGCGGAGATCTGGCATCTGCACTATCGCACGCCCGCGTTTGTCCGGAACCGCGACTTTATCCAGCTCGTGCTCACGCTTGCGCTGCCGGATCACACGGAGCCATTCTCCGAGGCGCACGAGGTGGCGACGCTGAACTCGCTCGTCGGCGGCCCCATACCCGACACGGCGCCGGGCGGCCCGCGCTCCTTCCTCGTGGTAAACCAGCCGGTGTCCGAGATGAACGAGCCGCCCGTGCACCACATCCGTGCATTCTATGCGAGCGCCGAAGGAGTCTGGGAGACCGCGCGCGGCGGCCCCATCGCCTGGCTGTGCGTGGCGCAGGCGCCGAGACTGACGCGGTGCAGCATGTCCGTGCAGACGGACTCCGCCGGCTGGGTGCCCTCGTGGATGCAGGAGGTGCGCAGCGCCCGTGCGCACGCTGACCCGCAGAAAATGATGCCTGCCAAGATTGGCGAGGTGCGGCGGCGGACGGGCGCACTGACCGCAGGACGTGCCGTGCTTCCTGACATGGGCAAAGACGCGGCGCGCCGGGGAGCCGCAGCCCGCGGAGTAGGCGCGCGGACGCGTGCAGCGCAGCGTAATTGCAGCAGACAGAGATGGCGCACACACGTGCCGCCCTACAGAAGCTCCAGCAGGTCGTCCTGTCGTGCGGGTGCAGCGGGCGCCGCGGAGCCGTGTGTGGCCGCGGGAGCACCCGACGGTGCGGTGGCCGGCGCGGCGGCGGCGGCCGGCACGTCGAAGCTGGCGTGAGCAGGGCGGCGCGCGACGACGTACATCCCAAGGAGATCGTCCATGGTGTTGCGCGGCGCGAGAGCAGGCACGCCGGACGCGGCGGTCATCGCGGGCGTGCCGAAGGCATCGTCGCCCAGAAGGTCGCCTAGGCTGCCGAGTCTCTGTGCGGCGGCGCCCGTCGCTGCCTGGTTGCTGGTATCCTCCGCGCCAAGGTCGAGCAAATTCTCGCTCGTCGCGCCCTGCGCGACCATGGCAATGGCCTTTGTCCGCGTCGCCTCGTCGCTGTTCCTGGGATGAGTCGCGCACGTGCAGGCACGTACTTGGCGAGCGCGGCCTGCAGCGTGTGCAGGCCGACCCTGCCGCGGCCGATGAAGGCGGATGCAGGCTTGTGGTACACGCTCGAGAGCAGAGACAGCTCGCCAATCAGCTCGTTCAGCAGCGCGCGCGGGATAGACGCCGTAGGCGCGACAATCGGCGGCGGCGGCGGGAGCACCACATTCTGTGGTCAGCGCTGCGCACAGTGCCGCGCTACAAACCCGTGCGGCGTCCGTGTCGGTGCTGGAGAGGAGGCGCCAGTACATGTAGGCGCGGTCCCGCAGGTCCGCATTGTCGCACTCCTTTGTGGCCTTCTCCAGAACGACCTGGACTATGCGCTGCGCCAGCTCCGAGTCGGGCTTCTTCAAAAACGCCTTGATGATCGCCGTGAGCGTCTGGAACTGCACCGTGGGCTCATCCTCGCAAAACTCCTCGACACACACGGCAAGCAGGTCGACCGAGTTCTCGATCTTCTCCGCATACTCGCCGATAATCCACACGAGTGCCGCCTTTGCGTCTGGCTCATCGATGTCTTCCAAGTTCGCGCAGAGTGACGGGATGATCCGCGTGTATTGGTTTGGGTACTTGCGGAATATGTCCTGTGCGGTCAGCAGGCGTTCGTGAAGGCGGAGAGGGGAAGGGCGGCGCGGGACAAGGAGGGAAGCGAGACCGGGGCGCTCGGGGACAAAGAGGAACGGAGTCGCGTACGCACCTTCACAACAACAATGGCCTCCTGCACAACATAGTTCACACGAGAGGCAATGAGCTCCAGGAGCACATAGACGCAGCGCTCCGCGGCGGCCGGGATGGCAATCGCACATTGGCCAATCGCACGGATCGCACGGCGGACAAAGTCGACGTCCACTTCGGACGCATACCTGTGATGAGCAGGGCGGCGTGGCGACGCACTCCTTGAGCTCGCTGAGGAGCATGTCGACGTTGGCGTCGCGCGCGAGCTTGATCATGACGTCGATTTTCTCCGCCTTTACATAGGGCGGGTCGTTGTACTTGCAGAAGAAGATGCGCAGCTCATTCGAGAGGATCTCTGGGTACTTTTGCAGGACGAGATTGATGTTGCGCAGGGCGACCCACTGCACCTCGGGCTCGGACGAGACCAGCGTCACGAGAGGAGGCGCCATCTTGCGGATGAGCTGCTGTACAAATGCGGGCTTCCCCGTGTTCTCCATGTGCACGAGCACGACCTTGACGGCCCCCAGCACCACACTCCCATTCGCATGCTGGAACTGCGGGATGACGCGCTCGCAGATGTGTTCGGCCTCGCGCTCGTCCGCGCTGCGATACAGGGCGAGCGTGTTCAGGATGACAATGCGCCCCCACTCGGTGCACTCATTCAGCGCGACGAGCAGCTTCATGAGCACGTCCGAGTCGAGCGCAAACACGTGCGCCGCGCGGTCACCGTCCATCTCGTGGGCGGCCTGCTGAATGTCGCTCAGCGCCGTGACGGCGTTGGCGACAACCATGGGGTTGCTGTCGCTGATACGCGCCTTCACGGCATCGATGAACCCGCGCTCTACCGCCAGGTCTGGCTTCATGTTGAACAGCTTCGCGACACAGATCACCGCCGTCTTGCGCACGTACGGATTGTCGTCATGGAGCGCGCGGTCGAGCGGATCCGGCAGGTAGTCGATGATCTTCTCCGCGCGCAGGCAGCCCATCGTGCGGATAGCCAGCGCACGGATCAGCGGATTCGGGTCCTCCGTGTCCTGCGGGTCAGAACGCAGCGCTGCGACGCACCTTCACGAATGTGTTCACCGCGAGGATGACGAGCTCCGGCTGCGTCTTGGCGTAGTTCATGAGGTACAGGTACACGAGCTTCTTCTGCTCGAGGTCCTCCGTCTGCATGTTCTTCAGCACGTCCGGGAACAGGCCGGACACGTCCTTCCCGACGGTCATGTTCGCGATGACGCGCTTGATCGCATCCTTGCGGCGGTCGCGGTACTCGCTATTCACTGCGGTGAGCCGAGGCCGCGTGCGACGTACGGTCGGCACGGAGCTCGAAGTTCTCGCCTGCAGCACGCAGGTCAGCATCTGTGCGCGGATGCGCCACGCACCCTTCCGCTGCGCGCCGAAAAACCCGGGCCCGCTCATCGTGGAGACAGCCAGATCGGTGGTGGAAACACGCGGCGGCCGCGCGCAGCGCCCGCGGGGCCGCGCGCAGGCATTCTTGAGTGCTCGCCGCGAGGCCACTCCGGTTTTGCCGGCCGTATGGTCTAGTAGCATGATTCTCGCTTTGGGGGTCACAAATTTGTCTCAATCTGCGAGAGGTCCTGGGTTCAATTCCCAGTGCGGCCCACTTTTTTTGCGGCACTTTTTTTGGGCGCGGTGGCGCGCGGCGTGGCGAGGGACGACCGTGTGCGCCTTGTCCGCGATGCCGCGCGCCGTGTCAAACAAGATCACCAGCGCGCGTGCGCAGGCGGTGTCCGCGTCCCCGCGGCATGCGCAGGCGGCTGCGTCGCAGCAGAACTCAGGCGCGACGACGAAGAACCCCATCTTCAACACGGAGCGCTTTGGGCAGCACATCCTCAAGAACCCGCTCGTCGCGCAGGGGATCGTGGACAAGGCGAACGTGAAGCCGACGGATATTGTGCTGGAGGTCGGCCCGGGCACGGGGAACCTTACCGTTCGCATCCTCGAGAAGGCGAAGCGCGTCACCGTCGTCGAGATGGACCCGCGCATGGCGGCAGAACTCACGAAGCGCGTGCAGGGAAAGTGCGTCGCGCGGCGACATGCCTGACGCGCAGGCCGGAGCAGCGGAAGCTGGATATTGTGCTCGGCGACGTGTGCAAGACGGAGCTGCCGTACTTTGATGTCGTGATCAGCAACACACCGTATCAGGTGCGTGCGCGGCGGCGCGCCGCTGACTAGAGATCTCCTCGCCGCTCGTCTTCAAGCTACTGTCGCACCGCCCCCTGTTCCGCTGCGCAATCCTCATGTTCCAGCGCGAGTTTGCGATGCGTCTCGTGGCGCGGCCGGGCTCGCCGCTCTGGGGGCGTCTGTCTGCGAATGTGCAGCTGTACGCAAAGGTGGACCACATCATGAAGGTCGCGCGCGGCTCCTTCCGTCCGCCGCCGCAGGTGGACAGCTCCGTGGTGCGCATTGTGCCGCTGAACCCACCGCCGCCCGTGCGCTTCGAGGAGTTTGACGGGCTCACGCGTATCGTGTTCTCGCGCCGCAACAAGCAGCTGCGCGCGTGCTTCTTTGGCGCGCGCGGCGTGGTGGAGATGCTAGAGGCGAACTGGAAGACGTGGTGTGCGGAGAATCATGTGGTGAGTGGGGGCCGGGGGAATGTGGGGAAGGGTTGGGCAGGAGGAGGGATGGAGCGGGGGAGAGGGAGGAGAAGGATGGAGAGAAAGGAGTGCGGCCTCGGAAAAGCCGTGCGGGCAAGTGCTGACGCGGCAGACGATCAACCCTAGTGTCCCGTTCCAGGACAAGGTCGATGGCGTGCTAAAGCGCCTCGATATGGGCGAGTGCCGAGCGGCGAAGCTGGACGTGGATGATTTGCTGGCGCTGCTCTCGGCGTTCCACGATGAGGGCATCCACTTCTAAAGGGGTAGGGCGCAGAGAGTGGGAGGGAGGACGGAGCGCGCAAAGGAGCGCGCAAAGGAGCGCGCAAAGGTGCCACAACAGGAAAGAGCGCGCGTGGACAGGATCGCCGAGCAGAGCGGCCGGAGCAAAATACGCTACCCCTCCCTGTGCACATGGCGGCGGCAGCCGCCCACCCCCCTCACGCGCAGCGATACGGGCCAAGCCCAGGGTATACAATAGGGCCCGCGGCGCGCATATGCTATAGAGGTCCGCGCCGCAGCGTCCAACAGGGCGTCGCGCTGTGTCGCGACGCGGGCGTCCCCATTTGGCCGCGCGCCGCGCGACGACGCCGTCACATCCAGCTCTGCAGCATCGCCTCGGCGAGGGCCTCGCGCGTCGCGTCATCGTCTCGCCGGCAGCGCGCGAGGGCACGGCGCAGGTGGAGGCCGCCGAGCGCGCGCGATGGCGCGCGCTCGAACCGCGTGCGCAGCGCGGTGGTGGCCGCATGGAGCGGAGCGCGCAGCACCGCGAGCTGCAGTGCCACTGCGGGCGCCATGCAGTCGTCCAGTCCCTCGGCCGCGACGGCCGCGAGGAGCGCGGGACGGGGCGCCGCGGCCGCAGGCGGCGCACGGTGTGCGTCCGCGCCCGCCAGGTACCGGCGCATTGCACGGAGCACCCGCGTCGGCACGTGTGCGCCGCGGGCGTCTGCGCCATCGACGCGCATGTGCACCCTCACGCCGTCAAGGAGCGCGTCGGCAAGGAGCTGGTCACGTGCGCCGCGGAGGAGCGCGTCGGTGCGTGTACCGTAGAACCCGTCGAGCATGGCGACGTCGTCGATAAAGAGGCAGGCATCTGGCGCATCGGCACCGCGCTGCAGCGCGTCCCAGAGACCCAGATAGAAGTGCGTGAGTAGGGGCGCATCGCGCGTGAGCGACTCGATCAGCACACTTGTGCAGAACATCTGGAACGCGGAGCGCGGCGCGGCGGCGGACCACGCGCGCTCCTCGCCGCCGCCGCGCCCGCGGCAGACGCGGCGGACGAGTACCGCGTAGTGCGGAGCGGTCTCGAAGCTGCGCACGAGCTCGAGCAGGTCGTGCAGCATGTCGTCTGCCTCGATCTGCGCGGACGGGCTGAAGTGGTACCGCGTCCAGTAGCGGGCATGCGAGAATATGCTCCGGTGGCCATGTGGGTCGTCCAGATAGCTCAGGTACCCGGTGCGCCGCTGCACATGCAGCCAGTGGATCTGCCGCGGCTCGTGCGCGGTGTACGCAAGGTTTAGTGCCGCTGGCCAGTACCGGCGGCTCGCGCTGTGCACCGTCGCAGGGAGCAGGCCGTGCTGCGGTGGGAGCAGGGATGGCGTGGGCGTGGGGGGCACGGGAGGGGCGGAGGAGGGGGGGTTGAGAGAGGGGGAAAGGAGCGTGGGGGGGCAACAGACCGCGGAGGGAGAGAGGGACAGGTAGTCGTTCTTGCGCGGGTCCCCCTGTCCGCCGTCGTACCGGTCTGTGCCGCTCTTGCCGTGTTTCCAAGCACCGCGTTCCTCTTCCCCCTTGCTCCCTCCTTGCCCCGCTTTCCCCCCCCCCTGCTCCCACCTTCCCCGTCCGCCACCTGCACAGGGAGAAAACAGACCTCCCCACTGCTCACATCGCGCGCCACCACAAGACGCGGCTCAAGCGCAAGCACCCACATGTGCCGCGCAGCCTGCAGGTGCGCGCGGCCGTCCGCCGGGCTGTCGGGGAAGCGTGGGAGAAGCGCGAGAAGGAGCGCGGCGACGGCCACGTCGCTCGTGCCGAGGGTGAAGCGGCCGCCGCCGAGAAACAAAAGGCCGAGCGCCATGTGCGTCGCCATGTGGCTGCCGTACGAGCGGGTGTGTGAGGGCGCACCGCGCGTCTCCGCGGGGCTGCCCACGTCCGCATGCGCGGCACGCAGGATCCGCAGCAGGTCCACGTCGCCGGAGCCAGCCATGACGGTGGCGAGCGCGAGGTGCAGCACGTCGCGGAGCGTCTCCTGCGCGGCATGCTCGATCTGCTCTTCGTACGTGGCCCGCGCGCCGCCGGCCGGCAGCCGCGCGAGCTCGGCAAGGAGCACGCTCCGCGCGCGCGCGTCCGCGGACCCGGCATACTTGAGGCTCAGCGCAAGGCAGGCGCCCGCGCGCGTATTGTACCAGGCGAGACGCGCGCCGAGGGGAGGCGGCGGAGGGGACGAGGGAGGGGCGGCGGCCGCTGAGGGCGGCTCGGGCGGCGCGCCGGGCGCACCCACGCGCGTGGGACGGCCCCCAGCACAGGCACCGCCGCCCGCGCGCGCCAGCCACGCGGGTTCCGGCGCAATGTCGTCCCAGAGGATGAGCGCGCGCGCGAGCGCGCGGGGGAGGAGGAGGTCCGGGCGCACATGCGGGAGCTCGTGCACGGCGGTGGGCGGGGCGAGGAGCGCGGCAATGTCAGTGCGGTTGCTGCGGAGGAAAACGAGGGCGAGGGCGAGGATCGCGGGGACGACCGCACGCTGCGCGGCCGCGGGCTCGCGCACGCCCGTGCCGGAGAGGAGGCGGCGGAGCGTGGCGAGGAGCGCCGCATCGCTGGGGCTGTCCATGGGTGTGCGCCGCGCGCGCCCGAGGAACACGAGGCCGAGCGCGAGTCCGGCGCACTGCGCATACACGTCGAGCGGCGCGCCGGCCGCGCTGCCGGCCGCGTCCAGGTCGCGCGCGCTGACCTGCGCAAGGAGGCGCTCCGCGGTCCAGCGGTGGTCCGTGCCGCAGAAGACGAGGCCCATGCCGAGGAGGCCCGCGGCCTGCGTGAGCGGGGAAAAATGCAGCGGGGCGCTCCCATGCGGGAGGAACGCGGCGACCTGCACGGCCATCACCTGGCGCGCGGCCGGGTCCGCGGTGCCGAGGAACGACGCGCCAAGGCCGAGCACGAGGCCGACGGTCGTGAGCGCGTGCCGCGGCGCGAGGTAGCGGTACGCATGCACGCGGCCGAGGCGCGCGAGATGCCCGTTCAGCCCGAGGCCGAGCAGGAAGCCCGCGTGCCGCGCGCCGCCGTCGCGCGCCTGGTGCGCAAAGATCCAGTTCGAGTCGATGCGCCACTCGACATGCACGGCAATCTCGAGCGCGGACGCGACGCCGTTGTGGAACTCGGGCCACTCGGTCTCGTGCGGCTCGCCCGCGTACGGGTCGACGAGCGCGCCGTCCGGGAGGGTGCGCAGCGCGAGGCAGAGCGGCGGCGTGCGCCACGTGCCCGTCTTGCGCAATGCGCGCGACGCCATGTGGAACATGCCGCGCCCGACGCACTGCGCCATCGTGCGCGCGGCGTACGCGCGCGCGCACGCGGCGGTGCGCGCTGCGCGCTCCTCCTCGTCGCCGCCGTCCTCGCGGATGTGCGCCACGTTCGGCGCCACCGTCTGCAGGAGGCGTACCACGTCGCCAAGCCGGAAGTCTTTGCTGAACAGCATCGCGCTCAGTGGGTCCAGCGCGGCGTCCCGCGGCAGGGTGCGCTGCAGTGCCGCGTTCACGCGCCCGGGCGTCTGCGGCGCACCGCCGTCTGCCGCTGCCTGTGCGGCGGCGTCCATGCGTCCGAGGAGCGCGTATGCGGCGGGCGTCCACCCCACCGGCGGGTCCAGCGTGCAGCTGCGCACCGCCTCGAGGAGTGGCAGCGCAACGCCCGCGGGCAGCCGCGCGAGTGCGTCCGCATCCCAGCCCGCATGCAGAAGGTGCTGCACGGTGGTTTGCGAGGGGGCAGGGGCGCGCGGCGTGGACGGCGCGCACACCCCGGCTCCTCGGCCCTCCGCCGCACCCGCGTCCCGCCCCACCGCGCTCAGCACCCGGTACGCCTCCAGCACACGCACGCTCGTCCGGCACGCATTCACCGGGGGGGCACTCTCCATGCCCACAGCCTCGCACACCGCCGCATGCATGTCCGATAGCGACGGCGGCGCGGTGCCGTGCAGCGCGGCATGCAGGTGTGTATACAGGTGCGGCGGCGCCGGTGGGTGGCAGGCGTGGGCGCCGGGCGGTGACGCGGCGCCTCCCACCGCCCCGTCCGTCCCGTCTGCACCCGCCCCCTTTCCTGCCGCCGGAAAGAGCCGCGTCCAGTAGTCCACCCACACGACCCAGCCGAGGCGCCGGCAGAGCCACAGCACCACCTCGGCAAGCGCCGGCGCGTCACTCCGCCGGCGCAGAGAGTCGAGGCATGCGTCCTGCGTAAGAAAGTGCAGCGTGACGGCAATGCTGCGCAGCGGGAGCGGCGTGCACGTGGATGACACACATGGGGCCGTGCTGGCAGCCTCCGCGCGCGTGGCGGCCGCTGCTTTGCCCCCCGTCGCGCCCGCAGCACGCCGCTCCGCGCGCGCGTCGGCGCCCCCCAGGACGGCGTCCGCGACGCGGTTCCGCCCGCGGCGGTCGCGCAGGAGCGCATCCCACGCGCACAAAGGCGCACGCCGCGGCATGCCAAGCACGTGCAGGAGCGTGTCCCAGTCGCCGCGCGGCGCCGCGCGCGCGTCTGCCCATGCGTGGCGCAGCGCGGCCGAGTCAGCGGCGGGGAGCGTATCCAAGAGCGCGTCGAGGACCCACGCTGTGCGCGCACACGTGGGGCGCAGGAGCGTGCAAATAACGTGCGCGGCGGTCGCCGCGCCATGCCCGCGGCGCGGCGCCCCGGGGCTGTGCACCGCGCGGACACTCGTGTCCGAGAGCGGGCAGATTGCGTCCACGCCGCGCCGCAGCGTAACCGCGGGGACATCCGCGCGCGGCACGCCAAGTGCAAGGTGCAGGGACCCGTCCTCCAGCAGCATCACAACGCCGTCGCAGCGCGCGCGCGCGAACACACGCACAGGACGCACATCGCGCGCGGAGAGGACCGCGGGTGTGCGAACGTGCGCGGGCACGCGCGCGTCCAGCGCGACGCCCGCGGCCACGTGCGTGCGCACGATCTCACGGCAGAACGCGCGCGCACTCACGGGCACGACCGCGTACAGGAGCGCGGGCGCCGCATCGTCGAGGACGAAGCAGTGCACGTGCGCAGCGTCGTCCGCCGTGCGCAGCTCCGGCACGGCGATCTCCGCGAGGAGCGACACGGCCGCGTGCGCATGCGCAAAGCGCGCAACGGCAGCGTGCGCGGGGGAGTCCGTGGGCGGCGGCGCGTGCAGGGCGCTGGCGCGGCGGCCCGCGTCGTCGGGCATGCGGTCCGCGTGCGCGTGCCGACGCCCGCCCGTGCTGTCGAGCACGGCCGCGAGCGGCTCCGCGCCGCCCGTCTGTTGCGAGATGCGGCGGCGCCCGGCGCCGGCATCGCCGGTGCTCAGCCGCGCGCTCGCGCGGCGCGTGAGCAGCGGCGGCTGCGCGGCGCTCGAGCGGCGCGACTTGCGTGCGCGCAGCGGGACGTCCGAGGTGGCGTCCGACGCCGCGCGCGGCAGCCCCGCGCACGCATGCTCCAATGCGTCCGCCGCGCACACGTATTCGTACACGCGGAGCGACCGCGTGCGCGGGCTCGCGGTCACGAGGAGGGTGGGCGCGGCGTCCCGCAGTCCGCTCGCATACATGACGCACTCGTCGATCTGGGGGAAGCGCTGCAGGGGTGCCTGCAGCACCGCGGCGGCGGCCGGCGGCTGCGGCGTTGGCACTCGGCGTGTGATGGATGCCGCGCGCGTCCACGCGACCATGTCGTCAAACACGTCGCGCAGGTAGAACGCGAGCGGCAGCGGCGGCGTGTGTGCGTCGCCGCGCCCGGAAGCCGCGTCCTCGGGCTCCGGCGCGCGCTGGATGAGCAGGCCCATGCACAGCGGGAACACGGCGGTGACGCGGAAAAAGAGCGGCAGGATGTGCTCCTCGCCGCTGCGCGGGAAGTAGAAAGCCGCGGTGCGCGCGAGCAGCACGCAGATCGCACGCTCCGCGCGCCCTCCGCCGCGCGTCAGCCGCGCCATGCACGCCGCGCGCACCGGCTCGTCGTACTGGAACGTGCGCAGACGCGCGCCGCGGCTCCTCCACACGACCGTGTCCACGGACCACGACAGCTCGCCGTCCCCCGTGTCGAAGCGGCCGCCCGCCGCATCTGCGGCCGTGCGCGCACGCACCATGGCACGCAGCCGCGTGAGCTGCGTGCTCTCCTGCACCACGCGCGCGATATCTGCCTCCATCGCTCAGGCGCGGGATGGTGCCGGGGGGGGGGGGCCGGAGGGGGATGCGTGTTGGAGGTGGGGCACGCGCGCGCCACATCGCGCTCTGCCACGTGGAGGACGCGCGTGCGTCCAATTGCGCGCGACCACGTGGGGGGCGTGCGCCAAGTCGCGCGCGGCCACGTTGCGGGGGGGGACGGCAGGGGGGCAGGGGCGGGGCAGAGGGCGCCGGGGGCGGGAGGGGCAGGGGGGGGCAGCGTAGGCGGCTGCGGGCGCTTGGGGGGAGCAGGGAACAGCGGGTGGCGCGCCCAATCGCACGCTGCGGCAAAGCGCAGGAGACGGAGACGGGCGGGGGAGGGGGTGCGCTACAGTGGGCCCCGTCGCGGGGTGCAAAAGTGGGGGATGGGGGCGGGCGCGCCACGGCGCTTCCCGACGGTGCGCCCTGCCACGAAGCGCGGCGAGGGTGCGCCACCGTGCTCTCCCACGTGCTGTACCGACGCCCACCACGCGCGTTCCCACCCCCGCCACGCACCTCCCACGTGGCACGCCCCCACTGCGAACAAAATGTGGAGCGACTCGTCCCTTCTCCGCGAGACAATGCCCAAGGCGCAGCGGCGGGCGCGCGCGCGCCCGGCAAAGGGTGCGCACACATGCGGCGCATCACGCACTAACGCGGCAGCCGACCGGTCGACGCGGCGCAGCCGCAGCAAGGCATGTCGCGCGCGGCGCGCGCTGACCACAGCGGCCGGACCCCGAGCAGACGGACATGGACCTGACTGCGCAGCTGCACGCCATGGGCCTGTACGCGGCAGACACAATGGGAGACGGGAACTGCCTATTCCGGTGTGTGCGTGCTGCGCAGAGCTCACACGCAGTGCGCTCTCTGACCAGCTGCTTGGATACCCCCGCTACCACGCGCAGCTGCGGCACGAGGTCGGTCCCCCGCGCCGCGCGACTCACCCACAGACGTGCGACCAGCTGTCCGCATTCCCTGGGCGGTATGCCGGGTTTGTCGAGACGGAAAAGCCGTTCGACGAGTACGTGCGCGGCATGCGTGAACTCGGTGCGTACCGGGAGACGCATCGCTGACCGCAGGCACGTACGGCGGCCACCTCGAGCTCTCTGCATTCGCACACCTGAAGCTGAAGCCCATACGCATCGTGCAGCCGGGGCTCGTGTATGTGGTGTCGTATGACGATGGGAGCGCGGGGGCGCGCTGGGAGAGTGAGTGCCGGGAGCGCGAGCGCGCGCGGCTGGCGGCGCGAGGGGGAGGCGGGGAGGGGGGGGGCGAGGAAGTGGGGGCGGGCGGCGTGAGGGGGAGCGGAGGGGCCGCGGGCGGGGAGGGGGGGGAGGAAGGGGGACGCGGCGTGGAGGAAGAAGGGTGTAGCGCGGCAACCGCTGCGCCGCCGTCCGCGCCGCCTCCATCCGCGCCGCCGCCTTCCCCGCGCTCCGCGCGGGAGGCACGCCGCCGTGCGCGTGCGCAGCGGCGCGAGCAGCGGGCCGGCTCCGCCCCGCACCCCGCCGCGGCCGCGCCCGATATCCCCCCCCCGGCGCGCCCCCTGGAGACCGTCGGTCCGCTGCACATTGCGTACCACAACTGGGAACACTACAGCTCGCTGCGGAACCTGCACGGCCCACACCGCGGCCTCCCGCACGTCGCCGAGGTGCGCCGCGCGGACGACGCTACGCACGCGGGCGCGAGCGACACCAGCGAGGGGGACGACGCGGAGCCGCGTACGGAGGCGGAGAAAATGGCGCTCATCAGCACCCGCGGGCACTCGCTCGCGACGATACGCCGCTACCTGCGTGCGCATGGCACCTGGGAGGCCGCCGTCGAGGCACTGCTGCAGGCGGAGGAGTGCCACCGCGCCGCGGACGGCGCCGCGGACGACGCGGACTCGGCGGACTGCGCGTCGAGTGCGACCAGCGACGCATCCACGCGCTCGAGCGCAACCGCGTCGAGCGACGGCACGGGGCAGCTCACGCGCACGACCGACTCCCTCTCGATCGCGCCAGCCAGCCTGTCGCGCGTGGGTGCGAAGCGCAAGGGCGACCGCGGCGCGGCACGCGTGCGCGACGAGCGGCGCACGCGTGCCGCGCCGCCGCACACGCCCCGGCACCCATCGCCGCCACGCAGCGTCGCCGGGATCCGCGAGCTGGCCATCTGACGAGGCGCCCTGTCGCCAGGGGACGTACAGCCCTGCAACCCCCTACCCTACCCCCCTGCATAGCCCTGTCCATCCCGCCACGTGTACAGATGACTAAACGGACGTGCGCGCGGCGCGCCGGAGAGCGTCGCCGCCACTCAGCACCAGGTGCGACGGGCGTCTGCCGCAAGATACATGTACATGCGCAGCGCCCAAGGGCGTTGCGCGTTCACCGCACACGTGCATCGTGTGCCCGCCGAACAAGTGGGTTGCGCGTGGGCCGCGCGGCGGCCCATGCGGTCGCCGCGCGCGCGCGTGGTGCACACTGCGCCGCGGCTGCGCGCGGAGCAGCACGAGTGGGACGCAGCGATGCGTCACGCATGGGAAGAGCCGCTGGCTGCTGCGCCTGTGCTTCGGAGTGCAGCGCAGGGGGTGCGCGTCGCGCAGGAGCGTGGGTCTGAGCTGAGGACCGCGGAGGGGGGCACCCGGGGGGGCGCCGAGGTGGGAGCACGAGGGGGGGGCGAGGAGGACACCAAAAGGGAGGCGGCGGGCGAAGGATACCCCGCTGCGATACCCGAGACCGTGCTGGAGCTTTTCCGGCAGCGCGGCGAGACACGCGGGGACGGCGGGTCATCATCCCTGGAAGGCGGGGGGGCGGCGGAACGCAGCATAAACCGCGCCGGGGGGGACACTGCCTACCCCCCGCTCGCCCCGTCCCCCGAGTGGCCGCCGAAAGAGACAGCGCGCAGCGATGAACCGCCGCCGGGCTCCTGCACCCCCGACGCGCCCCCCACACAGGAGCGGGCATCCCCGAGCGGACAGCGCGCGGGGCTGGGCGACACGCTCGGCGTACGGAGAGGCCCCGCGGCAGCCGCGCACGCCACGGGGACGCCCCGCACGGCACCCCGCAGCGCGCCCCCCCGCAGCGTGCGCGAACTATACGACTGGCGCCACGTCGCCGCGTCGCAGCAGGGTGTCGGGGTGAATGGGCGCGCAGGCACGCATTTCATGGGCACGCCATGGGACGCGCACCGCTGGGTCCAGCAGCGGCGCATGCCGAACGAGTCGCTCCTGCTAAAAAGCGCGCAGCGCGCGGCGCGGAGCGCCACGGCGCCCGCCGCGTACCGCACGGACGACGTGACGCGCGCCTCGGAGCTCACCGTCGGCGCGCGCACGTACCAGGCGCACTGGCGCGGGCTCCTCGCGATCGAGCGCGCACACGCCGCGGAGCGGCTCGCGCAGCTGCGCGCGCGGCCCGTGGACGAGCTCGTGGCGCTGGGCATCGCGCTCGACGCGCTCGACGGATACTGGCAGACAGAGCGGCACTTTGGGCGGCGCGTCGCCGTGTTCAAGCTGCGCGGCGCGCGGCGGCTTCCGCGGCACAAGCTCGCGCCGGGGACGATTGTGGAGCTCGTGCCGCACGGCGCGCGCGCGGACTGGATCACGCCACGCACGACGGCCGGCGCCGCGCGCGTCGCCCGGCTCGATCCACTGTGCGGCGCGCCGCCGCCGCGGGACGCGCCCGTGCGCGTGCCCGCGGAGGTCGTCGCCGTGGGCGCGACGCAGGTGCGCGTGCGCGTCGCGCGCGAGTACGAGCACCTCCCGCTCGACGACTACGACGCGTGGCGCATGGACCGCGGCGAGAGCGACGTGGTTGAGCGGCGCATGGACGCGGCGCTCGACGCGCTTCTCTACGACACGGACGAGCTCGCGCGCAGCAGCAGCGCGGCGCGGCGCCCCGCGCTCGCGGGGACGCCGCTGCGCGACGTGCTGCTCCCCGTGCCGCGGGATGCGGCGCCGTGCGGCCTGTTTGCGGCCGACTGCCGCATCCGCAGCTGGTACGAGCGGTATGCGTGCGCGGTCCCCGTGCGCATCGACGGCGACCCGGAGCTCGGCCTCACTGCGACGCAGCTGCGCGCGGTCGCGATGATGCTCCGCGAGCGCGTGAGCCTCGTGCAGGGCCCGCCGGGCACGGGCAAGACACGCACGCTCGTGCAGACGATCGCGCTGTTGAAGCGGCACTTTCAGGTGCCGCACCCGATCCTCCTCGCGGCGCACACGAATGTCGCCGTGGACAACCTCGTGGAGGGCTGTGCGCACGCCGGCCTCCGCGTGGTGCGCGCGGGCTCGGCGACGGCCGCACGCGCTGCGCTCACGGAGCACACGCTCGAGGCGCACCTTGCGCGGCATGCGCACGCGCGCGCGCTGCAGGAGCTTGACGCGGTGCTGAAGCAGCTGCAGGAGCGGCGCGCCGCGCAGCTGGCCGCCCTTGGCGCCGCGCGCGCCGCCGCGCGCGCGGCGGCGCGAGAGGCGGCGCGAGAGGCGGCGCGTGGCGCGGAGCGCGTTGCCACGCGCGCGCCGCGCCCGCCGCGGCCGCCGCCCGCACCCGAGCAGGCCGCACTGCTGGAGACGCGGCGCCGTATCCGCGCGTGCATCGGGCGGATGCATGCGCTGCGGACACGCATGTACGCAGACGTGCTGCACCGCGCAGACGTGGTGTGCTCGACGGCGGCCGCGGCGGGCTCCGCGCAGCTGTCGCTGATCGACTTTCCCGTCGTGTTTGTGGACGAGGGGTCCATGGCTACGGAGCCGATCGCACTCATCCCACTGATGAAGGGCTGTGCGCAGCTGGGGCTTATTGGCGACCACAAGCAGCTCCCGCCTGTGCTGAACAGCGGTGAGGCGCGGCGGCAGGGGCTGTCGCGGAGTCTGTTTGAGCGGTTGATGGTGGGGGGTGCGTGGGGCGGCCAAGGGGAGGGTGCAGGCGGCCGCGGGGAGTCCGGCGAGACTGCCCCCCCCTCCCTGACCTCGCCCCCGTCCCCCTCCGCGGCGTCCCCCCCGTCCCCCGCAGCCGTCCCCAGCATGATGCTCGACACCCAGTTCCGCATGCACCCGACGCTCGCGCACTTCCCGAACCACGCGTTCTACGAGTCCGCGCTCGCGGATGCGCCGGGCACAGCCGAGCTTGTCCCGTACGAGAGCGCGTTCGCGGCGCGCGACGCGCGCGGATGCGCGCTTCCGCTCACGATGGTGACGCATGCGCCGGTGCCGGCGAGCACGGCCTCCCACGGACCCGGTGCGGCGTCGCAGGGCGTCTCCCCGTACAACGCGCCGCAGGCGGACCTCGTGCTGGAGCTGCTCTGCGATCTGCTCAAGCGGAACGCGGGACTGCGCGGCGCGGACATTGGCGTGGTGACGCCATACGAGGCGCAGGTGCGCCTCCTGCAGCGCATGCTGGCGGCGGGGCGCCCCGCGCCCGGCGGCCTCGGCCCCGTGCTCGACGACGCGCATGCGGGACTCCCGCTCCTGAGCGCGGACGCGGTCGACACGCTCGCGGCGATCACGCCGGAGCGCGCCGCGCAGCTCGCCGAGATCGAGGTGCACACCGTGGACGGGTTCGAGGGGCGGGAGAAGCCGGTGATGGTGTTCTCCACCGTGAAGGCCGCTGGCGGCTCGTTCCGTGGCACGGACATGCTGTACCGTGCGCTTGCCGACGGCGCGTCCGCCGCGGCGCTCGCGGCGCACACGCCGATGCGCGGCGGCTTCATCGGCTTCCTCGCGGACACGCGGCGCATGAATGTGGCACTGACGCGTTCGCAGCGGCAGCTCTTTGTCGTTGGAAACCTCGATACGCTTCTCAGTGCGCGTCTCAGTGAGCGTGGCGAGGAGAGTGTCGAGAAGAGCGATGTGCATGTTGTACGCGCGTATGCGCGTTGGCTCCTCTCCGAGAGGTTTGTTGTCGATGTCGGTGCGGCGCGTGAGTGGAGTATGGGGGCAGCAGGCCGTGTGGAGCGGGACATCAGCAGTGGAGGGGCAGAGGCGTAGTGCCGGGGGGCGAGACAAACGCAGCGTGCAGGACGCCGCACCAGAGGACGAGTGCGGGATAGGGCGGCGGGTCCGCTCGCGGTACGCGGGGAATAGGAGAGCGAACTTTTTTTGTTCTTTTTTTTTGTGGCATCGTTCGGGATAGGCGGACCGGTTGTGGCCGTGGGACCGTTTTGACGGCAGCACCCATTGTGGCGCCGGGGGGAATGGGCGCAGGGATCGGCGGCCAAGGGGCGCCGGTGCAAAAGTTGCAGCGCGCCTTCCGGAGCCCAAACAGCGGGGACGGAAACGGCGCTTTGTAGGGAATGCGGGCGCAGCAGCCGGGAGGTTTGTCGTGCTGCCGCCCCCATCCACAAGCCCAGTGGCCTTGACCACTCTTCCCAAACGCCTCCGCCCCTCGACCCCTTATCCGCGTACCATTCTACAGCGACGGGACCCTGCGCCAAGTCTCTTCCGCCTTCCCCAAGCCCTGCGCCCCTCCCCCACCCCGAACCACCTCATCATGCACTTGCCTACACAAAACGCTATCAGAGATCATCCCACAATACGAATCCAGCGGCTTCGCACGAAACGTTTCCTGCAGCGTCGGTGCGGAGACGCTTACTTCTTGTCCTTCTTCATCTGCAGGTGAGCCGCAGAAGGCGCGGTCACGCACGCCCTCCACCTTGGCCTCCTGGTCCCGCATGTCCGAGCGCACTGCCGTGTGAGCTGCATCCTGCCACGCACGTACTCTTCTCGAGCTTCTTCTTCTCCTGCTCGATCATATACATGTTCTCATCGGCCTGGCATCAGCACCGTCCGTACACGAACGCACCTGCTCCCTGTTGCGCCAGCCCGTCGACGTCGCCGTCGCACCGGTCGACGGGACGGGGCCGCCGTCGGTGTCGTACATGCGCACGTTTCGTGCCATATGCGGCGCAAGGACACGGGGGGTGCGGATTGTCACTCGGGCAGCAAACATCGTATTCGGTGGCAAACCGTGGCGCCGGTGGCCCCGCCAGCGCGCGGGCCACGTCACGTGCCGTCGGGTCGGCTGGCGCCCGGCCGCGCCCGGCCGACGGAGAGGGGTGCCCGGCCGCGCGCGCGTCTTCGACCAGTACCGCATCATGCTTGTGTCCGCGATTGCCCAACGCTCGGTGCTGGCGGTGCGTCGTCGTGGAGGCGTGCTGACTGGTGCAGACGCGTGTCGCTGGCGCCCGCGCCCTGTCCACCTCCGCTGCCGCACGCAGGGGTACGTCGCCGCACGGCGCCGCGTGCTCACCTCGCAGACGCTATCCAGGACATCTACCTGCGCGAGCTCAAGTCGTACAAGGCGCCCCCGCAGGTGTGTCTCCCGCGCGCTCCACTGCTGACCGTGCCGCAGGCTCCCGACGCACACAAGGGCCACGTCCGCGAGTTTACCGCGCCGAAGCCGCCCAAGGCGCCTGCGGTCCCGTCCGCGACGGAGATCTCTTCCCAGCTGGAGAACTTTGAGGCTGCGCAGCCCGATGCTCCTGCGACGTCCGAGGACGCCTCCGAGTCCGACCAGCAGGACGTGAACGCGTACCTCCAGGGCCTCCAGGCGGACGTCAAGGTGGAGCAGCACCACTAACTCGCTGTCTCTCTTTGGTAGGATATGTCCACACGCAATGAGATGATGCGGAAATGAGTGGGAGGGTGGGGCGGGGAAGGTTAGGGGGGTGCGGGGGGAAAAGGAGAGAGTGAGGAGAGATGGGGGAAAAGAAAGAGGGGGGCATGTGGGGGAAAAAGAGCGCCAAGTTGTGGGATCGTACTTGAACTGACCGCTACCTGCGGACAGGACAGTCGCGGGATGAGATTTTCAGAGGCGGAAAGGCGGGCTTTTCCTGTGGGCTCCTGCGGACGCCTGTCCCCCCTGCCCCTCCCTACCCTCCCTGCCAGCGCACCTACATGTGCCCTCGTGCAAGAAGAGAGGACCAGTGGGAATCCATGGGGGCGCTGCGGACGCTTTGCGGACGCGGACCCTGCGGAGTTCGGGCCCTCCCCCCTCCCCCCTCCCCCCCCCGCGTCTCCCCCATCCTTGTCCTCCCCTCATATCGGGAGCAGACTCGTCCCGCCGCGTGCAAGCATAGTGCCTGCGAAGCGCAGCGTAGTGACCCCTGCAGGTCAGAAAGACAGCGTGCAGCGCGCGCACCGCCAGGGAAATATGCCGCCAGATAGAACAGCAGCGCGACGATCTGCACAAGAGCACAGATCAATGTCGCGAGGCGCCAGCGAGCAAACAGGGCAAAGTACAGCGTGCCTACCATGGACCCAAAGTAGCTGCGCGTCAGCGCGCCGCCACGAGACACGTACGCGAGCGAAAATGGCAGACGCGTCGGGCTAACAAGGTGCTTGACGTGCGCGATGGGCCCGGACAGAATCGCAAAGCTGCGCGTGAGTGCCGGCACACATGCGCACGCACCCGACCATAAACAGCATGCTCCCGAGCGTGAACGCAAGCGCGAACTTGTTCGGGCGCAACGCAAGGATCGGCGGCGTGAGGAATAGGAACGAGAACAGAAAGCACACGGCGCTGCCCGCGAGGCAGCTCAGAAAGCCGAGGAACCTGGGGTGAGCTCGCGCATGCGCGCCGCGCACCGCTCCCAGTGGCTCAAGCTGAGGAACGCCTCCTCCTCGTTCGACCGGTCCGCGCTGCGGAGCGGCACATAGCCGGACAGTCCGCTGCTGAAGTACGACAGGAGGCCGCCGCTCTCCGCGGGCTCCGCCAGCGCAGGCTCCGCTGCGGTCAGCGCGACACCACGCCGGCGTACAGCGTGCAGTCCACGAGAACGCCGCCCACGACGGCGCACCGGCACGGGAATCCATGCTCGTGGCGCTGGGGCGACGCGCGGCGGCCGCCCGATGCACGGGTGATCGGGCCAGAGCGCGCATAATACCGCTACGTGGCTATCGCGGGGGCGTGCGGGCGCGCGCTGCGGCGCACCGGCCGCCGCGTGTGTGCGCCGGTTTTGGGACGGCGCGGGGCTACGCCGTGTCCACGTCGAGCTGCGTGCCGCTGCGGGTGAGCAGGTGCGGCGCGTGACATACCGGCGGACAGTGCCCCAGCCAACGAGACGCCAGTGTTTGTCCTGCGGGTGAGGGGGGTGGGCGGCGGATACGCACGATTCGCCGGCTGAGCGCAATCTTCTCGCCGACCTCTGTGCACGCGGGGCTGGTGAGGAAGATCTTCGCAAGGTCCGCCTTGACGCTCATGACGCGGCCGCCGGTGGACGTGGAGCCGATGTTGACCATGAGCACCTCGTTCTTCGAGAGCTTCTGCACCTTGGTCTGCTTCTTGTCGTCGGACTTGACCCCGAGCAGGCGGCGGAGGAGGAAGTAGTTGATTTCGAGCTCCGTGTAGATCGCGGGGAGCTGCCCGACAGCGCCGAGGACCTGGCCGACAAGACGGTCCGCGCGGCACAGCGTCGGGTCGACCTTGGTGCCGACGCCGATGAGGCCGCCGGGCACCGCGAACTGGAGCTCGTTCTGCTCCGCAAGCAGCGACACGATGCGCGAGTAGATCGGGCGGCAGTGGATCTTGCCCTCCGCGTCCTTGGTGACGATGCCCGGGCGCACCTCGATCTCCTGGCCGAGCCGCAGCACGCCGGAGAGGATCGAGCCGCCTGCGACACCACCCTTCAGCTGGTCGATCTCCGCGCCGGGCTTGTTCACGTCGAAGGAGCGGATGACGATCAGACGCGGGCTCGCGGCAAAGTCACGCACGGGGACGGGCACGCGCTTCACAATGTACTCGTTCACCGCGTCGATGTTGTACTTGAGCTGCGCAGAGATCGGCACGATCGGCGCGCCGTCCGCGACGGTGCCCTGGACGAAGCCGACGATGCTCTTCCAGTGCTCCTCCGCGGCCGCCTCGCGGATCAGGTCGACCTTGTTCTGCAGGATGATGATGTGCTGCAGCTTCATAATCTCCACCGCGGCAAGGTGCTCGGACGTCTGCGGCTGCGGGCACGACTCGTTCCCGGCAATCAGCAGCAGCGCCGCATCCATCACCGCCGCGCCGTTCAGCATCGTCGCCATGAGGATGTCGTGCCCCGGGCAGTCCACAAACGAGACGTGCCGCAGCAGGTTCATCCGCCCCGAGCACCCCGGCACGGGGCACGGCGGGTGGTCCTCCTTGTTCGACGGGTAGCTCGCGTAGCACTGCGGCCGCGGGCAGTCTTCGTGCGCACAGCGGTAGATCTTCGCATTCGCATACCCGAGCTTGATCGTGATGTTCCGCACGAGCTCGTTCTTGAACCGCACCGTCTGCACCCCCGAGATCGCCTTTACCACCGTCGACTTGCCGTGCGCGACATGCCCGATGGTGCCTGCCGTCAGTCCGCCGCACCCCCACACGCACCGATATTGATCGTCGCCTGGTTCCGGATCACCTCCGGGCTCAGCGGCGAAAGCTTCCCCGCGTCTCCACGTCAGTCCCTCCCGCATCCTCAGCGCACCGAGCTGCAGCTCCTGGACACCCGCGCTCAGTTGGTCGACAGCCGCGCCACTCATTCTGTCGCGAGACGAACCCAGCGGTCGCCCGTCGGTGAAAAGATACGCCACTCGCTCATGTCACGTGACATACATCGTGCGCGGGGGCGCGGCGCGGCGCCGGCGGCGCCGCGTCGCCATGCGCTCGGCAGCGCGCGTCGCCGCAGGGAGGCGCGGCGTGTGGCGCAGTGGGATTGTGGGCGGCGGGGTGGCGGGGGGCGTGCCGCGCGGTGCGCGGCATGCGCCCGTGCGGGCGTACGCGGTGCCCCGCGTACCGCCCGCCGTGCCTGCCGCTGCCCCTGCGTGCGACGGGGCGGCGCTGCGCGGCATCCCGCGCGACGTTCCACTCGCGGACCTCAGCCTGCGCTCGCTCATGGACTACTGCGTGGGGCGCACGCGCTGGCGCGTCCTGCACCGCGAAGCCGCGGCGCTCACGGACCTCCCGCTGCTGGACGCGCGCGAGGCACAGGCGGTCGCCGCCACCCTCGCCGGCCGGGGCGTGCCAAGCGACCGCTTCATTCTCTGGTACAATGCGATGACGCGCACGTCGTGGAGCAGCAGCGCCGCACTGCTGGATGCGCTTCCGTGCGGGCGCGTACCCCCGTTCGTCCTGCAGCGTGCGCTCACGAAGGTGGCGTCGCTTGCGGACACCGCGTCCGCGGTCGCGACGGTCGACGCGCACGCGTCCGCGTACACCGTGGACCAGCTGCACCGCCTCGCGCAGCTCCTCGTGCGCACGTGCCTGCGGGAGCAGCGCGCGTGGCACGTCGCCGCGCGCGTGGCGGACCGTGTGCTGCACACGGCGGCGCTGTGGCGCAGCAAGAAGCAGAGCCGCCAGCCGGCGCGCGCCGCGGACCTCGTGCTGTATCTGACATCCACGCTGCTACGGGCGGGGGGGGGACGAGCGTGCGCGCCGCGCGTTTCTACGTGCGCTCGCGTTCGCCCGCGCGCACGATGGCGAGCTGCTCTCCCACGTCGCGCAGCAGATCGTGCGGACGGAGCGCATGCCCCGCGGCGCGCGACGCGCCGCCGACGCGTTCCTCACTGTACCGCTCATGCGCGTGCTCCTGGAGGGGGTGGATGGTGGTGCGGAGCGGGAGCTCCTTGCGGTGGGTGTGCGTGTTGCCGCAACGCAGGGCGATGCGGAGGTTGCGAGGGTGTGGTTCGGCCGCCTGGTCGGGGGGGGGAAGGAGGGGGAGCGGGGGGAGGGGAGCGAGGGGGAAGGGGAGGGGAGGGGGGAGGAGGGGAGTAGAGGGGACGGGGGAGAGGGGGATGGGGTGGGGGTGACGAGGTGGGGAAAAGTGGTGGACAGGGAAACACAGGTCGAGAGGGACAAAGGCGCGGAGGCAAGAAACTTGGACGGCAGGGATATGCGCGTGCGCTGCGCAGGAAAGGCCGAGGAGAAGACGCGGGGAAGGGGCGCGGGTCGGGAGGATGCAGACGGTGCAGACGGTCGGGAGGGAGTGAAAGGTGCCGCGGCGGGCACAGAGGCTGTGGCAGAGGCGCCCGAACACGTGACGTCTCCCCCGCCGCCTCAGCACACCGCAAGTGCACATGGGAAACCCGCCCCATCCTCTCCCCCGCCCCCAACCCCCGCAACAACGACGGCATTCCTACGCGCGCTCGCGCAGTCGCCGCATCCGGGCGACGTCGCGCATTCCTGGGCGCTCTTCGACGAGCTGTGTGGGGAACAAAGAGCGCGCGGCGGGGACGCACCGGTCTCTGGAGCGCGGTTCCCTGACTGGGCGCTGATGTTGCGCGCCGCTGCGGGCGACACGCGCATCGACACAGCGCGCGTGCTCGCGCTCCTGAAGCTGCGCGACCGCGACACGCCCCCCGCAGACATGGCGCGCATGGCCGCGTCGTGGCACTGTCCCCCCGCGACGCAGGCGAAGCTGCGTGCGTCTGTCGCCGCGTATTCGAGCGTGATGGATGGCTTCCTTGCGCGCGGTGATCTCGCGCGCGCGGCGGCCGTCTGGGACGCGTCCGTGCGCCGGGGCGTTGCGCCGGACGCGTGGGCGCTCACCTCCCTGTGCAAGGTGTACTTTCGCGCCGGTCTCCCGGGCCGGGCGCTAGAGAGTGTCGTGCAGTGGTGCTACAGCGGCGGGGCATTGGGTGCGGACGAGCGGGATGGGAGCGGTTTGGGAGCGGGCGCGACGAGGCCCCTTGGCGCGGAAGCGGCGCGGCCCCTGGGAAACGAAAACCACCCAGCAAAGAACGTGGCCGCGCCGCCTCGCGCGATACCCCCCCGCGCGGATGCAGCGCCCGCAAGCACGAGCGTCCTCCGTATCCCACGCGAACTCGGCGGCGAATACGACGCTGAACCCGCCCTGCAGGAGCCGCGCCGCCGCCCCCCGCACGCCGCGGCGGCCGCTCCCTCCACGCCGCGCGTGCCACCGCCGGGCGCGGCACCGTACATTGCGGCCCCCAGGCATCCCCGCACGCACCACATCCGCGCGACAACCTTCCTGGTAAACACGCTGTTCGAGGGCCTCCTGCACGCGCACTTCCACGAGACGCTGTTCTACCTGTGGCGCACAATGCGCCAGGTGCTCCCGGTGCCGCTGGATGTCGCATCCGTGGACCTGCTGCTGCGGAGCGCGTGCACGATGGCGACGCAGAAGCACCCCGTGGAGCCGTATGCGATCCGCGAGCTCTTCCGCCGCGCACTCCTGCGGCAGCATCCCGAGCTGCAGACGTGTGCGAACCCGCTGGAGTCCGCCGCGCACCGCGGCTGGCTTCTGCGCAGTGAGATGCGCCTCCGCCGCCTGGAGCGGTGGCTCGGCGCGCGTGTGCATGCGCTGCTGGGCGGCCTGGGGGGCCCGCCTGCGGCGCCCGCGCCTGTGGACGACGTGCTGGCGCCGATCCACTTTGACGCGCGCCTCTTTCACCGGTACTGCGAGCTGCTCTACGCGCTGCTGCATGTGCCGGAGATGCCGACGGTGCTGGGCGTTGCGGGCGGCGCGCCGCATGCGCTTGCTGCGGAAGTGTGTGAGGAGCTTGCTCTGGTCCTCGCGTGGATGCGTGCGCTCGACCTCGTCCCGCAGCGTGCGACGCTGTGCCTTGCGTGTGCGACGCTGGAAGAGACGCTGCCGCCGGGTGCGAGCGCCGCGCCGCTGCGCGCGTGGCTCGTTGCCTGGCTCGGTGAGGGTGGTGTGCCGGATGACGGAGAGATGGGCGCATGGGTGAGGGGCTTGGCGCGGCGGGGTGCGGTTAGGGGGCGGGAGAGGCGGGGTGCGGTGGAGGACGAAGGGGGGGCATAGGCCGGAACGTGGGCACGTGCGCGCGCGCGCGTCTGGGGGGCCGGAGAGAGGCGCGCACTGGGGCTGAAGCACGCGTCGAACGGGGACGTTGGCGTGTCCGAGGAACTGCCGCGTGGTCGACGACAGCGGAGGCTGGGGCGTGGCACGGGGACGCCGCGGACACTGTCCTGCCCTGCCGTCCCTGTTGCACCGAGGGCTGCGGCTCCTGTGCCTCCCCCCCCCCCCTTTGGCTCTTCTCTTCTGCCCCCCCTGCGAGGCTCTCCACCCCCGGCTTCCCCAGACAAACCCACTTGTCTCGCCCCGCACCGCCGCTCTTTACGGGCGCTGACGGGGGGCCCACAGAGCCTCGTCGGTTCTATTGCGCATTCCTTCTCACGTACTTTACAGTTTTCCACTCTACTTTTTCGTATACGTGAGAGAGCCCCCCCCCAAATAAAATTTGTCCCTGCATCCCACCGCTCTCCCCTCGCCCTCTCGCCCCCACCTCGTCCCATCGCGCTCGCCTCGCCTACCGCTTCCCCCCACCACCCCCCTCCGCCTCCCTTCTCTCCCCTCCCGCCACGAGGACACCCGTAGCAACCGTGTACATATGCGGCCCACGCACCCCCCAGTGGGGCACCTCGTCGCACTTTTCGACAAACGCGCGCGTCGGCTGTGTCGACACGTGCGGGTGCATGCGGTTGGTGTGCGGCTCATACACGCCGACGGCCGGCTGCCGCTCGCGCATCGCCAGCGTGCGGCGGTGCTGCGCGGCGCGCTTCGCGGCGGCACGCGCCGCGGGCGACATGGTGTCGGATGCGCGCTCCCACGGCGGGCGATCGTCGAGGAAGAGATGCTCGTCGGCGTCTTCCTTCAGCGGGTCTGCGTCGCGCACGGCAGGGGTCCCGACGGGCGCGGGATATGCGACGAGACGCTCGTGGCGCCACTCGGCAAGGTCCATGTTCATGGCCGCTGCACTCCGGGCGTACTGCGCAATCCAGTTCTCCTCGGTGAGGTCGGCACGCTGCAGGAGGTGGCGCCGCTGCACCCAGGACCCCGCGCGCTCAAATGGCGTGTTCCCCGCATCGCCAAAGACCGTGACGACCGCCTCGCCGTGCGGATCGATCGTCGTGTGCGTCGCCGCGTCGGCGCGTCGGCGCCCGCGCTCGCGCTCGCGCTCCCCGTCGCGGCGTCGCTCCGCGCGCAGCATGTCCTCGATCGACGGCATGGCAACGGGCGCACCCTCACGCCGGCCCTGGCGCCGCGCCTCCGCCTCGTAGTAGTCGTCGACGACCATACGACCGCGCGTGATGATCCGCGCGCCGACCAGCTGGAAGACGCTGCGTGCCGAGACCATGGTGATGTTGCGTGCGCGCGACGGCGCCGGGAGACGCCCCTCCGCGACGAGCAGGTCGCGCTCTTCCGTGCGCAGCGCAGACTTGTGCAATAGGGGATGCTTGCGGAAGAAATACGCCGAGTCGCGGAACCCGAGGCTGCGCGCGACGTCGATCGACAGCATGTACAGCCGCTGCGGGTCGCTGCGGAACGGCGTCGTGACCGTCGGCACGCGGTACGTGCGCCCGCCCTGCAGCCGGCCGTACCGGTCCACCTTGGTTTCGCCCGCGGGGTCCTCGTCGAGGACGAGCGCATCGTCGGCAATGGTATATTCGCGTCCATCCACATGGACGACGGCGCCGCCCTCCGTGCCGTCGCCCCCCTCCACGCCGGCGCCCCCCTCGTCGCCGTCGGCCTCGTCCACCTCCGCAGAGTCCGCGCCCGTGTCCGTGTCCGCGCGCACGGAGGGCGCGCGGCGCCCGCGCCCGCGCCGCGCGCGCCGCGGCGCCGCGTCGTCGGACGCGCTGTACGTGGCGTCCTCGTCCTCGTCGCTCGCATCGCGCGCGGGCGTCGGCGCGCGCCGTGTGCGCAAGCGCACGCGCCGCGTCGCCGGCGCATGTGCGAGCTCGTCGCCGGACTTTGGCTCCGAGTCCACGGTCGCCTCGCGCCGCGTCCGCCGTCTCGTGCGCAGCATCACTCTGGCAGCCCGCACCTGTGCGCGCGGCGTGCCGACCCCACGGCGACGGTCACGTGCGCATCGGCCACGTTGCGCGTGGCGGGGGGCGCCTACCTGTGCGCCACTTCCGCGTCAGGTGCTGCACGGCATGGGTGAGAACGGCGCACGCGACGCGCATGCGAGCGACGCGCGGGCGACAGGGCCGTCTGCGCGGCCCGGGGTGGATGCGGATGTCGACTCGTCGCTGTCGCCGAGCCACCCGGTGAACCTGCGGAAGCAGGTGCGTCTCCAGCTGGACCCGTCATTCTCCGTGAAGAGCTACATTGGTGCAGCTGCGACACTCCTGGAGAAGGCGCAGATGGCCGACGCGCAGGGCAACCTCGAGTCGGCGTTTGTGCACTACCTGACGACGGCGAGGTAGGTGCGCCGTGTACCGCGCTGACCACAGCGTCGCGTCCTTTGTCCCGAAGCACGCCGAGTGGATGGAGGTGAAGCAGCAGCGCGGCGGCACATTTCTCGCGTACCAGGAACTGATGAATGTGCGTTGCATGTCCGGCCCCACTCTCTCCCGCACTCTCTGTCTCCCTGCCTGCCTCTTGGATGCTCTATGCTTCTTCGCAATGCCCCCCTGCGCACCCGTGTCCTTGCTGTGCGAACATTTTGTGTTTGGGCTTTTCTTTACTTCAGAGATTGATTCTGGGCTTGTTTTTCTCCCCCTGGCCCCGCTTGTCCCCCCTGCACTCCCCCGTGCTTCCCCCCGTTCCTTTTGCGCTCCCCACTTTTTCTTCTTGTCCTCCCTTCTTCGCCCCCCTTTTCCTTCCCCCCACTCACACGCAGCGTACGCCCGAGATCGTCGAGCGCGCGCACGCAATCGAGACGGAGCTGAAGCGGCGCGAAGAGGACGCGGCGACGCGCATCGCGACGCCGCCCGCGGAAGCGTCGCCGCTGCGGCCCATGCAGCTGTACACGGACTCGGACACAGATGAACGGACGCCGCCTCCGACGCTCGAGTGCACGCAGGCGGCGCTCGACGAGCTCGAGCTGGCCGATGCGCGGTCTGCGAGCAGCAGCCCGCGGCGCCCGCTGCCGCATGTACCCGGCCGTCCGGCGACGGCAGTGTCTACGCCTGCGGACTCGGCGCCGTCGAGTCGTCCAGCGACGCCGCTGGAGCAGGGAATGCCGGAGGTGCCGGGGGGTGCGTGTTTGTCAGTGGAGGAACTGTGGACATTTCTGTTCCCCGGGTTCGACAAGACTACGGATACGTACGGGCGCGAGATCCTCGTGAAACGACAGGGGCTGAGCGTGCTGCTCGTGGACGTGCGGCCGCGCGCAGACTTCAGCGCAGGCCACATCCGCGGCGCGGACGCTGTGTGCATCGACCCGGTTCTGCTCCGTACGCCGCCCGTCGCATCGCATGAGCTGGAGGCGGCGCTGCAGCGCTCGGCGCCTGCTGCAGAGGCCGCGTGCTTCGCGCGCCGCGGCGAGTACGACATCGTCGTACTATACAACGAGCGCACGCGCGCATTCGGCGCACGCGGCAGTTTCACGCCCGAGCAGGAGATGCTCGATACGCTCGTGCGCGCCATGCGCGACGACGTTGCGCATCCGCCTGCGATCCTGCGCGGCGGAATGGACTCCTGGGCGCGTGCCGTTGGCGAGAGTGGGATTAGCCCCGCGTCGGGGACGGCGCGCCGCACCTCACCGAAGGACGCGCTGGACGCTGTGCGCCAGTCACGGCAGGACGGATACCGCATTCCAGGGCGGCGTACGACCGCGGATGGGATGGGCGCCGCGGCCGCATCTGGCAGCGCGCCAGGGACGAGCCGTGGCACGGTGGGCGGCGCGGGCGGGCTCGGGCTCACGGTGAACACGCCGAGTATGCCCGCGCGCGCGTACCAGAACGGGAGCGCGAACAGCCGGGACATACCCAGCGCGCTTCTCTCCGGGGCGACGGGGCCGTACGAGTATCCGTCGCTGCGCAGCGCGGGTGCCGCGGCGCTCACGCGGCCGCCGGCAGCGGCGGCGGTGCCACCGTCCGGCGACGTGCACCGCATGCCGGCGTCGCTCGTCGCCGCGCCGCACGCGCATCCCACGCCACCGCACGCACATGTGGCGCGGCGCGGAGCGGGAGAGGTGCGGGAGCCGCGTGTCGGGCTTTCGGGCCTGCGCAACTTTGGCAACACTTGTTACATGAACGCGACACTGCAGTGTCTGAGCGCGACTGTCGTGCTGGCGCGTTATATGCTCGGTGCGTGTGCCCCATGCGCCACAGGCAGCTGCTGACAGGCCGACGCATGCACGCGCGCTGGGCCCTTGCATATTGCAGACGGATCGTACAAAAAAGCGATTAACCTGCAGAATCCACTCGGCACACGCGGAGCACTGGCCGATGCGCTCGCGCATCTGCTGCGGGCGATGTGGTCGCAGCAGTACGCGTACCTGTCGCCGCGTGCGTTCCGGGACGCGATTGGGCGGTTCGCGCCGGCGTTCCGCAGCGGCGAGCAGCAGGACTCGCAGGAGTTCCTGACGTTTCTTCTGGACGGGATGCACGAGGACCTGAACCTCGTGCAGCAACGGCCGCCCGCGCTGGAGCTGGGCGACGCGCAGCAGGCGGAACTGAGCCGGCTCCCGCAGCAGCTCGCGAGCGTCGCGGAGTGGAGCATGTATCGGCGGCGGAACAACAGCGTGATTGTGGACGCGTTCCAGGGCCAGCTGCGGAACCAGCTGCAGTGCCTTGCGTGCGGGCACACGTCCGTGACATACAATGCATTCATGTCTCTCTCGCTCCCGATCCCGCACGGTCGCAGTGTCGCGCAGACAACGCTGCTGCAGTGCGTCGATGCATTCGTGCGGGAAGAGGTGCTGGAGAAGGCGAACGCGTGGCACTGTCCCAAGTGCAAAAAGGCGCGCCGCGCGACGAAACGGCTGAGCCTCTCGCGGCTCCCTCCGGTCCTCCTAATTCACCTGAAACGTTTCATGTACAAAGGCCCTCTCACACACAAGATCGATACCCGCGTTACGTTTCCCACGTCTGCGCTAGACCTGTCCAACTACATGCCGCCGCCGCTCCCGCCGGGCACCGCTGTGAAGGGCATCCCCCCGAGCGAGAGCCAGCAGCCGCCCTACGTGTATGACCTGTACGGCGTCACACATCACTTTGGCTCGCTGACGTCGGGACACTGTGCGTCGCGCGGCAGCTGCATCACTCACTGCAGACACGGCGTCGATCCGCACGCAGGGCGATTGGTTCTACTGCGATGACAGCCGCATCACCCCCGGCAACCAGGGCCAGATCCAGGTTCGTGCGTCGCGCGGATCCCGTTGCTCACCCAAAGACGAGTTCTCCCTATGTGCTCTTTTTCCGACGCCGGCACACGTAGTGGGTGTAAGGCTGTCCGCCATGGCCGTCCTTGTGCATGTTGTCACACAGTGTCCCTCCTCCGTGCACGCCGATCTCCAGCGCCGTCGATCGGCCAAACCCACATATCCCTCGTCTCCCCCCGAGCCGTGCAGACCGCGTGCGCCTCGACGGCGCTGAGTCAGCATGGGTGACGCGTGCGAAGCTTCCGATAGAGCGCCACCGAGGCTACGATGGTGCGGTGGTGGCGTCCTGCATCTGGCTGGTGGCGTCCGGCACGGGGCACTTGGCTTGCGCACACGATCGACCGCGTCGAGCGCCAGGTCGCGCGCAGCCCCACCATCTCGTTTGGGGTTCCGTTCGTCGCGACGATCGTTGTGGGATCGTACGGACTCGCGCAGCTCACGGACACGCGGTATGTCCGGCACGACCAAAACGTCAAGGAGCTGTCGAAGGAGGAGACACTGCGTCTGCGGCACGATCGGAAGAAGCTCGATATCCGCGAGGAGTATTTTGTGCGTGTTCCTGCGCACGCAGATTGACTGACGCGGCAGAAGATGCAGGCAAAGGAAGACGAGCTCGACAACTGGGAGCCGAAGCGCGTCGCGCGGCCGAAGGGCATGCCGGAGTGGGGAGGCGTACCCGACGCTCCGCCGGAGGGACGCGAAGCCGTGGATGCGGACCTGTCCCCGAGCTCGCGATCGTCCTTCTTTGCGCGTCGCCCGCACAACAGCGTGGAGGCTGAAGAGCGCCCCGAGGGCGATGCAGACACGGAGCCTCTCACGTCGGCAAGCAAGCGACATGCGCCCGTCGTGCTCGGTCCAGACGGAAAGCCATGCCGCGCGTGCAATGCGCGCGTCGCGTTCGGCTCGGCTATGCGCGCACAGCGCACTAAGCGAACACCCCGCGACGCCTGCCCGCCGGACGTAGAAGAACTGGGGCGCGGGACATGGACTTTCCTACACACGGCAGCGGCGTACTACCCGGACGAGCCGACAGCGATCCAGCGCCAGTCGATGCTCGCGCTCCTCGAAGCGCTGCCGCATGTATACCCGTGCTCTGTCTGCGCGGAAGAACTGCGCGAAGCGTTCGCTGCGCAGGCGCCGAACGAGCGTGCAGGCGCAGCCGGGAGTGGTCCAGACCTGCGCGTCTGGCTGTGCGGTCTGCACAACGGGGTAAACGAGCGTCTCGGGAAACCGACGTGGGACTGCACAGATTCCGCACGCCTGCGGCATCGCTGGTACGAGCCCGCGGATGACACCGAATGCTAGCGGCGGAGACACCGGGGAAGCGCCGCGGCGATGGGTGCGCGAGTGTCGCTGTGCGTGGACGAGGCGGTAGATGTATATGGGATAGAGGCAGCGCACAGCGTAACAGCATTTGCGGAGATGCAGCAGGACGGCGATGGAAGGAGCGCAGCAGCAGCCGGTAAAAGTGTCGCCGCGGCGACGTGACGCGAAGAAATGTGCCCCGCGCCACGGCCGCAGTTTATGCAGGGACTGGACTCGCGCCCCACCACGTAGAAAAACGACCCATGAGTAGTGCTAGTTGTATATGCGAGGTTTAGCTGCGCTCCGGGGGGGGCGCCGCACGCTCGTCGTACGAGCGCCGTCCACGGCCCGGTGGCGAGCGGTCGCGCGGCCCATCGTATCGGCTGCGCGGAGGATAGTCGCGCGGAGGGTAGTCGCGAGGTGCGTCGTCGCGCTGAGGATAGTCGCGACGAGCGTAGTCGCGCGGTGGGTAGTCGCGCGGTGGGTAGTCGCGCGATGGGTAGTCGCGCGATGGGTAGTCGCGCGATGGGTAGTCGCGGGGCGGATAGTCGCGAGGGCGACGATCGTACCGGTCGGACCGGCCATACCGGTCATACCGGTCGTGCCGATCGTACCCACGACCGCCAAAGTCGTTAGGGCGGCCCGGGCCATCGCGCTTCGGCGGCCCCAGGTACTGGCCCGGCGTCGCGACGCGGGCGCGAGCGCGCCGGGCGCGCTGCACACCGATGGGGCGACCAAGGAGCTCGTGCCCGTTGAGCGCCTCGACGGCAGCATTCGCGTCGTCCACGTTTTCGTACGTGACGAAGCCGAACCCGCGAGCGTCCCGCGTGTGCGGATCACGCATGACCTGCGCTTTGATCATCGGTCCGAACGGGGCGAAGAGGGCCTCGAGGTCCGAGTCCTGCGCCTGCCTGCTGAGCGACGAGATGTGCAGGTTGTTGCCTGGGTTGACCTCGCCCTCGTCCTGCGCAGCATCGCTAGAGGTTAGCAGGGGGGCGCCTGCGTACGCACCGAGGGGTTAGCACGTCGCCACTACGTGAGTTCCCGCTCTCGCCGCGCACGCGTTCCGGCTCCTCGTCCCGCATGCGCTCCGGCTCTTCATCCCGCATGCGCTCTGGCTCCGGCTCCGCATCGCGCCGCGGCGCAGACTCCCACTCGTCTGCCCGTGCATCAGTGCGGGCGGTGTCGCGGGATTCGATCTCGTCATTCCATTCTGCGGCGTGAGCAAAACACGGCTAGCTCTTTCGTACCTTCGGTCATCTTTGCCGTAGTGAAGGGAACAGCCGCGCGACGGGTCGCTTATTGCCCCGCAGGCTGCCACGTGGTCGCGACCGTGGGCCACATGTGCGGGAAGGAACCGGGGAAGAGCATGGATGGTGGAAGGAGAGGAACAGAAGGGGGACAGGGACGCGACACGTCCGCCGACACGGACTGGCTACATATGTGGTGTCGTAGCGGGGTCGGCGAACCGAACGTGCTATTTTCGCGCCACTACAACACTTTTCATTGGCGCATTGGTGAGTGCAGTACGGCAGTCGTAAACATGTGGGACCACACCCGGTGTTTACCCGCACGATGATCAGGGTGTGGCAGGGAGGCTGTCACCCGCAGCGGCTTCCGCCAGTAATAATGTGTCTGTCGATGCAGGGGTAGTGACGCCCGAATGACATGTGCCGCGGGGCTGCATCTCGGTTTCCTGAGCCCGTGTCCGCAGCGGGCGTGTGCCGTGCAGATGTAGAGCCACGCGGCCTGCGTGGCGCGCTAGCGCCGCGGCAAGATGCCACTGGTTGCTCCGTGCGCTGACTGCGCACGTTCCGCCGATGCACCGGAAGATTTGGCCAAGCCGCGTGCCGAGTCGCAGCAGGCAGCCTGCACGAGTGCAGGACGCGTCCCGATCCCCCTGGCTGTGTGCTCCTGCCGACTTGGACGCATCCTCTGCACTGTGCGCACGGCGCCTTATGCGCACACTCGCCGAGCTCCCTGGCGCCCCTGCGCACATCCACAGCGCAGCGCAGCACTCGCGCCAGAGCAGAGCGCGCCGTCGACCCGCGGTGCGCTCGGGTTCGACACAGCGAATGAGCAGCTCCGAGCCCCCCCCCTCCACGTCGCGGAAGGCCAGCGCGGAAATGCGCGTTGCGATCCGGACATCCAAGCGGCCGACACGTGTCAGCTCAACGTGCGACAGGTGCGCCGGCGACGCACCGCGTCGATACGTCCGGGCGGCAGACGTGGCCCGCGTCGACGTACACGTGGGTCGGCGGGATGCGAGCACGCATATGGACCCCGTGCACATCCAGTATGGCTTTTCGCCGTTGATTTGTCGGCTGCATTTCCGCTGGCGGGCGAACAGGCGCTCAGATACGGAACCACGCCGCGAACGGCGCTGGCGCATACGCCGTACACGGGGTGGATATGCGCGGTGCCGCGTGTGAGTGCAGAGAATGCCACTGGCGCCGCACGAGGTGCTGCTGCGCGGCCGCGGGATTCGCGCCGTGACAGAGGAGCGAGCGCATGGTGCGTCGCCTGTACGTGCGGTAGGCAGCGTGGTAGGCACTGTCTCGTCGGCGACCGATATGAGCACGCACGCGCGCCAGACACCCGCAGGGTCCCCCCCTACGCTCCCTACCCACCCCAGGGGGACAAGTGGGTGCAGAAATCAATTGAGCCACTTTTCGCTAGCCACAGCTCCCGACCCCCCTCCGCATGTGGAGGAGCGACCAACGGGACAATTTTCAGAAGGCTACTTGAGCAACACCGCTAGCTGTTGGAAAACGTCGGGGAAAACGCATAGCCGGAGGCGGGAGGCCGGGGCATGCCGCGCACGAACAATGGACTCGACGTGGGCGCAAGCGCGTCGGCACTGTCCTGGCGCTGCGGCGTGCTGGACTGCTCGAAAGCGAAGCGCGCGCGATCCCAGGAGGACGCGGCGTCTGACCAGGGCACGGCGCCGCGCTCCGCCGGCGACGCGCTCGTCGCAGAGAAGCCCGGGGTGCCGCCGACGGGACCAAGCGACGCGTAGGTGCCCGTCACGGCACCCGGCGCGTTCCACGGAGTCGCGTATCCAAACGAAGCGCCTGGCCGCGACGGCGGCACAAACGTGCTGGGGATCGGCGCCGAGTTCTGTACGACGCGCCGCGCCACCGGCGGCTCGACAAGCTCGTCGTCGCCGCCGAGCGCCGCACTGCCCAGGATCGCATCGGGTGCGCGCGGCGCCGCGCACGTGGCACCGTCCCCCGTCGCGCGACGCGGGCGTTCGATGGGGCCGATGGGGCCGAGCGCTGACCGCGAGGGACTCGCGCGCAGCGACCCGTTGGCGCCGCCGGCGACGCCCGCAGAGGGCGTCGCGCCGAGGTGCATCCGTGCGATTGGCGGCGGCGGCGCGAGGGGCGGTGGCGCCACGCCGGCGCCGTCCGCATAGTACGGCGCTGCTGCCGGTGGCGCGGCCGGTGCATTGGCCGCGCCCGGCGCACCGCGCAGAAGTGCCGCAGGATCCCCACGCACCCGCAAGTTTGAAACGGGCGACATGCGCTCCGGCGCCCACATCTCCGACTCCGCACGTGACGCCGTCGCTTCGCGCGGCGCGGCGGGCGGCCCGGACGCAGCGGAGGCAGCGGAGGCAGCGGAGGCAGGGAACGCCGGCTGCATGCGGGGCAGGGGCCCGGGGGACAAGGCGCTGCGCTGTGGGGACGCGGCCGAGGCGACAGCGGCGAGCGGCGAGCGCGGACCCGGGGAGGCCGCCACGGGACGCGGAAGTGCGGCGGGGAAGTGCGGGAGAGCGAACGGCGGCGGCGGCGGGAGCGGCACCGTGGGCGAGCCCGGCGACGCGGCCGGCTTCGTGCGGCGTGCATCGTCCTTCTCCTCGCGAGCCCTGCGCGACTCCTTCTCCTCGCGCACCGCGGCCTTTTTCTCCTCGCGCGCGCGGCGGCGCTCCTCGTCCCTTCGCGCGCGGTGCTCGCGTGCGCGGTCAAGTTCCGTTTGGCGCGCGTGACGCGCGTCCTCCTGGCGCTCGAGCTCCGCTTGTCGAGCGCGATGCGCCTCCTCCTGGCGCTCGCGCTCTGCCGCGCGCTCTGCGTCGCGCTTGCGGCGCTCCTCCTCCTGGCGCTCGCGCTCCGCCGCACGCTCTGCGTCGCGCTTGCGGTGCTCCTCCTCCTGGCGCTCGCGCTCGACCGCGCGCTGCGCGTCGCGCCTGCGGCGCTCCTCCTCCTGGCGCTCGCGCTCCGCCGCACGCTCCGCGTCGCGCTTGCGGCGCTCCTCCTCCTGACGCCCACGCTCGATCTCGCGCGCGCGACGCGCCTCCTCCTGACGCGCCTCCTCCCGGCGCGCCTCCTCCTGGCGCTCGCGCTCCGCGGAACGCGCGCGCTCCTCCTCTTTCTGCTGGCGGAGCTGGCTGGCGGGTGAGTGGGCGGCGCACGGGGACGCACCGCTTCTTGTCCTTCTTGCGCTGGTTCTCCTTGGCGCGCTTCGCCTCGCGCGCCTTCTCGTTAAACTCCTCCTCCTCGAGCTCGCGGAGGAGCTGCAACTGGCGCTCCTGCGCGACCTGCGGTCAGACGGCGTGCGCGCGTGCACACCTTCTCGCGGTACGCCTGCAGGACGCGGTGCTCAAGGATGCGCGCGGCAAAGATCTGGAACATGCGCCAGCCCTGCTCGCGCTGCTCCTCGGGGGTGAGCTCCGCGTCGCTCGCGGCGGAGTCGCGCTCGTCGTCGGGCGCGTCCGGCGCCGCGCACGCGTCGCCGGCAAGCGTGGGGCGCTCCGCCAGCTGCTCCATCATGAGGATGAGCTTCTGCACCTCATTGCCGGAGAGGTCGTCGGCGACGGCGAGGATGCCCTTGACAGTGAGCGAGGAGTTGATGCAGTAGCAGTCGCTGCCGTGCGTGTGCTCCGTGTCGCTGTCGAACGTGCGGCGGCGGCGCGGGACGAGCGCGCCGTGCGAGAGCGGCTCGTGGCGGAGCGACTCGCTGTCGAGGTCCAGTTCTGCATCGAGCTCGTCGTCATTCGGCTCGTCGTCGTCGTACTCGTCGTCGTACTCGTCCTCGTCGAGCTCGTCCTCGTCGTACACGTCGTCGTCCTCGACGTCCACCTCGACGTCCGCGCGCGGATGCAGCGGTGCATACCGCGCATCGCGCATGCCGTGTGGCTGCCGCGCGAGGATCAAGTTCGCCCCGACAACGCCGCCGTGGCTGTCGAGCGCGATGCTCCCGGGGAATGGCCCAGGCCCGCCGGCCGCATCCGCATGCTGCTCCGTATCGCTCTCGAGCGCGTCGTAGTACGTGCGGTACAGCTCGCCGAGCTTGCCCTCGATCGCGCCGCGTTTTCGCGCGCACACGACGCATGCGCACGCGCTGCGCGTGAACTCGCGCAGCTTCTGCTGCACGCTCTCGTGCTCCGCGTCGACGAGCCGCTGCCGCTCCCGCCGCGTGAGCGCGTGCCAGAAGTCCTGGATGCACTCGCGCTCCTCCGCACTGCTGATGGTGAGCCCGCTCCCGCTCGCGGGAGGCGCCGCGCCCGCGCGCTGCGTGGGGAACATGGGCCGCTGCGCGCCGCCGCCGCGCGGCATCCCCGCGCGTCCGCCTTTCGCGCGCGGCTCGAGTGCGCGGCTGCGCACCGCCGTCGGCGGCGCGCGCGGCGGCGCATGCAGCGTCATCGGCAGCTTCCCCGCAGCGCGCGACGACGGCGGCGGTGCGTACGCGCGCTTCGGCACGGGCACCGGCGGCGGCAGCGTCGGCGGCATCGACGTGGGCGCGGGGGTCGTCGGGGTCGCGGCCGGAGACGGCGCGAGCGCCGGCGCCTTCTTCTTCTTGCTCTTCTTCTTCTTCTTCGCGGGCACGTCCTTGGCGGGTGCTAGCCAGGGCACGTCCGCGGCATCTGCGGGCGAGTCCGCCGCATCCACAGACTCCGTGCCCGCCCGCTCGCACTCGTGCAGCGCGGCGGGCGGCGGCGGATACGCGGCGTGCACCGCCTTGTCCTCGAGGTCTTTCACGAGCATCATCGACTGGTACAGATCGTCCTCCGCGGAGTTTGCATACTTGAGCATCGCCTCCGGGAACGGGAAGGAGCCGTCGCTGTTCGGCTTGTACGCCTCCTCGACGAGCGCGCGCTGCAGCGTGAGCTGATTGCGGAACATGTCGACGAGGGCGCCGTCCGGGCCGTTCTGCGCGGCATGCGCGGCGGCCTGCGTAAAGTGCGTCGCGACCGCGAGCATCGCGTGCCCACGCGCGTGCGGCGGCGCCACGTCCACGTCCGGCGCGACGCCGTCGCGCGTGTCGATCGGAAGCGCGTTCCGGATAAAGGTGCGCAGATGCGGCGGGAGCGACGCCCAGTACGCCTCGTCTTCGGGGTCGCCCGCGGGGTCCGCCTCAAAGCGCCGGTACAGGTCACTCGCCGTCGCGATCAGGTCCGCCTGCACGTCCGTCGGCGGCGCCGCAGGCAGGGCCGCGTCGTCCGCGCCGCCGCCCGCATCCGTCGCGTGCTTCCCCTTGCGTTTCTTCGCCATGCCCGCGGCCACATCGCCAAGCGGCACGCTGCGCGCGAGCATTTCCGCAGACACGTCGTCCGCCGCCGCTGTGCGGCGCGCGTCTACCGCTTGTGCACTCATCGCTGCTGCGCCGCCCATACACGCCACTCGTCCCGAGTGGTGAAAACGCCGCTGCGCTGCGCACCAAGTCCCAATTCTTTCGCTCCCTGCAAACAGACAAGCTCCTCTGGAGCAGCGCGATAGGCCTCGCTCTCGTTCTCTTCCCGTCGCCAGCAGGGGGAAGGTGTGCAAAGATCAGCAGCGCTCGCCACCGTTGCACGGCCACCGCCGTCGGCCTGGCGCTCGCCGCTCGGCCGAGCGCCCTCGATCACGCCGCGCGCGCGGTGGAGGCTGCATGCGGGCTGCGGGGCCGCCGTGATTCTCCTGCATCCCATGTCAAGTGCCGCACGTGTCGCCGGCGCGACCCCGGCGAGTGCGCCCGCGGATGCCGTCGAGGTCGTCGCGTGGATGCGCGAGGCGTGTGCATGTCTCGTGGACGGCGCGTGGACAGACGCGCCGGGCGCGTCCGCGCGCCTCCTCGACGCCCTGCGCGCCGCGCACGCTGCGGACGCAACGCTGCGCTCCGTCGTGTCCCCTGCGACGGCCGCGGTGGACCTCGCGGTGCTCGCGGCGCACGACGCCGCGTACCTTGCCTACTTCGCCGCTGTCTGCGAGCCTGCCGCGCGCGGCGAACTCATCCGGGTTGCCACGCACGCGCTGATGCACGCAAGCGCTACCTTCTTCTCCGTGCCGTGGACACACGGCATCGCGCGCGTGCGGCGCGCGATGCGCCTCGCATGCAGTGTACTCGTGGCGCTCGCCGCGGTCGGCGCGGACGCCGCGTGGGAGACGCCTCTCGTCGAGGCAATGCACGCTATCAAGGCGACGTACGGAGGCGTGCTCGCGCGCGCGCGCGTGCCCGACGCGGAGGCGTCGTCGTCCGCGGCACCGTGGCCGCTTGCGTGGCTGCTCGCGAAGGCCGATGCGCTCGCCGCTGCCGATGCGGCGCTCGCGCTCGCGGCGGCAATCGGCGCGTCCACGGCGGTGTGCGCGTGCCTCGAGGAGGACATGCGCGCGCGCGAGGACGCGTGCGTGTCACTCGTGGACGCGTCGCTGCGCGCGGACCTCGATGCGGCCTCCTGTGCGTCGCTCCCTGCGCGGCTGCGCGTCGGCTGCGTGCCGTTCCCCGGCGTCGCGTGGGCCGCCGTGCGCGCCGCGCTGCGGATGGATGGCGTGGCGGCTGCGACGCCGGCGGCCGCGCCCGCCGACCCGGGACTTGTCGAGATGATTGCCGGCATACTCCCGCAGGCGGACCGCGCGGACATTGCGCGGCGCCTGCGCCGTCCGAAATACCAAGGGCAGAGCGCCGAGGAGGTCCTCGGCCACTTCCTCGACGACCCGGACGGACTCGGCGACATGGACGCGGAGGCGCCGCCGCCGCCGCCACCGCCGCCCGCGTCCGCGAACGATGTGGACGCGCTGTCCGCGGACCTGAAGGCCAGTATTCTCGCACGCGCCGACGCCAGTGACGAGGAAATGGAGCCGGACCGCGCCGAGTCCCTCCTGCTGCAGGCGTACAGAGTGCACGGCGACGCCCTCTTTGCACGTGACAAGAAGGCGCGGGCGCGTCCAGAGCGCGCGCAGCTGCGCGACGCGCTCGCGCCTTTTGGTGTTTGGGACGACGGGAGGATCGAGGACTGGGCGGCCCTGCTCGTCCGGAATGTGAGTGGGTGGGGGGGAAAGAGGGAGGGGGGGGTGTCCGCGCCGCGGCGCGGCCACGCAGTAGCACGACTGACCTGCAGCCGCGGCGCACGGAGCTTCTCGAGTGCGCCGCGCGGGTCATTGCGCCGAATTCGAATGAGCGTGGCCTCCGTGTTTCGGAGGGTAAGGGGGCGCGAGGAGGACGGGGGCGCGGGAGGGGGGCAGGGGGAGCAAGGGGGGGTGGGAGGGGGAGGGGGGAAGGGGGGGGGCGCGGGCGTCCCGGCAGGGGTCGTGGGGCCGCGAGGGGCGGGCGTCATGCATGAAGGGGGGGAGGACGACGGGGGAGGAAAGGAGCTGGTGGCTGTTGCTGGGGATAAGGAGGAGTGCTCCCGCTGTCGGTTGTTGCGGGGGACCGCGGAAGGGGGGTCCGCTGGCAACTGTTGCTGGGGTCGGGGTGGGAGAAGTTTCCAGAAGAAAGGACTCTGCTGGCGGCTGTTGCTGGGGTCGGGGGGGGGGGGGGGGGGGGGGGAGAGAAGAAAGGAATCTGGTGGCGGCTGTTGCAGGGGCCAGGAGTGCTCGAGCCGAACAGGGCTCCGTGGGCGGCTGTTGCAGTAGCCAGGAGTTCCTAGGAAAAGGGCCAATGCCACCCCGTTCCTCCCGGCCCGCTTCCTCCCCGGCCTCCTACCCCCCGGACCCCCTTTCTTCCCGGACCCATTCCTCACGGGCTTCCATCCCCCCGGCCCCTGTACCAACCGCCAAACCCCGCTGGATACCGCACCAGACAGCTCCTTTCTCAATTTCGCTTAAATTTAGGCATCACAAAAGCGGCTACGAAATTTTCGTACAATGCCAGCCAGGGCGGTCCAGAAAACTAGCATGCCCCCTCCTGACTTGCAGAAACCGGGCGTGGGCAGTACATTACGTACGCAAAGGGTTCGTCAGTGGGATGCAGGGGTCCAAGGAGGGGGGGGGAAGGGGCGGGGGGAGAACGCTTTTGCGCACGGGCATTCAGTTGACAAGCAATTCGCCGCGGCCGCGCGTATGCCCCAGGTTAAAACGCGCTCCATGGGAGGATCGCGCTCCGCTGTCCACTCTGCGAGAGAAATCCTTTAGGCCGCCGACTCCCGCACCTCTTCGTCCCCCTCTCCTCCCCACCGGGGGCCCCCGCACCTCTGCGGCCCCCTCCCCGTCCTTTTTCCTTTGCCCCCCTCTCACTGCAGCAGAGGATCGCGGAAATGCTTCTGGTTGTTGTGGCGGAACCCAACCTTGGTCTTGAACTGCTCTCGGCGCTGCATGTCGCGGAACTCGCGGACATGCCGCGTCGCCTCCCGTGCCTCCCCGCGGTTGCGCGCCGCGACCTCCTGGCCGCCGCGCCCGGAAACCACAAGGTCACGTCCACGCGTACCTGCCGCAAGCCGGTGTGCGAGCGCGCGGCCATTCTGAGCGGATGCCGCACGCCCCTGCGCGGCTGGCGTCTGCCACAGGGACTGACGATAGTACCGCTGCAGCGACCGATGCCCGAGGCGCGCGCCGGACGGGAGCACGAGCTCCAGGTCCGTGTCGCCATACCGGATGCCGTTCGTGGGGGGTGGCGGTGCGTCGTCGTCGTCGTCGTCGGACGCGGACTCCCACACCACGTCGCCATCGCCCGCGCCAGCATCCTCGTCCAGGTCTTCCCAGGCGTCGTCGCGGCCGGTCCCCCCGTAGTCGGGGTAGCTGCTGCGGAAGTCATAAAAGTCGGAGAACTCGAGCTGGTCCTCGGACGACTCGTACGCGACTTTGCAGTGCGCCTTGTCGAGCATGTGCTGCTGCACGGCCGTCACATCCGGGAAGCTGCGCCCGCGCCCATTGCACCACAGACACACGTTTCCGATCGCGACCTTGTCCGCGAGGTACTGCAGCAGGCCCGCGCGGTCCACGAGATACTTTTGCTCGGGGATAAAAAACCCATGTGCCGTCGCCATGTGCTCGTAACTCTTGTCCAGCGAGTCCTGTGGCAGCGCGCAGAACATGCATGTCGCCGCGGGGTCGATGCGGCGGGCACGTGCGATCTTGCGGTCCGCCATGCGCTCCATGCGTGCGTTGTCGTCGAGAGACGCGTCGTCTGCGTCGCTGTCCGCGGTAGCCGTCTCTGGCGACGGGTCTGGGAGCGCGTCGCGCAGCGCGCCGACGCGGCCGAGTGGCGTGGCCGACACCTGCGTCCGGCCTGCCGCGCCGTGCTCCGATGTCGGCGGCGTCTTCTGCACGTTGTCCTTGTGCCTGCGCGAGTTCAGGTGGTCCCGGTATGCATTCGCCGTGCTGAACGATTTGCTGGGGTTAGCATGGGAGGAAGGGACGCCGGAACATAAAAAGGCGGGGGGGCGCCGGAAGGCGGGAGGGCGTCGGAAGAGGGGCAGCGGACCACAACACACACCTGCAGGGCGCGCACCGTCCAGAGTCCGTGTCCGCTGCAGCGACCGGCGCGGCGTCCGCAGCCGCGCCGCGGTGCTCCTGGGCCTTGCTATGGAAGACCTGCGCGGTGACCGGCGCCAGGTCCGCCACACGGCGTTTCATATTGTAGCGGTGGAGATCGGAGCGGAAGTGTTCGCGCTGCTCGGGTGCGGTGTAGAATGCAACACTGCACGAGCCGCAGGTGTACAGCGAGTCGCCGTCGCCCGCGGCGGACGGCGCTCCGGGAGCGGCAGTCTGTGCACTCATCGTGTGAGGAGCGGCGGCGCGTGCGCTGCGAAGCGGCCCAAAATTTTGACACGTGGGCCCATGTGCTGTCGTGTGCCGGGACCACGTGACTTTACAGAACTGCAAACTGGCGGACATGAAGCGGCGGTGGCGTCGCGGCAGCGTCTCTTCGTACGCATCTCCATCGTCGTTGCCTGCCATGCAGATCTTCATCAAGACGCTGACCGGCAAGACCATCACGCTGGAGGTCGAGTCGAACGACTCGATCGACATCGTGAAGTCCAAGATCCAGGACAAGGAGGGCATTCCCCCGGACCAGCAGCGGTTGATCTTCGCGGGCAAGCAGCTCGAAGACGGCCGCACACTGAGCGACTACAACATCCAGAAGGAGAGCACTCTCCACCTTGTGCTTCGGTGGGTGCCCTGCGTGTGGCGTATGCTGACAGCACAGTCTGCGTGGTGGCATTATCGAGCCCTCGCTCAAGGTGCTCGCGGGCAAGTACAACTGCGAGAAGCAGATCTGCCGCAAGTGCTACGCGCGCCTGCCGCCGCGTGCGACGAACTGCCGCAAGCGCAAGTGCGGCCACAGCTCGCAGCTGCGCCCGAAGAAGAAAATCAAGTAACGGTGCAAGTGCTACGAAAAAGCAGGCTGGTCTCGCCCGCGTGCTCGCGGGTGGCGAGTGTCTCGGCGTGCGTGAATCTGCGCTGACATGGTTGGGTGGCGCGCGCTGTGCTTGATCCAACTACCCATGTTGGCGTGTAACTCATAGCCTGGCGCACACCGCGAGGTGTTGGTGCTATTGGCAGTGTACCTCCTTTACACGTCTTTTCGTGCGGGTGATGTTGCCGTCGTGTAGATAGGTCGGTGTGGTGTGAGCGGTTGCGCTGTCGAGATCAGTCGGCGGAGGATAGGGGGATTGCGCCCGCGAAATCAGTCGGCGGGGGCGGGGGTCATTGCGTGCCCGAGATTAGTCGGCGGCGGAAGGATTGCGCCCTCGAGATCAGTCGGCGAGGGTGAGGGGCTTGGCGCCTTCGAGATGTATCGGCGTGGTGCGGGTCTCTCTTTCGCTCCCTTTTTTATGCTCCCCGCAAAGAGAATAGGCGGATGCTTGGACGCTGGTTGCGAGCATCACGGATTTTTTCTTTTTCTGCTGTGGTTCCCCTTTTCCGTGCGCGTCCACGCGTTCAGTGTTCCTTTTTTCACTGCGCCCCCGCGGTGCTCCACTCACTATCCCCGCTATTTCCCCGGCGGTGGTCCACGTTCCCCAACGAATGCCACTCCCCTCCTCTCCTCCCCTCCCCCTCGCCAAGTCCCCACCATAATAGGGCAAATCCCAGGCTAACTTACAACTATTTCCAATTCTCCCGCTGACCCGCGTCGGTGGCATCGAGTTGATCGTCGGCGGTATCTGCAGGCGCTGGCATGTCGATCTTCGGGGGGAGATCGACCCACGCGAGGTTCACTTCGCCGACGTCGGGAATGCTTGTGCCGCTGCGCATCGCCTGGCGTCAGACAGTCGCGCCGGACTACGCACCCTCTCTCCATTCGCACGCGTCTTGAACGTAACGGCGAGAGAGCCATCCGCGGCGTCGACATTGTCGTACTCGCCAAATTGCTGCGTGTGAGGGCGCGTGTGTCGCGTACACACCTGCAGATATGTCTTTGTCTTATCGACATCTGCGGCGCCAGCAAGCCCCGAGACGCAGACGCGCGTCGTGCGATTGTCCAGTGACATCGGCCGGTTGCCCGATGCGCCGCCGCGCCAGCGGAAGTACCCACGGCCACGGCCACGGAACCCCCCTCGCTGCGCATGGCCGGACGCGTCGAGGCCAATCGAGGCCGCCTGCGGTCAGCCAGGCTGCGGGAGCACGCACCTCTTTCCGTAGGGACGCGAGCTTCGCCTGGAGCTCCTCCGTGCTCGGTTCTGTGGCCATCGCATCGTCGGCAGGGTGCGGCGCGGCGTGCTGCGGCGCATCCGCTTCCATCTCGCGGCGGAGCGAGTCGGTGCCGCCCTTGATCTCCGCGCCGAGCTTCTGCAGCATAGACATGATGCTCTGCCGGCCCTGCGGCGTGAGCTCCTTGTCGCTGAGCTTCTCCAGGAGCGACTTCTGCTCTGCAATCTGCATGTTCAGCAACGCCTGCTTCTTCCGGCGCAGCTCGAGCAACTTGTGCTTCTCGGTGTCCTGCACCTGTGCACGCTCCTGTGCCGCACTGTCTGCAGCGTGGCGCAGCTCTGGCGCGAGATACACGTTTGCACCCTTCTCCGTCATGTAATGCGGCTTCGACGGCGGCGCGGCGGGCTGCTCCGGCTGCTGCAGCCGCTGGAAGTACACCTTCACAAACCGGTTCCCGAAAATCACGTCGGGGCTCTTGTGCGCATTGTCCGCCTCCGCACGCGTCGCAAAGCTCACGACCGCCTTCGACCCAGGCTTGTCCACGTCAATGTTGGTGATCGTGCCGAAGCGCTTAAAGTAGTCGTTCACGTGCGACAGGTCGAGATACTCTGGGGGTATATTCTCGACCACCAGCGTGTCCTGGCTACGCGGCGCTTGCGCGCTGTGCGGCTGGAGGAATCCGCCGCGCCCGCCACGCCCTCGGCCTCGCCGTTGCATGCCGCGTCCGCCACGCATGCTGCTCGCCGCCAGCATCGCGAGCTGCTCCGGCGGGAACGACGGGGCTGGCATAGGCATCCCCGGCGGGAACGCCGCGGCGAGCTCCGGGGGGATGCCGCCGTCCGGTCCGACAGGAAACGGCGGCATAACACCGGGCGGGAAGGGCATTCCCGGGAATGGGAACGGCCCGTTCGGCAGTGGGCCCATGATGCTGTCGTCCGAGTGCTGGAACTTGCACCCGTCGCCGCGGCTGCAGAAGCCGACTGCTGATCTGTGAGATGCGCAACGCCGGCGACGCACTGTGGTAGTCCCGGCAGAATCCCTTGGGGACGTGCTGTCGCGGCTGTCGCCGGCCCCTGCTGAACTGCGCTGCATCGGGCGCGTCCGTCGCCGCCGCGGATGGCGCCGTGTCCGCCGCCGCGTCCGCCGCCGCGTCCGCCGCCAAGCCCGCCGCCGCGACCGGCTCGTCGCCTGCAAATGCCTGACGCTTTGGTGGCTCCTCGACCTCCTCCATGGCCTCGGCGTCATCGTCTACAGCGCGCTTCCGCGAACTCTGCGCGTCGGACGCATCGATCGCATACGCGCGCGTTCTGAGCACATCGAGCGCCTTTTGCACGAACGGCGCAGTGCCTGCCCGTCAGCCGCACGCACCACACACACGCGCACGCACCGGACTCGAGGAAGTCGACGAGCTGCTCGTTCAGCATCGCCGCGAGCTCCTGCTCGTTGGAGTCGTTTTTGAACAGCGCGAGCACATAGTCCGCAAGCACATCCGGATCCGCATCACAACTACGCATGAGCGACGCGGCCTCACGCAACCTACAGCGGCTCCAGCTCGTGCACGAGCCACGCTTTCACAGTCGATGAGTCCTCCTGGGGAAACAGCATCGCACAGAGACCACAGGTGGCGTCGCAGCGCCCGAGCGCGACGATGCGGCAGCGCACGTGGCACCCGCGCTGGAGGCGTCGCGCGATCCACGTGACCGGATACAGTTCTGGATTCGGCCGACGGAGGAGGCGGCGTTTTGTCGCGGCGGCAGCCATTCCTTCGACAGCGCACACTTTGCAAAGGTAAGAAGGGCGCGGTGGCACCGTGGCTCACACGGCAGCACTATGTCGCGCATCTCGGAGTATCTCGTTATCGGACGGCACCTGCCCACCGAGAAGGAGCCCGTCCCTGCATTGTACAGGATGAGGATCTTTGCGGCGAACGAGACGTTCGCCAAGTCGCGCTTCTGGTACTTTGTACGTCAGCTGCGCAAGATGAAGAAGGGGACCGGCGAGATCGTCACGGTGAACAAGGTGGGTCGTCGCGCGTAGCGGGCGCTCACACCAGATTGCGGAGAAGAAACCGACTAAGGTTAAGAACTTCGCCATCTGGCTCCGCTACAACTCGCGCTCCGGCACGCACAACATGTACAAGGAGTTCCGTGCGATGAGCCGTGCTGAGGCGGTCGAGTCTATGTACCAGGACATGGCTGCGCGCCACCGTGCGCGCTTCGGCAGCATCCATGTGCGTGGCTGTGCGGCTCACCGCTGACTGTCAGATCCTCAAGGTTGCTGAGGTGAAGAAGGTGGCGGACCTGCGTCGCCCGTACGTGAAGCAGCTTGTTGCCAAGGATGTGCGCTTCCCGCTCCCGCACCGTCGCTCGCGTTCCGCGGGCATCTACGCGGCTAGGCGCCCGTCGACGTTCTACTAAGCGCGACGTCCATCTTCGGTGTCCTCTGCCATCACACGTCGGACGGCTGTGTGCATGTTGCTGGAGACTGTAATGTACTTAGCGTCTGGTGACAAAAAGCAGCAATGCACTTGCATTCCGGGGGAAGGGGGAGGGAGACTTTGTGGAAGCCACCTCGTGGCAAGGCCACCATCGCGCACAATTCTGTTGCACAGTCGCATGGCCACGGCAACACGCCTGAAGCTCTACGGTACCACTATGCATCCACGGGACTGTCCGGAGCTGTGCCTCAGGTGGAATCCTGTAGGCGCGAGCGTGGTGTGTCGGAAAGTAGCTGGCGGCGTGGCCTATGCCTGCGTTTCGAGGCGTCCATCGCAGGTGCCCCCTGAGACTTATCCCCCAAGCCACCTGAGGCCGCAGCGTGCGGGTGGGATGTTGGCCCTTCACGAAGTGGATGCCCTCCCGGTTCGCCTCCGTTGGCACCTGATCATTCCCTTCCCTGCCTACGTAACTAGGTGCGAGAGGCCATGCTGCCATCGCGCGCTACTCAGCGCCGCGCAGAGACATCATCTGCGCCGCGGCTGCGCCCGTGTCGAGAAGGCCCCAGCCAGGCTGATTGGTGTCCGCGGCCGTGCGCGCCGCAGTCTGTTGCCTCTGAATGTACTGGAGCTGGTTGGCAAAATGCTTCTGCGTCGCAAGATGACTGAGCGACGAGTCCAGCAGGCCCTGGCTCCCGTCCGCCTGGTCCGCTGCCGAGTGCAGCGCGACGAGCCCCTTGGCGATGAGGTCCACGAGCGAGTTGATGTGGCGTGCTGTGACCTGCAGCGGTGAGTGGTAAAAGGCGCAGCCGCGTACCGGTTCCGTGCGCTGCTCAAACTGGGGTAAGAACGGCGGCGGAGGAGTGACGTACGTAGTACAGATACTTGTCGAGCGCGTGGCAGAACATCTCGGCAGTCGCGTGCTCATTAATGCATCCATTGGCAATGCGGAGCGCCTTCTGCAGGCACTCCCGGACGCGCTCGCCGTCGCGCAGGAGGGCTGGTGGCGCCGCCTCGACATCCTCTGGGAGAGGGAGCTGCCACCAGAGGTGGCTGGCGAGGAGCACAGCGGTCGCCTGATGCGTCCGCTTGAGCAGGCGCGCGGCATACAGCGCCGCCTTGCTCGCGAGCGAAAGATAGTTGTCCGGGGAAAACGCGCGCGCCTTGTATAGCGTGCCAATCACGAGCGTGATGGCCTGCAGTTGCGCGCGCGAGTCAGAGACGGACTCCTCGTACACGGTGAACGCCTGCACGTAGAACTCGTACGCGAGCTCCTCGAGCCCGCTGTCGTCCGCGACGGCCGCCGCCTCCAGATACAGACGCAGACACACTTCCGGGAGCTCCACACGATTGTACAGCACGACCAGGAGCTGGTGCACGAAGTGGAGGAGCGCGGCCATTTTCTCACGCCAGCCCTCCACATAGCCGCGGTACCGCTGGAAACGGCGCGCGAGGAAAATGGCCGCGGAAACAAGAGAAGGAAACGTGAGCTGGATGTAGTCACCGCCCTGAACGAGATGCGCGCGTGCAATCTGCAGGAGGCGCAGCTGCGTTTCTGGATCGTCCGCCTGTATCTGATGCACGAGGCGCGCGAGCCAGCCCTGCTTCTCGTGGACCTCGTCGATCTGCGCGGCCGCGACGCCGTGCGCATAGTAGTTATGCGGCACCCCAAGCTGCAATGGCGCCGCCACAGCGCTGATGCTCGCAAGGTCCGGCTGGTCGCGCACGAGCGTCGCGCAGAACTGCATCACGCCCTCCACCTCGTCCGGCGTGGCAAGCACGGTGCCGCGCCGGAGCAGGGAGTGCACAATAGCGAGCGCAATGGCGCGCTGCGTAAGCCGCGGCTGCAGCGCCCACAGGGCGCAGAAGTTCGGCAGCGCAAGGAGCGTGAGTGCGCTGACGTATGCGCCTACCGGCGCGAGCAGCAGCGCATGGAAGCTCATGCCGTCCACCGGTGTGCCGGCGGCCGCGTCGGCGCCGGCCTCCTGCGCCTTTTCCAGTGCGAATCCAAGCACCTGGTCGACGTACTCGAGCCGGTCGGGGTAGCAGGACAGCGACAGATTCAGGAGCGAGAGGAGAAGCGCAGAGATGTCCTGCGAGGAGAGGTCCGGCCGTGCGCGCATGAGCAAAACGATCTGCTCCCAGAATACTTCGAAAAGGCGCACATCCTCCGGAATCCCGCGAAACTTGCGTGGCGTCTCCTCACGGTTCTTGCCCTTGTCCACTGGCCGCGCACGGACGTCGGGGTCGTTGAGCGCACTGCCCTCCGCGTCCGCGGCCTCCCCCCCCTCCTCCTGCATCTCCGCTGCGGCCTCTCCCCGCGCTTTCTCCGTGTCTGAGGCCGCGTCGCGCGCCGCATGGTCCTGTGGTGCGGCGGTCGCCGCCTCGTCTTTTGCCGCCGCTGGGAGTACGTCTCGGGCCTCCTCTGACGCCTCCTGCCTTGCACCCGTCTCCACTGTCCCGTCCGCCGACTTCTCCCGCCATGCGCGCGACTCGTCCGCGAGACTTGCCGCAGCGTCGTCGGCTGTCTGCGCGGGCGGCGGCCCAGCTTCGGCCGCGCTTTCTCCAGAAGCGGCGTCAACCTCCGCCTCCACATACTCGCCGCCCAGGCCGTCTGGTAGCGCACGTGCGGTGTCAAGCGCAAACAGGGTCCAGCGGTCGCGCGACGCGTGGCGCGCGGCGTTGGCCTCGTCCCAAACCGAGATGGCGGGCTGCGGTGCGGGAAAGTGGCGCACGCGCGTTTTTGCCGCGAGACGTGCGGCGGCCTCCGCCTCGCGACGACGCAGCTCGTCGGGGCTCTCGTTCTCCGCTTCGCGCGCCGCGTACGCTGCGAGGCGGTTGATGAGGGAGATTACGATCTGCTTGATGCTCACCCTTGGAAGCAGGCGCGCGCACGCGGACAGGAAGGTGCCCAGCGTATGCAGATGGAAATCGTCCGGGAAGACCTGGATGATGACCTCCATGAGATACTCCTGCGCGATGACGTCCTTGCAGTTGATCACCTGCTCGAGGACATTCGGGAGGATTGTGTCCTGATACAGCGCAAGCGTGACGCCGTCGAGCTGACTCAGACGCACGAGATTCGTGCCGACGAGGATACGCAGCTCCTTGCGCTCGGCCTCGCGCTTCTCTCGCTCGCGCGAGTGGCCCAGATGCTGCTGGCGCACCCAGAGCTTGTTCATCTCGACGAAGTTCGCGAGCACGAAGCTGATGCTGTCTGCGAGGTTGCCCGTCGGCCCCGCGTCGTCGCCCACCGGCAGGTGGTCGCGCGTCGCGCCGGACAGGTAATGCCGCAGAAACAGGCCACGCGTCGGATGCTGTACGCCACGGCTCATCTCCATGATGTCCTTCATCACCTCTTTCACCGGTGCCTCGGGGATCGACATGTAAACGCTGCCAACAGTGACCATGAGGTACAGCTGCATGTCAGTGCGCCGCCGCCTAATGCACCCACCCGTGGCACAATGTTCCCGCAGTACTGCACGAGCTCGTACAGGTCCGCGAGATGGTGTTTTCCCGTGGTGTGCGCCTCGAACAGGTACACGGATAGGTCGCGCAGTGCGTCGAACACGGACATGTCTGTTGGTGAGTGTCTGGGGGGAAAGAGACACGGCGAGCGTCGCAGAAAAGATGAGGAGCGGCACGGCGCGGCAAAAGACAGGGGAAGGTGACGAGCCCCGGACACCGCCACGCAGCAAACACGTACACAGCTCATAGTAGTGCTTCGGCGATAGCGCCGAGGTCCGCAGCTCAGCAAGCATGGTGGAGGCACTCTTCAGCGCATCCATCACACGGTCCGTATCTAGGTACCGCTTCAGCTGCACGCGCTGCACCTTGACCACACCGAGAGCATCACCAAGGTTCTTGTTCGTCTCGTCCATGGGCGGCTGGGGTTGCGTGAGAATGGTGTGGTGGGGTCCTCCGGGGTCGGCAATGGCGCGGATCTGCGTCGGCGAAAGCGGGGAGATGGCAGGGTCCGAGCTGGTGGGATCCGGATGGAACAGGCTGTTGCGCGCGGAGATTGGCTTCTGGTTGAAGTTCGGGCGTCGCCCGCGGTAGGCACTGAACTCGTCGTCAAGGAGCACAGCCACACCGTCTTGCGCATGCAATTCGCCTGCGTTCCCTCGTTCCCAGGACAGTGCTTCGTCGTAGGTGCGAGCCCCAGAGGAAGAAGCAATCGCTGTTGTTCCCTGAATTGTGAGGACAACGCGCTCACGGGTCGTTCGGCAGATGCAGCGATTGGTTGCGAGGCAGCCTGCAAATCAGGGGGGCCGCCTCCACTTGGCCCGGGGAAGCAGCCCTTCGGCTGCGCTGCGCCGGCGGCCACGAGACTGCGTGCGCGCCGCCTCTCCGGGGGCGGAAGCGCCGCGGCAGCGCAACTCCGCTGTACGCCGTAGCAGTGCACGCCGCACGCCGCGCGCCGGGCAGTGTAGCCCTCCGCCCACCAGCCAGGTGCCGGCGTCCCAGCAGGCAGCCCCCCCACGGAGTTGGTTCTCGGCCGACATGCGTCTGTGCGCCCTCCCCCACGACGCACCTTTCGTCACCGCTGGAGCCCAGCATGGCGGGCGTGAGGACGACACCGGGGCAGCCGAGTTTCCGGTCGCGGTCACCAAAGTCGGCCCATGGTGACGCGGAGGAGCACGTGTTACTCGCAGAGGGCAGCGGGGACGACGAGGACGAGACGGCGGTCCGCGCGGAGATGGACTCGTATGAGCAGGCGAAGCGGACGGCGCCATCCGTATGGCGGCCGTGGCGCCTGCTGCGGAGGCTCCGCGCTCCGGACCGCGGGGGGACGAACCGTGTGGTGTTGTTTGACGAGGGTGGTGCGTGGCGCGGCGATGCGGCTGACGGAGACAGGCGCGGCATCGTCGCCGTTCCCCCCGAACAACGTGCGGAACCAGAAGTATAACACGCTCACATTCCTTCCCTGCGTGCTTTACGAGCAGTTCAAGTTCTTCTTCAACCTGTACTTTCTGCTCGTCGCACTGAGCCAATTTGTGCCCGCGCTCAAGATCGGGTTCCTCGCGACGTACATTGCGCCGCTCTCCTTTGTGCTCTGTGTGACCATCGGCAAGGAGGCATTCGACGACTACGCGCGGCACAAGCGGGACGTTGAGAGCAACAGCACGCCGTATGCGGTGCTCGGCCCTGCCGCGGTGCGCGTGCTGCGCGGCCGGCGGCCGCGCGGCGCGGGCGACGCCGAGACGCCGGCGCTCACGGCGCCGATGACGCATGTGCCGAGCAGCCGCCTCCGCGTGGGCGACCTTGTCATGCTGCACAAGAACCAGCGCGTGCCCGCCGACATGGTCCTCCTGAAGACCTGGGCCGCAGACGCGCGCGACGAGTTCGTCGACGATACGGCACACACGCACTTTGTCCTCGGCGACGGCCATGTGGAGGTGCTGGACGCGTCCGGCGGCGGCGTTGGCAGCAGTGCGCACGCTGGGACGCCGCCGCGTGGCGCGGGCGCACAGGGAGCGTCCGCGGATGCGGCGGGGACGTGCTTCATCCGTACGGACCAGCTCGACGGCGAGACGGACTGGAAGCTGCGCATCGCAGTGCCCGCGACGCAGGCGCTCGGCGAGGAAGAGCTCGAGCATCTCGGCGCGCGCGCGGTCATCGTCGCCGGGCCGCCGTCGAAAAACCTGCATGCGTTCGCGGGGACGCTCACGCTGTACCCGGCGACGGGGTCGCCGCTGACGACGAGCGCCTGGCTCGAGAGCGAGCGCGGGCAGCACGACCTCCCGCTCGAGCAGCAGCCGCAGGTCTGGCCGCTGTCCATGGAGAATGTGCTGTGGGCGAACACAGTGCTTGCGGCGGGACGCGCGATTGGATTCGTCGTGTACACGGGGCGCGAGACGCGGGCGGTGATGAACACGAGCCACCCGCGCACGAAGGTGGGGCTGCTGGACCTGGAGATCAACCGCCTGTCCAAGATCCTGTGCGGCGTGACGCTGTCGCTCTCCGTCACGCTCGTCGCACTGAACGGGTTCCGTGGGAAGTGGTGGATCTATATCTTCCGCTTCCTGATCCTCTTCTCGTCGATCATCCCGATCAGCCTGCGGGTGAACCTCGACATGGGCAAGAGCGTGTACGCGCGGCAGATCATGAGTGATGCGGAGATCCCGGACACGATCGTGCGGACGAGTACGCTGCCGGAGGAGCTCGGCCGCATCGAGTACCTGCTCAGTGACAAGACCGGCACGCTGACGCAGAACGAGATGGAAGTAAAGCGCCTGCACCTCGGCACGATGAGCTACGGCTGGGACTCGATGGACGAGGTGCGTGCGCAGCTGCACACCGCGCGGGAGCAGCACGCGTCGCAGCACGCGTCCTCCCCATCGCACCCGTCGCTGCGCGCGCGCGGCGGCGCGCGCTGGCGCGATATCAGTGCGCGCGTGCACGATGTGGTGCTCGCGCTTGCGCTGTGCCACAACGTGACCCCCGTCGTGAATGAGGACGGGAGTGTGACGTACCAGGCGAGCAGCCCGGACGAGGTCGCGATCGTGCTGTGGACCGCGTCCGTCGGGCTCACGCTGGCCGCGCGCGACCAGCGGAGCATCACACTGCGCACGCCGGAGAACGCGACCCTCATGTTCGACATCCTCGAGATGTTCCCATTCACGTCGGAAAAGAAGCGCATGGGCATCGTCGTGCGCGACCGGGCGACGGGCGAGGTCACCTTCTACCTGAAGGGTGCGGACGTAGTGATGGCCCGCATCGTCACACACAACGACTGGCTCGACGAGGAGTGCGGCAACATGGCGCGCGAGGGGCTGCGCACGCTTGTCGTCGCGCGCCGGCGGCTGAGCGAGGAGAGCTGGTCCCTGTTCGAGCGCGCGTATTCCGCCGCGCGTGTGCAGGTCGCACAGCGGGACGAGGCGATGGGCGCGGTCGTCGCGGCGCATCTCGAGCAGAACATGGAGCTGCTCGGGCTTACGGGGGTGGAGGACAAGCTGCAGGAGGGCGTGAAGACGACGCTGGAGCTGCTGAGGAACGCGAGTATCAAGATCTGGATGCTCACAGGGGACAAGATCGAGACGGCGACGTGCATCGCCATCTCGACGAAGCTCGTCGCGCGCAACCAGTACATCCACCAAGTCGCGAAGATCTGCTCGGTGGCTGCCGCGCGTGACACGCTTGTATTCCTGTCCTCGAAGCTCGACTGCTGCCTCGTGATCGACGGCGACTCGCTGCAGTTCTTCTTCGAGCACTTTCGCACCGAGTTCGTCGAGCTCGCCACGCAGCTCTCCGTCGTCGTCGCATGCCGCTGCTCGCCGACGCAGAAGGCGGACGTCACGCGTCTCATCCGCGAGTACACGCAGCGCCCCGTGTGCTGCATCGGCGACGGCGGCAACGACGTGAGCATGATCCAGGCCGCGAACGTCGGCATCGGCATCGTCGGCAAGGAGGGGAAGCAGGCGTCGCTTGCCGCGGACTTCTCCGTGACGCAGTTTAGCTTCCTGGGCAACCTCCTGCTCTGGCACGGGCGCAACTCTTACCAGCGCAGTGCGAAGCTCGCGCAGTTCGTCATCCACCGCGGCCTGATCATCTCCATCATCCAGGCGGTCTTCTCGTCGATCTTCTTCTTTGCCCCCATCGCGCTGTACCAGGGATGGCTCATGGTCGGCTACGCCACCGTCTACACTATGGCGCCCGTTTTCTCCCTCGTGCTCGACCGCGACATCAGCGAGGAGATGGCCCTCGTGTATCCCGAGCTGTACCGGGACCTTACCAAGGGCCGCTCTCTCTCGGGCAAGACGTTTACCAAGTGGCTCATGATCAGCGTGTATCAGGGAGGGGCCATCATGATTGCGAGCCTTCTTCTCTTCGAGAACGAGTTCCTGAACATTGTCGGCATCTCGTTCACTGCCCTTGTTTTGAATGAGCTCATCATGGTCGCCCTCGAGATCACCACCTGGTGCGTCGCCCACGGCGACCACTCACCGCAGGCATGTGTACATGGTTCTGTCCGAGGTCGTCACGCTCCTCCTCTACTGTGCCAGCATGGTGCTCCTCCCCGAGTACTTCAGTGCGTCTCCCGACGCGCCGCACTCACACGCAGATCTCAATTTCGTGCTCACGGTCAACTTTGTGTGGAAGACAGCGATCATCGTCCTCGTGAGCAGCCTCCCGTTGTACGTGATCAAGGTAATCCACGCACGCTTCGCCCCGCCGAGTTACAGCAAGCTCGCAATGGCCTAGGCGCCTCATCCTCCGCGCAGCCAGCCTGGCCGTGGCGAATGAGACCGGCGTACTGTAGCGCTTATATGTACGATGAGTGGTGTATGGTGCATACAGACGCTTCACTGCTAGGGGAGGGGCTATTCGTTGGCCACGGGCACCGCTTGCCGCGCCGCAGATGCGCTTGCGCGGAGCCGTGCATTAATATGGCTTGCATCCGTCGAGATGGCATCTCCGAAACAGACACTATTGCAGCGGCGCGGGCCAGCATCATCCCGTGCGGCTCCCCGGCGTTGGCGTGCGCGCAAGCTCCTTCGCAACGCCTTCGCTGAATGGCAGGTCCTTCACACGGAGCTGTCGGTGCTGCTGCAGTCGCAGGTACCGATACCAGAGAACCACGCAGTCTTTCAGCACCAGGTAAATCATCCCGCCAATGGCATTGCGGTACCACACGGGGTCGAGGTCGTCAAAGAACGGGCCGTCGTCAACCCACCCACCACCCACAGCGGGCAGCATGGAACGCGGCGATTCGAATGGGAGCGCATTCCAGAGCGGGTTCGGCGTTTCGGTCGCCCAAAGGAAGTCTAACCAGTGCCCGTGTTCCGGGACCATGCCTGGCATGATCCCGAGCAGCCGCTGCAGGGTCGGGCTTGGACGTGCCAGGATCTCGAGCAGATGCCCCATGGCATTCGCGATGAACGGAAACCCGAGCGCCTGCACAAACAGTTTTGACAAGCTGTAATAGCTCACGTAGATTGTGCTCGGCAGCTCCATTTCATCGAATCCCCGATACTCCAACTCTTCCAATAAAATACTGTTGTCCGAGCGCCACTCATCCGTCGGCACCAGCGTGCCATCGTCCAACGTCTCGTACGTATCCCTGTTCCCCACTCCGTCCACGAGCTCTGTATTGGCCGGATCGTCCCCGACAATGATCATTCGCGCCTGCAGTGTCCCCTGCTGGCCTGGCGTCGCAGGGTTTGTCTCTGACGCTCCTGGATGCCGCCGTATGTCGTCCGAAAGCGCGTAGCGATACAGCCGCCGCTTCACTGTAATATACAGCACACGGATCCAGGGAAGCAACAGCGTCTAGAAAGTCAGCTGCACCACTCATTCAAAGCACCCACCGTCAGCAATGGACTCGGTGGATAGCTCCGAGGAAACAAGATAGGCCCACTATGCCGGTGCAAGAACATCAGACGGTAAGGCTGCACCGGCACGGACGCCACAGGAAGCGCCACCAGAGTCGGCAGCCATGTTGAGAAACTGGACAGAATAGGCAGACGACTCGCAATAAGAATGAATGGAATCATCGGGATGTCAACCCAATGCTGTCATGCGTCAGTCTCCATAGGAACTTATGCCGCCGAAACGCACATGCCATGGCCACGGCCCCGTCAGTGCCCGTCGCGCCGCGCGCCGTCCAAGAAAGAGTCGGATCACCAGGCATCCATATGCAGCCGCAGCAACCCAAACTCCTGACGCCGTCGCCACCGTAGCGCCCAGCGGAAAGAAGACGCGCAGACCCCGCTTCAAATGATCCAGCAGAGATAGCGCGATTGATCCCGGCTGCTCCAGCACGAATGGTGACTTGCATTGTGGGCATACGGCGTCCTCATCAGGTTTATTCTTGCGGCATTCTCGCACCCAAGATAAAAGACACTATTGCACAATGTCAGCATACAATTCGCCGCCACTCGTAACGCACTTTTTCATGCGCCACCAATGAGCACTTGCACGGATGCACAAACCGTGACCGGGACGATCCTGGCTTTGAATATGTACCGTCTCGTATTTCCTCCTCCGCGCACACCCAGCAATAAAGGTGCTTCAAATCGCTCGCACGATTAGGGGGTCCCGCGCCTGAAGGCGCATCATTTACCATGACGGTCGCACAGACATCGAAACACGTTACCAGCGCGATCCCGTCGCACACTGTGGCCACGTGACAAACAAGCTCGATCTAAAAATATAAACCAAGTAAAAAATATAATGATCATAATATCTCAACAAATAGTACAATTAAAACAAATCAAAAAGCAATTTAAAAAAAACATAACATTTAAAAGAACAAACATAAATTGCATAACAAACCATAATTTAAAATATAAAAACTAATATATAATATTAAATTTACAATTGTTATAAGTAATATTAAAATACGTGACAAAATGTAAATAAAATTTTATTTCATTAACATTTTAAATAAAATATAAATATACTCGCTCAATTGTAACACATTTAGTGTGTTTGTATTTAAATAATGTTTCGTATTAAATATAAATTTGTGTTTGGTTATGTGTTTTTTATATAAATTTAATGTGTTTATATTGAGTTTTAAAAAATGTTTAATTGTTTTGCGCTTGTTGGGTTTTGGTATTTTATAGTTTATCTATTGTATTGTTTTAGTTTTGCTTGTATTTGGGTTTTTTGTTTGCAATTTGCTGTTCTTGGCAGAGATGTCACTGTCGAAGTTTAGTCACTGCTCGGTTGCTCGGCGCATTTGCCACTTAGTCATGTTTAGCGTGCGCTTGACCGCAGTGGCAGTATTATGTGCACTTGCAGTCCACGAGCAGATCTTCCTTGCAATAGACGAAAGAGCTAATCATTATGGGTATGTTGTCATGACAGAATGAGCGCAATCTAATCATCAGCACCGAAGAAGAACAAGATGTCCCTCGTGGATTTTCTGTCTGATGAGAGTAAGTGGCTTTTGCAGCGCGGGAGCTGTAGTTAACATGACTCTTGCAGCGACGGGAACATCCTGGGCAGATGAGATGGACGAGTTGCCGACAGCGCGTACGTACTCGAAGCGCTGCAACGTACAATGCTGACGTGCAATCAAGCTGCGCCTCGTGATGGGCAAGGCGATTACGGATCCAGCGGTCGTATGATGGGAAGGCGCTTTGACGACGGAGGCTCGCAGCTAATGCGCGAGGAGCCGCCACTCCCGACCCAACCCCCATTTACGGCATTTGTGGTCAACCTTTCTTTTGAAAGTACTGAGAGCGACGTGCAGTTTTTCTTCGAGCCACTCAAGGTGTGTTCGAGAAAGCTTTTGTACCTTTTTTCTGACCGATCTGCAGCCGATCAGTGTGCGCCTGGTCTCAGGGCACGACGGCCGTCCGCGTGGGTATGGATATGTGGAGTTCGAAACGCTGGATGAGCTGAAGCATGCTCTCACGTACTCGGGCAAGCCGATGGACAACCGTAGTGTCCGCGTGAGTGTCGCCGAGCCTTGTAAGTGATGGGGCATTACGGGAGTACTGACAGTTGCAGCTTCGCGTGCGTTGAAGGGGGCAGTTGCAGACGATGCAGACCAATGGCGTCGATCAACTCCGCTTCCGTCGGAAAACCGTGGTGGCTTCGGTGGCGGCTTCGGTGGCGGTGGTGTGTCCGGCTTTGAAAACATGAACATTTCCGAGGGTGTGCGTAGCGGATTCGGCGGCAAGTTCGCGCCTGGTACGGACTCGTTCCGCGGTTCGCGCCAGGGTCCTAGGGATGATGCGGATCCCGGCGCGAGTGACACGGCCTCTGACTGGCGCACGGGGAAACCCGTCGCTGGACGTGACCGAGGCTTTGGTCGGCCCACGGGTGGACCTGAGGGAGGATTCGGTCGCCGTCTCAGTGGTGGCCAGGATGACAGCGGCTCGAATTGGCGTGGCCGGAGGTCTGGTGCGGAAGAGGGCGCGCCGATGGAACGCAAGAAACTCGACCTGAAGCCGCGTGGATCGACTTCGGTCGAGGCCCCAGCATCGTCGGCGAGCTCTGCGCGCCCCAACCCATTCGGAAACGCGAAGCCGGTGGACTCGGCTGACCGTGAGCGTGCGATCCAGGAAAAGATGCGCGAGCAAGACCGCCAGCGGCGCAAGAGCAGGCAGAAAGAGGACGAGCGCAGGAAGAACCGCATGGAGAAGATTCGCTCCGGGCCTTGGACAAATAAGGTTGCCGACAAGGATGCAGAGCCCACTGAGAACCCGAGCAACGCAGAAGATGCGCATCCGAAAGAGGACGCAGCGGCTGCACCGGAGAACTCCACGTAATGGAAATATACAATCATCTGTGCAACAAGGATGCCGACCGACGCGTATGGATGAAGATTGACAGAGCTCTTGTACACTATGTACTGTGAACTTGTTTGGAACCAGCAATAGATTAGACTTTCTCTGTACTTCCTTGGCAGGGCGCATCGGAGTGCCATCGACCGAGAGACACGCAATGGCGCATCCAGCGAACAACGCGCGGGCGTCCTCGAATCATCACGTGCGTGGAGAGGAATGAAAAAAAAATGATGCTCCGGCCATCCTGCCCAGTGACATTTGGCACGATGGCGACGGGAAGCAAGCCGGAGTATCCGGGCAAACTGCTGCAGGCCGCGGCGATTGCGAAGCCATTCCAGGAGGAGATCGAACGGGAAATCAAGGAACGCGGGGAAAAGCGTCTGCCGGTGCCAAAGCTGGTCGGCATCCTCGCGAAGCCCAGCCCGCCGTCGATTGCGTATGCGGAATGGACGCGGCGCGCATGCGAGGCGGTCGGGATCAAGTTTGACATATGGAAGACGTGGGACGAATCAGAAACTGTGCCAGAGGCGCGCGCGGCGGACGCAGCGCCACAAAGCCTGCAGAGCTTTGGGCTCGAGGCGGATGTCGAGGACCTTATCCTCGCGGCGAACCGCGACGCGAGTATCGACGGCGTAATGGTAAGTGGGGAGGTACCACTACGCACGCTTACCGTGAGGTATACTATCCGATCTTCGGCGGGCGCCAGGACACGTACCTGCAACAGATTGTGGACCCGCGCAAGGACGTGGAGGGCCTCCACTTCTACTACTGCTGGAACATGTACCATAACGTACGCTGGATCCAGCCGTCGCAGCTCGGCAACGCACCGGGCACGACAAGCGAGACCGAGCTGCAGAAGTTGCACCCCGCGATGGTCGACGGCAGCGTCCCACCGGGCTTCGGCAAGAGCATTCTGCCCTGCACGCCCCTCGCTGTGGTCAAAGCGCTCGAGGCCGTTGGCGTGTACGACTCCAAGCTACCGTACGGCGACCGTCTGCAGGGCAAGACGGTCACAGTGATTAACCGGTCCGAGGTCGTTGGCCGGCCGCTTGCGGCGCTCCTTGCGAACGACGGCGCACGTGTCCTCTCGGTGGATATCGACTCGATCGTCGAGTTCAGCAAGCGCACCGACAATGAGGCGGACCACGACGCGGCGCCCGCGCCGCTGTATCGGAAGTCGAAGCAGGTCACTCAGGCACACAAGGAGAACAGTTCGGCACGTCTCCGTTCCACACACGTTGTGCACGCATGTCCCATTCCCGACGCCGAGCAATGCGTGCGCATCTCGGACGTGGTCATCGGGGGTGTGCCTGCGGCGAGGTACAAGGTGCCGACCGCATGGATCAAGGAAGGCGCCATGTGCATCAACTTTAGCTCCGAGAAGAACTTTGAGCCTGATGTGCGCAGCCGCGCGTCCGCATACCTGCCCGCGGTTGGCAAGATCACCGTGGCTATGCTGCAGCGTAATCTGCTTGTGCGTCGCGCAGGCGCCGCAAACTGACCGCCAGCGCCTTACCGAGTTCAGGGACATTGCGCAGCAGCGAAACGACAAGTAGGACATGGGCATGTGTAGCACCGCTAAAGTCATCCTGGAAAGTGGCTGCCGGACGCAGCGCATGCGGACGATGGGCGATGCGCACTGTAAGGAGGAGCACTGCCCCTCGCGGCCACGGCATCGTGCGCAGGAGTCGAGAACGCAGCTCGCAGACGAGCAAATGGCTCTGTGCAAAGGGACACCTACAAGCACATGCGTCGCTACTTCGTGGCGGCCAGTGAGCGATAGTGTGCCATCGCTCGCAGCGCGGGTGCATCGAGATTGTCCTGCGTCCAGTACGGCCCGTATACGGCCTCGAGCTCGCGGACGGTAGACTCGTCAGGCACGCTCTGTGCGTCGGGAGCACTTGCGAGACCGAGGTCGTGCAGGCCACCATGGACCTGGTCGAGGATCATTGGACCAAGGATGCGTGCACGCGGTGGCGCCGCGTCCCCTTCCGCCGCGAGACGCTGGAGCCAGACGCCCATCGCGCGCAGCGGCGCGACGGACGGGTCAGCCTTGCCGTCCGCGTCGCCGTCCGCGTCGCCGTCAGGGAGTAGTGGCGGCAGCACAGCGACGGAGCCGAGAATCGTTTTGAAGCTCGCGGGCCCCAGAGTGCGTAGCGCAAGGAGCGCCCCGAGCTTGGCGTCCAGGGAGCCGGACGCCTGCGGCATGGATGTCGCGGGGCCAAGGTCCATGTTCGCATACAGCGCCTGGATGAGCGTCGCGACGACACGCGCCCTCAGCGTTGGGTAGCTGTCCGCGTACCGGTCGAGCACGTGGGCGAGGAGACTCGCCGCATACTCGCGCAGCTGCACCGCGGACGACTCGAACGCCGACGACGGCGACGGCGCATCCGCATCTAGGTACGACGCGAGCATGATCGACAGGAGCGACGGCATGAGCTGGTGCAGCTGGCGTGTCAGCTGGGCCAGAAAGGACATACATAGGGCTCGATGAAAATCGACGGGTTCACCAACAGCGCATGGAGGGTGCCCAGCATGATGCGGAGCAGGTCCGCCGTCTTCGCCGCGCTCGGCGTGAACTCCTCCTCGGCGCCGCCGTGGGCCTGCCGCAGCGCATGTGTCACATTCGCACCGATCCACTGGATCAGGTATGGGACGAGCTGGTGGATGCCCGAGTCGCCGCGGAGACTCGCGAGTGCCGCATCGCGCACCGCATTGCCGCACGCACTGCCGGCAAACCCCGCGAGTGTCGCGCCGCCGAGCTTGTCTGCCGCCGCCGGATCATCCAGAACGTGCGCAGGCTCCGACTTCGTGTCTGCCGGAGGGTTGATGATCGACGACGTGAGCCGCTCGTAGTACAGCTGCAGCTCCCGCGACAGCACGTGCTTCACCAAGGGCTTTACGGCCGTGCTGCCGAGCTCCGCAGCGGCCTCGCCCGCGTCCGGCACCGTGCCGTCCGCATTCGCGTACTGCCGCGAGAGGGATGCGGGGTTCTCGGGAACCGACGGCTGTATCCCCTCGATCGCCAGCCAGTGGGCATGCCATCCGACGCCGCGGCCGACGCCAACGCGGGGGCCCGTCTCGAGAACTTGGTCGAAGTCGATCTCCTCGTCCTCCATAGTGTACACCGGAGCGCCGGACGCAGTCGGCGCACTCCGGAACCACGGTCCGCGCGACTTGCCTGTCGTGTACGGCGGGAAGAACCCGTAGAGGGGCTAGCGTAAGTACACCGCCACAAAAGACCCACCTCGATGTTCTTCTGCCGCAGCGCACTGTCCACGTCCATCGTGGTCAGCTGCGTGCGTTTCGCATGCTTCATGTACTTGGCCGCACTCTGTACAATATCACGGATGCGGTACTCGATGTCCGTCGCGAGCGCGACAGCCACGTTGTCCCGCAGGTTCATAATTCCGAGCGCCTCCGCCACATCCTTTACCGAGTCCTTCGGATACACGGACGAAGGGATACTCGGCCCAAATGCAGCCGCCGAGTTGCTTGAGAACGACGTCCCCGAGCCGCCGCGCTTGTTTCCAGTCGCGGACGACATCGAATGCACAGAACAGGGATGCTGGTGGAGTGCAGAATGCTCGTGGCTCGGCGACGGGTGGGGCCGCCTCCACATGGCGCTACAAAGAATGGGGGCCGAGAATGGGCAGTAAAGGGGCGGCCGTGCGGGGGGCGCCGGCATGGCCGCGGGGGAGCGGCGCCGTCAGGGAACACTGCCGTTCGCCATGCACGCTCGAGATACCGCTACGGGACCACACAGCACCACTACCCAAGGAGCTGCCGTGTTAGCACTGGCGCAAGTGGCGCGCACCGCAAGAAGGACCACGGCCACGACGAAGCCAACGATGATAATGAGACACAGAGTCCGGCGGCCCGCGCGGCGCTGATACGAATGCGCCTGAAACAGCTCGCGGTCCGCGCCCTGCACGTTGGACGCGAGGCTGCTGATGTTGTATTCGATATTGTCGATCATGCCCCCCTGCTCCTGGACGATGTGGCTCAGATCACGGAAAATGTCGTTCAGCTCCTGGACCCCGGACTCGATCTCGCGAATTTCCGCTTCGCGCTCCGCAATGAGCGACTCCTGGAACTCGATCTCCGCCTGTGAGATGCGCGGCGCGGTAGTCTGCGCCTGCATGTCGCCGCGCGCCGCAGGCGCGCGCTCGCTGTGGTCCACGTCCATCAGCTGCATCTCCGCACTCGGGCTGCGGTCAGCGCAGCCAGTGCCCCGACGCACCTGAGCGCCGCAGCCTGTGGCGACACATGCGTGCGTGCGTATGCGAGCGCCTCCTTCTCCTTCTGGACCCCCGACTTCTGCACGGACTGGAACGCCGCAAGTGCCTGCTGGAAGTCCCGCTGCAGCTTCGCCTGCATCAGCCGCGACGGCGATGACCGCAGCGTGTGACGCCCCGGCGCACCCGGGAGCGGAAACCGCGAGAGCGCCTTCACGTCGTCCGTGGCGTCCTTGACGATGCCCCGTGTTTGCTCACTCAGATCGTTGCTGTCGTCAGCCCACGCACGCGGCAGGCACGCACAACTGCGTGCTCAGCTCGTCGCTTGACGACCCCACGCCGTCGCTGCCCTTCCGCAGGCGGCCCTCGAGCTTCTGCAGCGTGGCGACGTTCGCATTGATGCGGAATACGTGCAGACCTACGCTCTCCGTTAGTTCAATAAACGCCGGGCTTTCGGCAGCGCTGCCGCCCACGTGCCCCATCCCAAGCGCGTGGTGTGCCCCCTGCTCCCCGTACGGTGCACTGCGCTCGTCCGCGCCATGGTGCCCCCGCTCCAGGTCGTTGAATGACATGCCCGCAAGAACCTGACGCCACTCGCGCCGCGTCGGTGGCAGGTGGAGGAGGCGAGATGCGCCGATTTCGGTGCTGCTGCCACGCGGCAGGCCACTGGCCGCTGGCACCCTTCTTCGATGGCTTATGCCGTGCGCAGGCGACGGCGTCCTCGTGCGGGCGACGAATGCCCCTGACTACTTCGACTCGTTGCTCTCCCTCGATGCGTACATGCGCGCGGCAGCACGCTTTTCGCCCGCCGACCAGCCGCGGCTCGCGGATCGCAGGGGACACCCCCGTCTGCTTGTGTGCCACGACTTCCAGGGGGGGTACTCGGAGACGGACACCGCGCGTGGGCACGTATGGGCGCGCTGTCCTGCTTACCCGGCAGGTACTCGTTCGAGCACTGGGCGTGCACCGATCTCTTTGTCTACTTCGCGCACAGACGGGTGTCGCTGCCGCCGGCGGGATGGATCCGCGCTGCCCACACGCACGGCTGTCCGGTGCTTGGCACGCTCATCTTCGAGTGGGACGAGTCCAAGGCCGATCTGGCGCTCCTGCTCGACGGACGACCGTCGCATGCCGCTAGCAACTCGCCCACGTCCTGGGCGGACCTGCTGATCGACCTCGCGCTCGCGCGCGGCGTCCAGGGGTTCCTTGTCAACGTTGAAGTGGCCCTAGACCTGCGGCCCTGCAGGAACGAGGTCGCGCGCCTGCTGATGCGGATGCGGTATGCCGAGAAGCTCCGCCGGTGGGTGCAGTGCCTACGCACGATGGGGGCGGAGCGCTGTGCCGCCTGGACGGTCGTCTGGTACGACTCTGTCACGTACCCGGCCGGCCAGCTGGCGTGGCAAGACGCACTTACGCCGGTGAATGCGCCCTTCTTCCAGGCTGCCGATGCCGGCTTTACCAACTACACGTGGGCGCGTCCCGGCGCATGGGATGGGGCTGACGGGTTCCACCCCGCCCTTTGCTTCAGCGCGGCCGTCGCGGACTCGCTGTCGTATGCGCGCGAGAACGTATTCGTCGGCGTGGACGTATTTGGGAGAAACTGCTACGGCGGCTGGCACACGTGCGAGGCGCTCGAGCTGATCGGCCCGCATCGCCAGCGCGCGTCTGTTGCGCCGGAGGCTGTGTCGCTCGCGACCGCGTGTGTGAATGACACCCCGGACGTGGCCGACCAAGGCACGGCAATCGGCCTGAGCGTCGCGCTGTTCGCGCCCGGCTGGACTTGGGAGCACGACGTTCCTGCACCGTCTGCGCGCACGTGGGCTGCCTGGTGGAGCAACGACATCCGCTGGTGGCTGGGCAGCAGGGAAGGCATGTCCCTGGCGCACGGCCCCCAGCCCATCGCGCATTACTTTCCTCCACGTGCGATGCCCATGACACCGAATCCGCGGACGGCCGGGGGTGCGACATTCCGGACGAATTTCAGCCTCGGGTCCGGAGCGTCGTGGTTTGTGCGCGGGGAGCGTGTGCTTCCCACGCAACCGTGCGCCGACGCGGGCGTGCTGCGCGGCTGGACGGACGAGGGCCTGTGCTGCCCGAAGCCACTTCTCGCATGGCCGTCGATGTCATACGTGCTCCGTGGCGCGTCCGAGAGTTGCACTCCGCTGTGTTGCGATGAAGCCGCGACCACCGTCACCACGGACCTCGACGAGAGCGACGCGTGGAGCGGCACCACCTCGTTGCGCGTGTCCGTGCAGGCCGAGCATCTTGAGAGCAGCGACGCGACACTCACCGTGCCTCTGATCGCCGTGTCGCTCCCGGAGAGGGACACTGCGTCGCGGACCACGACACTGCGCGTCCGTATCACCGTAAAGGGGGCGGACGTCCGCGCGCTGGCGCCATGCGTCGTGGCGCCCGCCCCGAGCCTGCCAGCATGCACGGGCGACTCAGAGGCACGCGTCGCCGTGGCCGTGGCGGACGAGGGGCCTCGTGTGGAGGGCGCCATGCACGGATGGCACAGTGTGGAGGCAGACATCCCGGTCTCGCGGCACAACGCGTCTGCGGCGGCCATGCACATCGGCGTGCAGCTGCGCGCTTGTGGTGCACGCGAAGTCTCCGTGCGGGTGGGACAAGTGGACGTCGGGACGTTCGACGCGCATGTGGAGGAAAACGTCGTCCACGAGGGAACGTGGGAGCCCACAGCGCGTGGAGGCGCCGTCGGACGCCTCGCATGGCACGATTTCGCGCCATGGGCATGTGGCTACGACTTGCTCCTCCTCACCGGCGGCACGCCGCGCTGGCTCGGCACAGCCTCGGCCCTGGGCGGGCGCACGTGTGCGCTGCTCCGCGATGCCGCGCCGGGCGCCGTGGTGGAGATCCGCGCCGTGGGCGCATGGGACAACGATCCCATGGCCCTTGTATGTATAGATTAGCGGGCACTACCGCGTGCCGCACGGTCGCGTTTCACGCGCTTCCTCTTCGTTCCGGCCAGCGGTGCAGTGTACTGCGGGAGCTCCCCTGCGGGATGCGCGGCATCCTTGCGCACGAAGCAGCACACGAAGAACCCATTGGTCGCCTCCGTGAGCACGACGCCCTCGTCGCACGCAGTGCGGCCCCCGGGGGTACACCGGACCATACTTTCCGCAATGCGCTCGTCACCGCCGCACGCATCCACGTGCCCGCGCTCCGGCCACGTCGGCAACACGTCCGCGCGCGGCGCGAGCATCCACCGGCCGTCTTTGGCCTCCTCGGACGACAGTGCCTTGCACACAACGTACTCGTTTTCCTCCTTGTGGATGGAGCACGTGGAGTACGTGAAGCGACGCAGCTCCGGGACTGTGCGTGAGCGGGGTGGTCCTGTGCACAGACGCACATGTCATGGCGTGGCAGACCATGCGCTCCTGCAGCGCTGCCAAACTGCTCAGTCGCGCAGCGAGCGCAGCCGCGCGTTTCCCGCCACTGTGCTCTGGAACCTCCTGCTCCAAGTTGTCCTGCTCGTCGTCTCGCACGTAAGTGGGGCCAGTGGACGGTGCACACACCCTGGCTCGTGAGGCTGTCTGTAAGGGGGGTGGCCCGCGGGCGCACGCACTAGTCCAGCCGGTTCACGATCCCGCTCCCTGAGCAGCTCGGGTCCAGGAGAAGGTATTGCGCGCTGGGATTAAGCGAGGTGGGCTGCAGCGCGAGAAAGTCGCCCTTCCTTGGCTCCACGTTGCCGCGCGCATTGGCCCTGCCCGCAAGACAGCCTGCGCGCCCCAGGAGTCTGACGAGCGTCTTGTATCGATTTGGTGCACGTTCGAGGGCGACCAACTGATGCGACTTATCAGCTGTGTCACAAACGCATCACACGCACGGAGCCTGTCCCTTGCATTAATGCACTTAGGTGACTGGTCTTATTCCCCGGCGCGGAAGTCGCGTCCAGCGCCACAGCCGCGTCCAGCGACGGCTCGTGGCGGGAGGGATCCAGGACCGCCGCGGGAAAGCAGCTCGCAAGGTCCTGCAGGATAAGACCGCCCGTAGTGAAGAGCTGCGTGCCCATGAGCCGCGACGTAGCGCGTGGGTGGAACGCGAAGACGCTGGGGACGTGCCGCGACGGCGCGAACTCGAGCCTGCGGTGAGGAGCGCGCCGCCGGGGACGTACTCGGACGTGAGCGCATCGGACTCGGTGAGTTCCCAGCCCAGGCGACGCAGCTGCGCAACAGATTCCTCGACAGACACCTTTAGCGTGTTTACCCGGCACCAGCGCGGGATGCGTGCCGCGATACGTCGCTCGGCCGCACCACTGCGGAGGTCCTCGGGGCGCGCCTTTCCCCGCCGCAGCTGCAGACGGACGAGCTCGGCGTGCAGCTGCGACCTGTATTTTTCCAGACGCTCGCGTGGTGGCCACGCCCTCGCGGCTTGGATGCCGCGCGTCGCGAAGAGGAGGTCGTGCGTGAGTACGAGCAGCAGACACTCGGCGAGCGTAAGCGCAACCGGCGCGTCCGCCGCGCGCGCGTCCGTTCCGCGTCTGCCTGTGCCCACTGCGGCCTCTTTGTTGAGTCTGCTGGCGCTTCCGAACCACCTCTGTTCGTGCGTGGCGACTGCCACCTTGTCCAGCACGGTCTGCAGCGCCTCGCGGAATGACAGCGTGTTCACCACGAGCGCCAGCATCCGCTTCGCGTCGCCGGCGTCTGACTTTCCACCCGCGGTGCGGTCTGTGTGCGCTGTGGCCGCCTTGATGGAGCTGCGCTGCGCCGTGATATCATGCAGAGCGCGCGCGGAGCGCAGATAAAAGTCGGCCATGGGGGCCGCTCGCCAGGGCCACGCGCACCGGCGCAGCCTGGAGATCGGGCGCCGATCGGCCCTGCCGCAGGCGGCGTCCACATGGGTTCTTCTTAGCGACGTCACGAGGCCGATGGTAGTGGATACCAAGCTGTACGACGTGCTGGGCGTTGCACCAGATGCGTCGGATGCAGACATTAAGAAGGCGTACAAGAAGAAGTCGCTGGAGAACCATCCGGACAAGAACCCCGGCGACGAGACGGCGTCGCAGCGCTTCCAGGACATCGCGAATGCGTACGACATCCTGGCGGACGAGCATGCGCGTGCCGCATACGACCGTTACGGGGAGACAGGGGCGGGGGCGGGGATGCCCGGCGAAGGCAACATGGACGACATGTTTGGTGTGTCCGCAGCGCGCAGCGTCTCACCTGGCAGCATCCATGTTCGGTGGCGGCGGCGGCTTCGCGTTCGGCGGGCCGCGCGGCCCCAAGCGTGCGCAAGACTCCATCATCCCATACGCGGTCACGCTGGAGGACATGTACAGTGGGAAAAAGACGCATTTTGCGCTCGAAAAGAACGTCGTGTGTGGCGCGTGCAACGGATCGGGCGGCCGGCCTGGCGCTGCGCCGAAGGATTGTGTGACGTGTGGCGGCCGGGGCCGCGTACTGCAGCAGCGGCAGGCGGGGAATGGCATGATCTCGCAGACGGTTGCTACGTGCGGCGCATGCCACGGCAAGGGGAAGAAGGTCCGCGACTCCGAACAGTACGTTGCATGGCGGCGCGCAGCTCACGCCAGGTGCAAAAAATGCAAGGGCAACGGCACGGTCGGCGCGAAGGCACGGATTCATCTGAACATACCGCGGGGCGCATACGATGGCCAGACGTTTGTCTTTGAGGGCGAGGGTGACCAGCTCGTGCGTGCGCGGCGCGGGCACCGTGCTGACCAGCAGCCGGACACGCCACCGGCGAACATCGTCTTCCAGCTGAAACAGACGCCGCATCCAGCATTCGAGCTCCGCGGACTAGACCTGCGCGTCTCCGTGCAGATCACGCTCAGCGAGGCGCTCCTGGGTTTCTCGCGCACCGTCGTCACGCACCTGGATGGGCGCCGCATCCATGTGACCAAGCGGCGAGGGTCTGTCGTGCGCCCCGGCGACGTGGACGTCGTCCACGGCGAGGGTTGGCTGGACCAGCGCCATCACGACCGGCGCGGCGATCTGTATCTCGTGTGGGACGTGGAATTCCCCACGGACGAATGGGCATGCGGCGTGAATGCAGAGGTGCGTACGCACACCCGCGTGGGCTTATCGCAGGCGCTCAGCGCACTCCTCCCTGCTCCACGCCCGGATCTTGTGCACGACGACAGCACGGTCGTCGACCACGTGGCGTCGGAGCGCGGAGACGCGAAGCTGGTGCGTATGTACGTGCGGCGAGACTCACCGGACAGTTTGGTTCGAACCGAGGTGCTCAGCCGGAGCCCGCCGGCATGTTTGACGACGAAGGCGAGCCGGGCGTCCAATGCGCGCAGCAGTAGCGAAGTAGGGCCTCCACATACCCCCTCCCTTAGTCATCACCGTACTGCGCGCGCGTCTCGCCGCTTGTGTGCAGACGACGATGGCTGCGATGGAAGACTTTACCAAGAAGAAGCTGTGGGGCGGGCGCTTCACGGGCGAGACGGACCCGGTGATGCACACGTTCAATGAGTCGCTTTCGTACGACAAGCGCATGTGGGCGCAGGACATCCGCGGCTCCCAGGCGTACGCGCGAGCGCTCGTGGGCTGTGGCATTTTGGCCGACGCAGAGGCGCAGCAGATTGTAGACGGACTCGCGCGCGTCGGCGAGGAGTGGAAAAGCGGCACGTTCGAAGCGGCACAGGACGACGAGGATATACACACGGCGAATGAGCGCCGCCTGAAGGAGCTCATTGGCGCCGTCGCCGGCAAACTGCACACGGGACGCAGCCGGAACGACCAGGTCGCGACGGACCTCCGCATGTGGCTCCTGGATGAGATCGACGCGACCTGCGCGCTCCTAGAGGGGCTCCTGCGCGTCATGGCACTGCGCGCGCGCGAGGAGGTGGGCGTGCTCATGCCGGGCTACACGCATCTACAGCGAGCGCAGCCGATCCGCTGGGCGCATCTGCTCCTCTCGCACGCGACGTACTTTGCGTATGACCTGGAGAGGCTGCGTGCGCTGCGTCCGCGGGTGGCTGTGCTTCCGCTGGGCGCGGGTCCGCTTGCGGGGAACCCGTTTGCGGGGCTCGACCGCGCGAAGCTCGCGGAGGACCTTGGTTTCGACGACGTCGGGCCGAACAGCATGCACAGCGTCGCGGACCGCGACTTTGTCGTCGAGTTCCTCATGTGGGCGTCGCTCTTCTCCGTACACGTGAGTAAGCTCGCGGAGGACCTCATCATCTACTCGAGCGCCGAGTTCGGCTTCGTGCAGCTGAGCGACGCGTACAGGTTCGTGGGCGTTCTGGCGCACCCGCTGACCGCAGCACGGGGTCGTCCATCATGCCGCAGAAAAAGAACCCAGACAGTCTCGAGCTGCTGCGCGGCAAGAGCGGGCGTCTGTTTGGCCACGTATGCGGCCGCGAGGCTCGGACACTGACGCGCAGCTTTCGGGCTTCATGATGTCGCTGAAGGGCATCCCGTCGACGTACAACAAAGACCTGCAGGAGGACAAGGAGCCGCTTTTTGACGCTGTGGACACGACGCGCGCGTGCCTGCAGATTCTGACAGGCGTGCTTAGCACGATGACAGTGCGTCGCGCGCGGCATGCCCATTGACGACCAGATCCGTCCGGAGACAATGCGCGCGGCGCTCACGACGGACATGCTGGCGACGGACCTGGCGGACTACCTCGTGCGCAAGGGGGTGCGTGCTGACGTGGCATGTGCTGACCGTAAGATTCCGTTCCGCGAGACGCACCACATCTCAGGCTCGGCGGTGAAAATGGCGGAGGACCGCGGCTGCGAGCTGTCGGACCTGTCGCTCGCGGACCTCCGGACGCTGCACGACGCGTTCGACGAGGACGTCGCACGCGTCTGGGACCCCGAGCAGAGCGTGGAGCGCCGCGACGCGGTCGGCGGCACGAGTGCGCGTGCCGTGGAGGAGCAGGTGCGCAGGCTCCTGCAGCGCGTCGGTGCATAGGGAGGGGACGCGTCGCGGTGCGCGCAGGCGCCGACGCACGTGCCACAGTGGGTAGAGGGCGCGCACAGCGCACAGTAAGCACGCCTGGGGCATATCAGCGGATCTGTGCGTAAGCGCCACGTGGCGGTGCTGCTCTGGAACGTTCGACAGGTGTTCCACGTGGAAGGTTGGCGGTGCGTCGCGGAGCGCAGAGCTCGCACCGAGCAACCGACCGTCATCGTAGGCCAAATGAAGACTATCCGGGGAGCTGTGACTGCGACTGCCGCGGCAGCGCTGTTCACGCTCACGCACGCATCTGCGAAGAGCAAGCTGGCTTTCGAGCCAACGGAGATTGACGGGTTCTTCGTAGAGCAGTTCACGCCGGGCTGGGAGGACCGTTGGTCGGTGTCGAAGGCGAGCAAGCTGCAGCGCGGGGAAGAGGAATTCAAGTACGACGGCGAGTGGGCGGTCGAGGAGCCGATCGTGTTTCCGGGGCTGAAGGGTGACGAGGGCCTCACGCTGAAGAGCAAGGCGAAGCAGCATGCGATCAGTGCCAAGTTTGACAAGCCCCTGACCTTTGACGGGACGAAGCCGTTCGTGGTGCAGTACGAAGTGAAGCTGCAGAACGGCCTCTCGTGCGGCGGCGCGTACCTGAAGCTGCTGAGCGCGACGGATACCTTTGATGCAGAGGAGTTCTCCGACCAGTCGCCGTACACGATCATGTTTGGCCCTGACCGCTGCGGAGCGACGAACAAGGTGCACTTCATCTTCCGGCACCAGAGCCCCAAGACGCTGGAGTTCGAGGAGAAGCACCTGCGTCTGCCGCCGTACCCGAAGATCTCGAAGACGACGACGCTGTACACGCTGATCGTGAACCCGGACAACACGTTCGAGATCCAGGTGAACATGGAGCGGAAGAGCAACGGCACGCTCCTGGACGACTTTGAGCCGCCGGTGAACCCGCCGAAGGAGATCGAGGACCCGAAGGACAAGAAGCCGAAGAACTGGGTCGACGAGGCAGAGATCGTGGACACCAAGGCGAAGAAGCCCGCGGACTGGGACGAGAACGCGCCGCCGACGATCATCGACACGTCCGCGGTGAAGCCCGCAGACTGGTACGAGGATGAGGAGGCATTCATTGCGGACCCCGATGCGAAGAAGCCGGACGAGTGGGACGACGAGGAGGACGGCGAGTGGATCGCGCCGAAGGTCCCGAACCCGAAGTGTGATGAGGGCTCCGGCTGCGGCCCATGGTCTCCGCCGACGATCCCAAACCCGGCGTTCCGCGGCCCATGGTCCCCGCCGATGATTCCGAACCCGGCGTACAAGGGCGAGTGGAAGCCGCGCCTCATCCCGAACAAGAACTACTTCGAGGACAAGCATCCGAACCGCTTCACCGCGATCGGCGGCATCGGCTTCGAGCTGTGGACCATGGACGCGGACATCCTTTTCAACAACATCTACATCGGCGATGATGTCGACAAGGCGCGCGCGTTCGCGGAGGAGACCTTTGCGGTGAAGCTCCCGCTCGAGCAGAACCGCGAGACGGAGGACCTGCGGAACGACGAGCAGCACGAGGCGGGCCACAGCTCCCTGCCGAACATCTTTATGCGCACGCTGCACCGTCTGCGCCGCCGCTCGCGCATCATGATCGACCGCCTCCACACGGAGCAGAACAAGCTGGGGGTCGTCCTCTCCATGTACGATGTGGTCGGTTTCTTTGCCGCCGCCGTCGCGGTCGTGCTCGGCGTCATCGGCCTCCTCGCGTCCGCGCTCTTCGGTGGCACGCGCAGCGCGCCGGCCATGCCGAGCAAGAAGTCCGATGGCCCCGCCGCAGCGCCTGCGCAGAGCAGCGCCTCCACATCGGCGCTCGCCGACGGGACGAAGGCGACGAAGCGCGCGGGTGTTCAGTAGGCGGCGCGCAGCTCGTCCGCCGGGGGTGCTGCCGCGCACCGCGCCCTCTTTGTGGCGTATTCGTCGTAGCAGCCGGCAGTAGTTGCGAAAAAGAGTGATGGGTCCCCTCGAACGCACATCCGTCACGCCGCACGCACAGTCGCCGCGGCGCACGCACAGTCGCCCCCCCCCGGCACGTGACCGACGCACCGCCAGCTGCGCGCGGCGCTGCGGCTTTGTTCGCTGTCATGCGCCTCGTCGCCGTGGCCGTGGGGCTCGTGGCGCTGGCTGCCACCTATGGGAGTGCGCACGGCACACCACAAAGGCGCGCGTACGACACGCACCACTACTACGTGGCGGAGCTTGCGTCGCCTGCATGCACCGGTGTGCGTGAGCAGCACGTCGCCGCGGCGCTGGGCGCTGAGCTCGTCGAGCAGGTGGGCGAGCTGCAGGGGCACTGGCTCCTGCGTGCGCAGAAGGGGGACGGGGTCGCGCGCCGGTCAGTGCATGCGAGTGTGCCGCCGGAGCGCGACCCCGTCCTGCAGGCGTGGGCCCACCTGCAGTCGCGGCCGCGCGGCGACATGCAGCGGCGCTGCGTCGACGGCGAGTGCGTGGCGATGGCGTGCATTTCGGACACGGTTCGCAGCGTCGAGCGCCAGACGCTGCGCACGCGTGCGAAGCGGAGCGTCATCTACGATCCGGAGCACATGCGCGACCTATACCCAGAGCTGCGGGAGGCGGCGCCCGCGACGCAGTCGTGGATGGGGCGCGAGGCGCCGGTGGCGTCCGGGGCAGAGCGCGAGAACCGGACGCGGAGATTCTCGGACGCGTTCCACATCAATGACCCTCTCTTCTACAAGCAGTGGCACCTCGTCAACGATGAGCAGCGAGGGAACGATCTGAACCTGAGCATTCCCTGGCAGAATGCCACGGGGAAAGGCGTCGTCGTGTCGCTTATTGACGACGGGATCGACTACCACCATCCGGACCTCGCGAAAAACTTTGTACGTGTGTGTGGGGGTGACTGGTGGTGCTCGGTGTGCTGCTTTGCGGGCGATGCCCTGCCGTTTCGTCGCGGGGCGTCGTGCCGGGACATTGCGCCGGGATCTCGGCGTGTTCCTCCCTCGCCGCCGCACAGTCCTATGGACAGGGCGCTGCTATCCTTTTTTCCGGTCTCGGCCCTCCCCTCCTTTTCTTCCCCCCCTTTCTCCCACCCCTTCCTTCCCCCCTCCCCCCCTTCCGCTTCCTCCCTCCCTTGCTCACCACAGTTCCCAAACGGGTCATACGACTTCAACGACCACACACCTCTTCCAGAGCCGCGGCTGTTTGACGACACGCATGGCACGCGCTGTGCCGGCGAGATCGCGGCGGTGAAGAACGAGTATTGCGGCGTGGGCGTGGCGCCGGACGCGCAGGTCGCGGGGATCCGCATCCTGTCCGGGCCGATCTCGGACGCGGACGAGGCGGCGGCGCTTAACTACGGGTACCAGGAGACGTCCATCTACAGCTGCAGCTGGGGCCCTTCGGACAACGGAAAAAGCATGGACGCGCCAAAGGGCCTCGTGGCCAAGGCGCTGCTGAACGGCATCTACAATGGGCGCGGCGGGAATGGGAACCTGTACGTGTTCGCGGGCGGGAACGGGGGTGCATCGGACGACCAGTGCAACTTTGACGGATATACAAATTCCATCTTTACGATCACCATTGCCGCCGTGGACCACCGCGGGCGGCGCCCGTACTACTCGGAGATGTGCTCGGCGATCATCGCGTCCTCGTGGAGCTCCGGCGCGGGGCAGATGATCTACACCACGGACGTGTCCAAGGGGACGGACCGGCGCTGTACGTCGCACCACGGCGGCACCAGCGCGGCCGCGCCGCTCGTCGCCGGGATGCTCGCGCTCGCGCTCGAGATCCGCCCGGACCTCACGTGGCGGGACGCGCAGCACCTGCTGATCGCGTCCACGTTCGTAAACAGCCCGGACGACCCGGACTGGCAGCAGACGCAGGCGGGGCTGCGCTACTCGCACAAGTTCGGCTTCGGGGTCGTCGACGCGACGCGCCTCCTCGAGAACGCGCGCAGGCACCGGCGCGTCGGCCCGCAGGCGTGGCTGACGGCCCCGCGCCTCAGCGTCGCGCACGCCGCGAGTGCGCTGGCACACGACGGCGGACGCAACCACACGTTCGCGGTGACGCGCGCGATGCTGCACGACGCGAATCTCGCGCGCCTCGAGCATGTCACCGCGACGGTGTGGATTGCGCACGAGAACCGCGGCAGTGTGCAGGTCGCGCTGTACAGCCCGCACGGGACGAAGAGTGTGCTTGCGAGCCCACGGCGCTACGACAGCGACGGCGCGGGCTTCCCCGGCTGGACGTTCATGTCGCTGAAGCACTGGCACGAGGACCCCGTCGGCACGTGGACGCTCGAGGTGTCGGACCACTCCGCGCCCGGCATGCAGCTCTCGGCGCCGGGCAACTTCTCCGCGTGGTCCCTCACGCTCTGGGGCGAGGCGCGCAACGCGAGCCGGGCGGTCCCGTGGAACTATCCCACGGACAGCGAGGAGTACAGCATGACGCTCCCCGGTGCGCCGACGGCGACGGTGCTGCACCACAGCGGCACCCCCATGTCTCCGCTCGCGCCGCCGTCGCCGACGACGACGCGCACGATCGCGAAGCCGACGCAGAAGCTCCCAGACGACCACGAGGCGGATCCCGGCGAGGCGCATGAGGTGTTTGGCACCGCCGTGCCGCAGCCGCCCGCGGCGGACACCGGATACCTCGCCACACTGCTCACCGCGCAGCCGACGTGGCTCATCGTCGCTGCCGCCGCCGGCCTCGCCGCCGGCGTGGCGCTCCTCCTGTACTTTGCGGTTCGACGACGCACGTCTTCGTGGCTCCGTTCCCGCTACGAGCATGTGCCCGCGGACGAGGAGGAGTTTCGCCTTGGCTGGCTCGGCGCGCGCGGCGATGCGCCTGCGATGCAAGCGCGCGATCTGTACAATGCGTTTGCGCTGGACGAGTCCGAGGATGGGGAGGGGGCGGAGGAAGATGAGGGGGGGGGCGGAAGGGGAAGGGGAGTGGGAAGGGAGGGGGAGGGGAAAGATGAGTCGGCGGGGGAGAGGGAAGATGAATCGGTGGGGGAGGGGGAAGATGAGGGGGAGGGCGAGGGGGGAGTGGGGGAAGAGGAGTCGGTAGGGGAGGACCTGATTGGCGGGGGGAGGCTCTGATTGGCGGAGGAGCGAGTGGTAACTCCGAGGAGGAGCGTGGAGATGATGCGGAGCGTGGCGGGGGAGGTTGAGCGCGCCGTGGCGCGCTGATGCGCGCAGCCTCCCCCCCCCCCTTCATTGCGCCCCGCATCGCCCCCCCATTGCGCCCCGCACTGCCCACGACGTCCCTCTTCCTCTAACGCCGCACCACGTCCGTCCCCAATGTAGATACGCTGCGCATGCGACGCAAGTGAGGAGAGCACACGGGGTGGATGGCGCACACGGCGGATTGGGTCCAAAACGGAGAGCCCTCCTCCCCTCTTGAGACGTGCCTCGCAGCGCAGGCGCCTGCCAACAGGGAGTGTGGTCTCGTGGACACGTGGTCCCAGCGACGCCGCTTGACATGGTCGGAACGGCGCGACATGGGAAGAGGGTGCATGAACTGGGCCGCACATCGTCTGTAGCCGTCAGCCAGTAGGGAACCTTTGTAGTGCGCCGCCCTGCGCTCGCTACACCCAAGGACCCATGGCCTGGAAAAGCGCTTCTCCGAGCGGACACCACGCGAACTATGCGCGCGCTCTACAGCGCAGCCGCGGCCAATCCGCCTACCATAGCAGCTGGACAATACCCAGCACCATGCTGCAGTCAGCACCCTCCGCGCACCCACACACTTGATCAGGAAGCCGAGGACAATCGCAAAATGGGTATAGGGTGAGAACACGACGTACTGCGAGTCCAGCGCGGACGACGACGACGCCCAGGGGCCCGTCGTCTGCGTCGGCGGCGGCGTGCGCAGACGGGGCGACTCCATGTCGCTCTCTTCGCCGCTGCTCTCCGCCGCAGGCTCCTCGCGGGCTGCATTCGCACGCGCCTGCGCCTGTTGCAGGGCGACGCGTCCCTGCTGCAGTACCGTGAGCGAGAGGAGCAGCTCGGCAATCGTGCGCTGCGTGTGTGCGTCATCGGCGCCGCCTGCGCGTGGAGCCGTCGCGCCGTCCGCTCGTGGCGCCGCCGCGCCGCCATCGACGGGCCCCGTCGCGCCGTCAGCTCGTGGCGTCACCGTACCGCCACCGACGGGCTCCGCCGCGTCGCCCGCGCGCGGCGATGCTGCGCGACCACCAGCGGGTGGCGCGTCCCGCGGGCGTGCCCGCGGGTGCCCCAGGGACGCGACCAACTGCGACATGGTCCGCTCAAGCTCCTGGGTCTGCTGCTGGTCGTGTGTGAGCGCCGGGGTGGTCGGCTGCGTGGGTGTGTGTCGCCGCGGCCACCGGATCGCATTGGCCTCGTACGAGAAGAAAAAGGGGAGGATCGGGACGAAGAAGCCAATCAGCAGCCCCTTGAGGATCGAGAGCGGGACCGAGGGGCGCCCCGGAGCCGCCGCGAGCGGCTCGTCGCTCAGATTGTCGATCCACTGCTCTTCGAGCGCGAGCGCAAGCTCGTCCTCCTCATGCCGGCGCAGCAGGTCTCCGCTCCGCGCCTGCGAGATGCCCGAGCGCTGGTGGAAGTGCTCACGCATCACCTGCACGTCGAGCGCCGACATGCCGGCCGTATGCCGCAGCCTGTCGAAGCCGCGCGGCTGCGCGGTCGCGGACGGCACCGGCCCGTCGTCGGCGCAGTCGCGCCCGCTGCCGCTGTGTGGCGCGCCGATCGAGCACTGCAGATACGCCACGGGCAGCCGGGTCACGTCGAGCTCCCACGGCCCCGCGCCGCGCAGCTCGCGGCCGGCGTCCAGCCGCTGCTTCCCATGCAGCTTCGCGGTCGGCGGCCCATCATCGGACGCGCCCGTGGCGCACCGCCGCAGCATGTATGTCCCGTCACCGCCGCTGGACTTCTCGACGGAGACGCGCTCGCAAGCAAGCTGCGCCTCGCTGCCGCTGTCCTGCTGCAGCTCGAGTGCGTCGAGCCAGGAGGCGAGACGCACGCCGTTTGGCAGCACGCGTCCGAGGTGTATCAGCCGCAGCCGCCGGTCGTCCAGCGATGCGTGCTCCGCGATGATCTGGGCGTTAGGCACGTTTGTGGGCACTGCGCACGCGGTCTTTTAGCTGGCGCACGGTCTCTTCGCTTAGGAACGGCCAGCGCCGCTCGTCGTCGTCTTGCACGCGCTCGTACAGCAGGTCCATGTGCGCGTCGCCCATGTGCGCATCTGTGAAGCGAACGACGAGCGGCCGCAGACACAGCCGTGTATGCGCCGCTCCCTCGGTGTCCATGGTGGTGGAATGCGCGCGGGGGGGGGGGGGGGGGGAGGGGTGGCGTGGTGCCTAGTGGGCCCGGTCTCTGCAGTGCGTGGACACGCAGGGCGTCGCCTCCACCGGGCAGGCGGAGGAACCTACTAGGGTGCGTCCTCCACTCCCTGGCACATCCACCGTCGGGCTGCGGCGCGAAGCTCTCTCTCAGTTCCGCTTGTCCAGACCATGACGTTCCGATCGTCCGTGCTGTCGCCCGTCGCGGGTGTGCTGGTGGCCGGGCTCCTGGTGTACACGGTGAATGAGGCACTCGTGGACCAGACGCGGTTCATGTTGGTGACGATGCGCTCGCGTGCGGCCGCACTGGGCCGCGCCGAGGACTACGAGATCGCGACGGGAAAGCGGGGCGACCCCGTGTACGCGTCTGCGTACCAGCCGCCGCCGCCGACGTACTGGGAAGAGATCAAGGGCCGCTGGAATGTGCGTGCGCGCACATGGCATCGCTCACGAAGCAGCACCACCTCACGAACGCGCTGTGCTGGCTGCGTCACGCGGCCCCGCTCCGCGACGTGCATCTCACGCGTGCGGACGTGTCGACCGGGGATGCCGCGACACAGGGCACCGTGCTCCAGGCACTCCGCGCGCTTGCGCCGCACACGAAGGATGCGGTGCCGAAGCGCGGGATCTTTTCCGACGTGTACGGCGACGCGCACACGCACTATCTTGGGCAGGGCGCCTCGCTGCGGTAGGGGGGGCGAAAGTGGGGGGAGGGAAGGAAGGCCGGCGGGTAGGGGGAGTAAGGAGGAAGTGGATGTGGGGGAGAAGATGGGGGGGGTAGGGGGGCGGTAGAAGGAGGGGAAGAAGGATCGAAGGGAAAGAGGGGGCGACGGCGGGGATGTACCCTTGACGGGCACCCCGTAGGTCGCCAGGCGCCTCTGAGGTCGTGCGGCGTCTAGTGGGTCGTCAGGCACCTGTTGGGTTGTGTGGCGCCCCGTGGGTCGTCAAGCACCTCCTGGGTCGTCCGGCGCCCTGTGGGTCGTCCGGCGCCTGGTAGTTTGGCACCCCTGGATCGACAGACACCTCCTGGGTCGTCTAGCCCGCGTGGTTCGCCCCCCGTAATTCGGTCCCCCCGTGGATCGACTGGCCACCTGTGGATAGTCTCCCCCCCCCCTTCCCCCGTCCGCCGCCCCCCGATCGGGGGCATATAGCAAATATGTTCACGCGTCCCCCAGTTGGCGCGTCGCTGCACGCGCCGGTTTCCCCCTGCTACGAGATGTCGCGACCGACGCCCGAGGTGCGGGATGTGGCGGCGGAGGACGAAGAGAAGATGTCAGATGTAGTACCGGAGAGTGCCGTGGCGAGTGGGACGGCGACGCCGGCAGATATGAGCGACGCGGTGCTGCGTGCGAACCGACGCGCAGCGCAAAACGAGGACCTGAGCGCGGCGCGGAGCGAAGTGAACCGGCAGAAGACGATGGACAGTCTGAAACGGTTCAGCTACCTGCTCGGGCAGACGGAGCTGTTCCAGCACTTTATCGACATCAAGAAGGACCGCGACCCGGAGTTTGCGCGCCTCGTGGACGAGTCGCAGAGGCGGCGCGTGGGGAAGAAGGGCAGCGGCGACCAGCGGCGGCGGAAGACGGAGCGCGAGGAGGACGAGGAGATGCTGCACGACGAGGAGGACGAGGGTGGCGACGGCGCGTTTGTGTTCCGCGAGAGCCCCGGGTACGTGGAGGGGGGCACGATGAAGGAGTACCAGGTGCAGGGCCTGAACTGGATGATCTCGCTGTACCAGAACGGGATCAATGGGATCCTCGCGGACGAGATGGGCCTGGGAAAGACGCTGCAGACGATCGCCTTCCTCGGGTACCTGAAGCACTACCGCAACACGCCGGGCTTCCACCTGGTCGTCGTGCCCAAGTCCACGCTGGACAACTGGGTGCGCGAGTTTCAGCGCTGGGTGCCCGGCTTCCGGATCATCACGCTGCGCGGGAGCAAGGAGGAGCGGCAGCAGGTGGTGCAGGAGCGGCTCCTCCCGCAGGACTTTGACGTGCTCATCACGACGTACGAGATGTGCCTGCGCGAGAAGACCGCGCTGCGGCGCCTGTCGTGGGAGTACATTGTGATCGACGAGGCGCACCGCATCAAGAACGTGGACTCGATGCTCTCGCAGATCGTGCGCGCCTTCACGTCGCGCAGCCGGCTGCTGATCACGGGCACGCCGCTGCAGAACAACCTGATGGAGCTGTGGAGCCTGCTGAACTTTCTGCTTCCGGACGTGTTCTCGTCGTCGGAGGACTTCCAGGCGTGGTTCCAGCGCAAGGGCGCGGACGGCGCGGCGCAGGACAGCGTCGTGCAGCAGCTGCACAAGGTGCTGCGCCCGTTTTTGCTGCGCCGCGTGAAGGCGGACGTAGAGCGCAGCCTGCTGCCGAAGAAGGAGATCAACGTGTTCGTCGGCCTGTCGGACATGCAGCGGCGCTGGTACAAGTCGCTCCTCGAGAAGGACATTGATGCGGTGAACGGCGCCGCGTCGAAGAAGGAGGGCTCAACACGCCTGCTGAATATCGTGATGCAGCTGCGCAAGTGCTGCAACCATCCGTACCTCTTCGACGGTGCGGAGCCGGGCCCCCCTTTCACCACGGACGAGCACCTCGTCGACAATGCGGGCAAGATGGCCATACTCGACAAGCTGCTGAAGAAGATGCGCGAGCGCGGCAGCCGCGTGCTCATCTTCAGCCAGATGAGCCGTATGCTCGACATCCTCGAGGACTACTGCCTCTTCCGCGAGTACCGTACGTGGCGCCGCCGCACGCACTGACGCCAGCCTACTGCCGCATCGACGGCAGCTCGCAGCACGAGGACCGTGTCGCGGCGATCGACGAGTACAACCGCCCGGGCAGCGACAAATTCGTCTTTTTGCTCACCACGCGCGCGGGCGGGCTCGGGATCAACCTGACGAGCGCGGACGTCGTCGTGCTGTTCGACAGCGACTGGAACCCGCAGGCGGACCTGCAGGCGATGGACCGTGCGCACCGCATCGGGCAGACGAAGCAGGTCTATGTCTTCCGCTTCGTGACGGAGAGCGCGATCGAGGAGCGCATCCTCGAGCGCGCCGCGCAGAAACTGCGCCTCGACCAGCTCGTCATCCAGCAGGGGCGCGCGTCGCAGACGCAGGCCAAGAGTGCGCAGTCCAAGGACGACCTCGTGGACATGATCCAGCACGGCGCGGAGCGGATCATCAACTCCAAGGAGTCCATGGACGTCCAGGACGACATTAACGAGATCATCTCGCGCGGCGAGGAACGCACCGCGGAGCTGCAGCGCAAGTACCAGCAGTTCACGAACCTGGACGACCTGAGCAACCTCCGCTCCGAGTCCACCACATACGAGTGGGAGGGCGAGCACTTTGGCGGGAAGAAGCGCGCGCCGGGCGCAGGCATCTGGATCGAGCCCAGCAAGCGTGAGCGCAAACAGAACTACTCGATTGACAGCTACTACCGCGACGCGATGCGCACCTCCACGAAGCCCGCCGCGCCCAAGGCGCCGCGCGCGCCGCGGCAGATCGCCACGCCCGAGTGGCAGTTCTATGCGCCGCGCCTCGTCGCCCTGCAGGAGCGCGAGACCGCCGCGTACCAGCGCAGCATCGGGTACCAGGTGCCGCGTCCCGACGCCAAAAACGGCGACGAGGACGCCGCGGAGGCGCAGCGCGCGCGCGAGCAGGCGGTGATTGATGCGGGTGCGTGGCGGCCGGCGTGGCGCGCGACTGACCGCAGCGGAGCCGCTCACCGATGCGGAGCAGGCGGAGAAGGAGGCGCTTGCCACGCAGGGATGGAGCCAGTGGAACCGGCGCGAGTACCAGCAGTTCGTCAAGGGATGCGAGAAGCACGGCCGCACCGCATACGCGGCGATCGCCGAGGAGATCGGGCTCGGAGAGAAGAGCGAGGACGACGTGCGGCGCTACTCGAAGGTGTTCTGGGAGCGCGTCCACACGCTCAGCGACGGCGACCGCATCGTCCAGCGCGTTGAGGAGGGCGAGGCGAGGCGGCAGAAGCTGCAGCACAACGAGCGCCTTCTGCGCCGGCGCATCGACTCGTATGCGGTGCCGCTGCAGCAGATCCGGCTCACGTACAACCAGGCGCGCGGCAGGGCGTACTCGGAGGAGGAAGACCGTTTTCTGCTCTTCCGCCTCGCCGAGTACGGCCTCGCCGCGGACGATGTGTACGAGCGCATCCGCAGCGACGTCCTCGCACACAGCGAATTCCGCTTCGACTGGTTCATCAAAAGCCGCACGCCCCAGGAGCTCGCGCGCCGCTGCAGCACGCTCCTACTCCTCGTGCTCAAGGAGGAGGAGGAGCTTGATGCGTCCCGCGCCGCTGCGAATGCGAAGAATGCGCCGCGCAAGCGCAGTGCCTCGGAGATGAGCTCGGGGCGGGCGTCCCCGCGAGTGAAGGTGCGCGCGAAGGGCCGTAAGTGAGGGGGCCGGGAGAGGGGGGGCCCGGGAGAAGCCAGGGAGCAGCCCCGGAGAACGCGCGTACACCGCGGGCTTGCGCAAGGAGGGGGGAAAGCCCAAGAAGCAAATCCGGAACACGCGCAGACTCCCCGCAGCCCCTCTGTCTGCGGACAGAGTCCGCACCCGCGGTCCGACCCTTACTTTGCGGACTGTCCGGCTCTCATCCGCGGCCGCGGCACCCGGGCGGCCTCCACATCCCCCCGTACCCATAGCACACTGGCTACCTGCAGGCTCGCGGAAATAAATGCGGAAACACCAACAAACACTTTCCGCCACCCGAGGGAGACCAGCTGGCAGCTCGGTTCTTCTCTGCTGGCACAACGAGCGCCTGGACATGATGAATGTCGGTGAATTGCTCACCAATTCGCTCTCACCCGGTGCGTGTGCGTACGCGTGTGCAGGGGCTGACGCAGCGCAGAGCTGGGCACCCGCCAGGCCGCCGAACAGGCGCTGGAGGTGGCCGCGCGGGAAAACTACGTACGTTGGGCGAGACGCGGCCGCGGGACACAGCACTGACGCCGGGCAGCCGATGTACATGACGTCGCTTGCGACGGAGCTCGCGAGTGATGCGAGCCCCACACACATCCGCTCCGCGTCGGGCCTCGCGCTGAAGAACGCGCTCACGGCGCGGGACGCGAAGCGCGCGCAGGACTATGCGGAGCGCTGGATTGCGCTCCCCGCGGACGTGCGCAGCGACGTGAAGAGCAAGGTGCTCGTGACGCTCGGCAGCAGCGAGCCGCGTGCGGGCATGGTCGCCGCGCAGGTCGTCGCGGCGGTCGCCGCCGTCGAGCTGCCGCGCGGGATGTGGAACGAGCTGATCCCGCAGTTGCTCGCTGCGGTCGGCGACCTCGGCAACGTGCGCGTGCGTCAGGCAGCGCTGCAGGCAATCGGCTTCACGTGCGAGGTCGTCGACCCCGCGGTGCTCTCCGCGCAGTCGAACGAGATCCTCACCGCGGTGATCCAGGGCGCGCGCAAGGAGGAGACGTCGGCGGAGGTGCAGTATGCAGCGCTGCAGGCGCTGCTGAACTCGCTCGAGTTCGTGCGCAGCAACTTTGAGCGCGAGGGCGAGCGGAACTTCATCATGCAGGTCGTCTGCGAGGCGACGCAGTCGCCGCATGTGCCCGTCAAGGTCGCCGCGTTCGAGAATCTGGTGCGCATCATGCAGCTGTACTATGCCAAGATGCGCTTCTACATGGAGCAGGCGCTCTTCGGCCTCACGGTGCTCGGCATGCGCGACCCGGAGCCCAACGTCGCGCTGCAGGCGGTCGAATTCTGGTCCACGGTGTGCGACGAGGAGATCGAACTGGCGCTCGAGGCCGCCGAGGCGCTCGAGTACAACGAGGACCCGACACACACGTCGTACCACTTTGCGCGCATCGCGCTGCCGGAGATCGCGCCGGTGCTCATGGAGCTGCTTACGCAGCAGGACGAGGACAGCGACGAGGACGAGTGGGACACGGCCAAGGCGGCGGGGACGTGTCTCGGCCTGCTCGCGCAGGTGGTGGGCGACGCGATCGTGTCGCTGACCGTGCCGTTCATCGAGTCGAACATCAAGTCGACAGACTGGCGCCGCCGCGAGGCGGCGCTCATGTGCTTTGGCAGCATCATGGACGGCCCCGAGAGCAAGCTGCTCGAGACGCTCGTCGCGCAGGCGCTGCCGACGGTAATCGACATTTTGCGCGACCCGAGCCCGGCGGTGAAGGACACGGCCGCGTGGACGCTGGGGCGCATCTGCGAATACGTGTACGACGCCATCACGCCGCAGGGACAGCTGGGCCCGCTCGTCCAGGCACTGCTGGGCGGCCTGCAGGACCAACCGAGGATCGTGACGCACTGCTGCTGGGCGCTGATGAACCTCGCGGAGCACAAGGGCATCATGGCGAATCTCGAGGACACAGACTCGCCCACGACGAGCCTCTCGCCGTACTTTGACACGGTCGCCGCGCAGCTCATGCAGGCGACGGACCGCCGGGACAACGAGTCGAACGCGCGCACGTCCGCGTACGAGGCGCTCGCAAGCACCATCGCGAACAGTGCGGCGGACTGCCTGCAGCAGGCGAGCGGCGTGTTTGTGCAGATCGTGGAGCGGCAGGAGCAGCTGAATGCGATGGTGCCGCAGCTCGTCGGGCTCGACGACCGGAACAACTGGGCGGAGCTGCAGAGCAACCTGTGCAGTGTGATCATTGCGTCCGTGCGGCGTCTGATGGGCGGCATTGCGCCGATCGGGGACCGGCTCATGACGAGCCTCCTGACGCTGGTCCAGAACAGCGGGAAGCAGCCGACCGTGCTCGAAGATGCGTTCGTCGCCGTCGGCACGGTGATCGTCGCGCTGGAGGGCGCGTTTGAGAAGTACCTGGACGCGTTCTTGCCGTTCCTCATCGAGGGCCTGCGCAACCACGAAGAGCACCAGCTGTGCACGATCAGTGTCGGGATTGTGGGCGACATCTGTCGCGCGCTCGGCGAGAAGGCGGTCAAGTACAGCGAGACGCTGGTGTACGCGCTGTTCGAGGACCTGCAGAGCCCCGTGCTGAACCGGAACGTGAAGCCGCACATCCTCAGCTGCTTCGGTGACATTGCGATCGCTGTGGGCCCCGCGTTCGAGCCGTACCTGCCGACGGCGATGGCCGTGCTGCAGCAGGCGAGCATGGTGCAGAACAGCCCAGACGCGCACGACTACGAGATGAGCGAGTATATCAACGACCTGCGCGAGGGCATTGCGGAGGCGTACGTCGGCATCGTGTCCGGGCTCCGCGCGGGGGACAAGACGGACCTGCTTTTGCCGTACATCGAGTACACGCTGGCCTTCGTCGGCCTCGTCGCGGCGGACGCCGTGGACCGCTCCGAGCTGCTCCTGCGCACGAGCATCGGCCTCCTCGGCGACATCGCGGGCGCGTTCCCGACGGGCCCCGTGATGGGCCAGCTGCAGCAGCCCTGGGTCCTCGAGTACATCAAGGTCGGCCGCAGCCGCGGCAACAGCTCCGAAACGCGCCGCACGGCGAACTGGGCGCGCGAGCTGATTAAAAAGGCGTCCAGCAGCTCCGAGATCGGCACCCCTGTGCTGTAGTGCGCCGGCGTCCGCCGGCGTCCATACACCCATTAGTCAGCGATCTCGTTTCCCTATCGGCGCGCGGCATTCGTCAGCGGCGGCCCTTAGTCAGCGGCGAGGGGCCGCCATGGGAAGAATGAGTCAGTCCCCTGCGGCGCAGGGCGCCACCGCTAGACCATGACGGAGCTCAAGTACGCAAACGACACGCGTGTGTCGGGCTACGACCCGCTCATCGCACCTTCGATGCTCATCCATGAGCAGCCGGTCTCCGAGACCGCGAAGCAGGTCATCGCGCAGGGCCGCCTGGACGCCGCGAACGTCATCAACGGGCGCGACGACCGCCTGCTTGTCGTCGTCGGCCCCTGCTCCATCCACGACCCGACGCAGGCGAAGGAGTACGCGCAGAAGTTGTATGCGGCATACGCGTCTTGCTGGAAGGATGGGCTCGTGCTCGTGATGCGCGCGTACTTTGAAAAGCCGCGCACGACGGTCGGCTGGAAGGGCCTCATCAACGACCCGGACCTGAACGGCAGCTTCCAGATCAACCGCGGGCTCCGCGTCGCACGGCAGCTGCTGCTCGACCTCACCGAGATCGGCCTCCCCGTCGGCTGCGAGGTGCTCGACACGATCTCGCCCCAGTATCTCTCCGACCTGTACTCGTGGGGCGCCATCGGCGCGCGCACGACCGAGTCGCAGCTGCACCGCGAGCTCGTGTCCGGGCTCTCGATGCCCGTCGGCTTTAAAAACTCCACCGACGGTGGCATCGGTGTTGCCATTGATGCCATCCGCGCGTCTTCCTGTCCGCACTCGTTTATCGGCGTCACTTCGCAGGGCCTCGCGGCGATCGTGAAGACGACGGGGAACAGCGACCTGCACATCATCCACCGCGGCGGGAACACGGGGACCAACTACGACGCGGAGAGCATCCAGACGAGCAAGGCCGGCCTGCGCAAGGTGCTCCCCGACCGGCACCCGTCCATCATGGTGGACGCGAGCCACGGCAACAGCCAAAAGGACTACCGCAACCAGCCCAAGGGTGCCGAAGCCGTCGCGCAGCAGATCGAGGCGGGCGAGGACGCCATCACGGGCCTCATGATTGAGTCGCATATCAACGAGGGCAAGCAAAGCGAGCCGAAGGCCGGCTGCGCAGACGAGCTTGCGCACGGCGTCTCGATCACCGACGCCTGCATCAGTCTCGAGACCACCTTTCAGCTGCTCGACCGTCTCAACAGCGCGGTCCTCAAGCGCCGCGCGGCACGGAAGTAGGACTGTGGGGAAGCGTGCGGGACGGCGCGGAGACGGTGTGGCCTCCCATGGGAACGACGTAGCCCTACATTCCACGGTCCGCCCCGCCATGAGTACAGCGTGGCCCCACACAAAGACGACGTGGCCCCTCATTCCACGGTGTGGACCTATAATCCTCCTCAGCCCCCCTTTCCCCCCCGATCCCTTCCCCCTTCCCCCCCTCCGCTATCCCCCCGATCCCTCCCCAGCGCCGCCCCCCCACCCGCAGCCCTTCGCCACACACTCATAGGCTTCTGTGCCGTGCAACACACTCCCCTCAGGAACCGCATCAGCATTGAGCACGTCGACCCACTCCTGGAGTGCGGGCGACGCGGCATTCAGCGCGGACGCAATATTGCCCACATACCCGACATCCGCGGCCAGCTGCTGCCGGTCACATGACTGCTGCGCAACGAGCGCGGGCAGCACGTCGCGGCGCAGGCGCGCCAGCAGTGTGAGCGTGAGCGAACGCAGCCACAGCAGCAGCACGTGCTCCGTGGTATACTGGGACGTCGTGCCGGGCTCCGATCCATCCGTGCGCGTGAGCAGCGTGGAAGAAAGCGCCGCACGCGGCGAGCGCGGGGCCCGCGCTGCGTCGGTGGCATGCCCCTCGCCGTGCGCGTAGGGGAGGATGTCGGCCGCGTATTGGAACGTGGGCTGCTCGCGCTCCATGAGCGGCTCGAGGAGGCGCGGCAGATTCAGCAGCCCCTCGCCCAGGTGCACCATGGCCTCCGAGGCGCTCCGGCTGAACGACGGCACGTGCAGCGCGCTGTCGGCCGGCGCGTGCGGCGCGGCCCACGCGGTGCTTTCCTGGTACGCGGTCAGCTGGCGCTCAAACGACACGCGGAACAGAGATAGGACGATGTCGTGCGCGGCGTGCGTAAGTGCGGTGTGCTCGGGGGGGGGTGGCGGCGGCACGGCGGACGTGGCAGACGAGGCGCCGCCGGTGGCGACGCCAGCAGCGGCGCCCGCATCCTCCGCCGCGCGCAGCAGCACCGCGGTCGTCGCCGCCCGCAGCGCATCAGGATCGCGCAGGGAGTCCGGGCCGCCGCCGTGGCGCGCATCGGCCGCGCCGCCGGCGCGGTGTATCTGCAGTACATGCACGCGGTGCACAACCTGCGCATGCCACGCGCGGAACCTCTCGTCGAGCACACGGCACAGATCCAGAAACGCGAGACTCGCGCGCACCATGTCCCAGTCGTAGATCGGGTCCATGGCGTCGACCATGTCGCGCGGCGCGTGCCGCGCATGGCGCCAGAGGCGCGTGCGCAGGCTGTCGATCGTGGACTGGAGCCGGTGGACGAGCGCCTCGTACACGGCGGCGTGTGTGCTGGCAAAGAGGCCCGCCGCGCCGAGTCCGTTCGTGAACGCGGCCATGCGGTCCGTCGCCTGCGCGCACAGCTGCAGCGCCACGTCCACCTGCTCGCCGAGCAGCGCGGCCACCGCGCGCACCGACGCGACCCACGCGCCCGCCGCGCTCGTGCCGACCCATATGCGGTCGAGCCGCTTGTGGAATTCGGGCGTATGTGCCGCCCATGCCGCCTGCAGTGCGTCGGTCTCCAGCGCGCGGTAGCGCTGCTGATGCGGGAGGAACGCGGCGACGAACACGTGCGTCCACGCCGTGTCGCTCCGCGCGGTGATCCCGTGCGCGTCGCCGTGCGCCGGCGCCGCCTGGACCTGGGCGCGGAGCGCGGCGACCGCGCCACACGCGAGGTCGTACGCATGCACGAGCTCCGGGAGTGCCCCAGCGTCCGCGACGTACGCCGCGAGCGGAGGCTGCAACCCCCGCAGCGCCGCGCACACGAACGCATCCAGCGCGGTGCGCGTGCTGTAGAAGATGCGCGGTGCGTACCGCACACGCTCCTCCTGGACGAGCGCGACCAGCGCGTCGCACAGCACGGGGAGGGGGTCCGAGGGCGGTGCGGGCAAAGGGGGGGAGCCCGCCGCGGCCGCGGCGGAGCGCTCGCCCGCGTGCGCCGCCGCACCGACACGGCGCGCACGCGACTCGTCGCGCCAGCGCGTGTGGAAGGCAGCCTGTCGCGCCCCATAGTACGCTTCCGCAAAGAGCGACTCGCGGTGCACTTCGCGCATTACCTGCGCACACCGGACCACCGCCTCGACCTCGCCGACGCCGTCGCGGAGTGCGTCGCACACCGTCGCGGTAAGCCGAGCGAGGAGGCGCTCCAGCAGTGCGCGTCGCGCGGCGACGTACTCGCCCGTCCCGTCGAATACAGCGAGCGTCTTTTCCATGTCGACGAGGCGCTGCGCGGTCTGCTCCCACTTGCCCTCGGCGAGGTACGCAGACACATCCGCCTCCACCAGCGACCACGACTCGGCCGCGAGCAGCAGGTCGCGTGCGTCCTGCATGCGGTGTTTGGCGAGTGCCAGCTGCTGCAGGGTAGCGAGGGGAGCGTGCGCGGCAGAGGGCGGGGAGCGGAGGGGGGGGGAGAGGGGGGGAAGGGCGCCGGGGGGGGACGTGTCGGCGGCCACAGCGCCGGGCGCCGTGCCCGTGGGGGGCCTGCCGGGCGCCCCGTACCCGGCCGCTTCCTCGTCTCTGGGCTCTGCCGCGTCCCGCGGCTCCTCTGCGTCCCGGGGTTCTTCCGCGACCCCTTCGTATGCGCACAGCGAGTGCTCCATCTCGGCGCGCAGCGGCGCAGCGTCGGCAAGCAACTGCTTGGCGTGCGCCGCGGCCTCCGGCACCGCCGCTGCCGCGGACTGCATCTGCGCGGTGATGCGCGCACGGAGGCGGACGCGCTCTGCGGCAAGCTCCGACGCAAGCGTCTGCAGCGCATCCGCCGCCGCAGGCACACTCGGTGCGCCGTTGTCCGCGAGCCGCTGCGACCAGGGGCCCGCACACTCGCTCTGCGGACGCGGGACGTCACCGACCGCGTCGGCGAGCCACGCGTCCCCCGCTCGCGCGTCGCGGTTGCCCAGCGCGTGCACAGCGGCAGCGGCGTGCGCCATGGCGCCTCGCCACAACGCGCACGGCACCGGCGTGGGTCGCGGTGTATGCTGACTAAATGACATGTGCTGACTAACCGGGTGTGGTGGCCGTGCGGCTGACCGCATTACGATAGGTCGTGCGTTGCCGGGCGTGCGGGCTATTCTGCTACGGAGCGTGGCAGGTGCTGCTGACCACACTTTTATGGTGCGTCAGCTGGCGGCCGTGGTGTATCGCCTGCGGGCCAACGCGGAGCAGCTGGCGACGGCATCTACAGCTTAGAGCCCTCGATAAACGCGATGCCCTTGGCAATGTTGCCCTGGAGCGCGTCGACGGCCTTGGTGATGCCCTCCTTCTCGAACGGCGAGAGCGCGCCGAGGGGAAGGATCTTCTCGACGCCCGTCGGGCCGAGCTGCAGGGGGAGGGAGAAGAACGCGGTCTTGTCGCCGATCACGGCCGCGGCGCCCTTGGAACCGGCCGGGTCCGCGGCGAGGTCGACGAAGGAGTAGTGCGGGAGCTCGCTCTTCTTGCCCTGCGCGGCCTCCATGACGGCAATGGCGAAGCGGGCGCCCGCATGCGCCATCGAGAGCGTTGCGCTGCCCGTGTTGTTCTTCGCCTTGACGACGTCGTCGCCACCGAACTGGATGTGCTCGGTGATTTCCGCGATCTGCTTCTCGCCGACGGTGACCTTGGGCTGCGCCTGCGAGAGGAGCGGGACGATCGTCACGCCAGAGTGCCCGCCGATCACGGGGACGCGGTAGTGGCCCGCGTCCTGCGGCTTGCCCTCGGCCTCTGCGACGAACGTCGACGCACGCACCACGTCCAGCGTCGTCACACCAAACAGGCGCTTCGGGTCGTATACGCCCTTCTTCTTGAACACCTCCGCGACCACGGGCACGGTCGAGTTCACCGGGTTCGAGATGACGAGCACGAACGCCTTGGGCGCGTTCGCCGCAATCGCCAGCGCCAGGTCACGCACAATCGACGCATTCGCATTGAACAGGTCGTCGCGCGTCATGCCCGGCTTGCGCGGCATGCCCGCGGGGATCACGATAATCTCGGTGCCCTTCAGCGCGCTCGCCAGGCCGTCGTTCTCCGGCAGGAAGCCCTTGACGGGCGCAGGCGAGTTGATGTGCGACAGGTCCATCGCCACGCCCGGTGTGTTCACCATGTCGTACAGCGACAGCTCCGTCACCAGCGGAGACTGCTTCAGCAGCAGAGAGAGTGGCTGGCCAATACCGCCAGCAGCGCCGATAACTGTAGCTTTCATGTTCGTGGGCAAGTGTCTACTCGCACACACGGGCCCCTCTCCGGCCAGCCCCGGTCTCGCTATGTCACGTGCTATTCGCGGGCACGGCCCTTGCCTTTGTTTTTGCGGGGGGCGGCCGCGGGATGCGGGACGGGGGTCGCCGCGCGTCCGTTGGCAGGGACAGGGCCCGTTGTAGTGGCACTGTCCACCACGGCGCCCGCTTTGGCAGCGGCACCATCCGCCGCAGGGGGGGCGCCCGTTGCACTCGCACCATCGGCGGCTGCGTCCCCCTTGGCAGCGGCACCAGCCGCCGCGGGGGGAGCGCCGGTTCCACTCGCACCATCGGCTGCGTCACGCCCCTTGGCAGCGGGACCCCCCCCACCCTCCCGCAACCCCCCCTTCTCGCCCACTCCCTCCCCCCCGCCTTCTTCCGGCTGTGAAAACTTCTGCTGCACCGCACGGTAGTGCTCCATCTCATGAGCACTCACCGAGGGAACAAGCTCGCGGAGCGCCTGCTCAAAGTGCGCACGCGCGACCTTGACGTGGACGTCGTGCGGCTTCGCGAGCTCCGCCAGATAGTACTGTGCCGTGAGCGGAGAGGGCCAATGCTCGCTCTGCGGCGTGCGCGGCTGCGCATTCAGACGCGCGACAGTGGCGTCGACATCGGCGGCCTTGGCGGTCATCGCCTTGAGCATCGCGTCGGAGCACAGCGCGTAGAAGTCGGCGCCGGTCAGGTTGAAGGGGCACTGCTCCGCGATCACGCGCAGGTCGCCGACATCGTCGTCGAGCATGAACTTGCGCGTGAGTGCCTGCAGGATGTTCAGCTGCGCGTCGTGCGTCTCCGCGACGGAGAGGTACAGCATGCGGTCGAAGCGGCCGGGACGCAGAAGCGCCTGGTCCAGCAGATCCGGGCGGTTCGTCGCGCCAATGACGAACACGTCGCCGGCCTCCGCGCCGCTCGCCATGCCGTCGAGCTCCGCGAGGAGCTGCGAGACAATGCGGTCCATGACGCCGCCCGAGTCGCCCTGGTTCCCGCGCTTCGGCGCGACGGAGTCGAGCTCGTCGAAGAAAATCACGCACGGCTTCGCATCGCGTGCCCTCTGGAAGACGCGCCGCACATTCGCCTCGGACTCGCCAATGTACATGTTCAGCAGCTCGGGGCCCTTGACCGAGAAGAAGTTCAGCGAGCACGTCGTCGCGACAGCCTTGGCCAGGAGCGTCTTGCCCGTCCCCGGCGGCCCATACAGCAGCACACCTGCGGTCAGCCACGCGCCGCGCCGCCTGCCGCGCCCACGCACCGCTGCGTTTCTTCACACCGTCGCTAAACAACTCCGGGTGCTCCAGCGGCAGCTGCACGGTGTCGAGGATCTCGTCCTTCACGCTCGCGAGGCCGCCGACATCGTCCCACGTCACATTCGGGATCTTGGGCGCCCCGATGCTCTCGCTGTAGTTCGCACGCACATGGCCCAGTGCCTCCTCCAGGTCCGCCTGCACGACCACCGGGCATGCCGCGACCACGTCGTCCACCGTGTATGCGCATGTCCGCGCGCGCAGCTCCCTGCGGGTCAGTCGGACGCGCGCGTGTACACACAGCGCCTCGGCAACGCGCGCTACGGACGCGAGCCGCGCGCGCTCCGCGATGTCCGCGAGGTCCGCCGCGAGCAGCGCCGCGGTCTGCACCGCAAGCGCCTTCGCGTCGACGTCCGCTGCGACAGGCTGCCGCGCCAGCGCGAGGTCCAGCAGCGTGCGCCGCTCCGCCTCGTCCGGCGGCGTGAGAATGAGGGACTCGTTGAAGCACGCAAGCAGCGCCGGCGGGCACGCGTCCGCCTCGGCGACCGTGCCGATGAGGATGACGGGCGGAGAGGCACGGGGGGGCTGCGGCGCGCCGTGATGCGTCTCTGTGTGGGCTTCTGCGCGCGACGCGTCCTCCCCGGGTGCGTCCTCGCGCGGGGCTTTCTTGCCCGGCGCGTCCCCGCCCGGCCCTGTATCGTCCGGCGCGTCCGCACCACCGCCCGGTCCCCCGCCGTCACTTGCGCCCCCCCCTTCCCCCGCCCCGTCGTCCCCGGCCCCGAAACACGCCTGCAGGAGCTTCGCGGCCGCGGCGCCCTTGCTCTCGGACCCCTTGCGTACCAGCATGTCGACGTGGCGGAGAAGGACAATGCACGGCGCGCACGCGCGCGCGCGCTCAAAGCGCGCGCGGAGCGCACCCTCGGTGCGTGCGTCCGAGTCCATGACGACGTCGACGCAGTCGAGCTCGAGGAGATGCACACCGGTGCGCTGCGCGACCCAGCGGACGCGCATGCGCTTGCCGACGCCGTCGGCGCCCTCGAGCAGCACACTCAGCTGCGTACCGAGGCGCTGTGCAGTCGGCGTCAGCGCAGCCTGCACGAGGCGCGCGAGGCGCGCGTATGTGCTGTGCGCCTGTGTCAGGACGGGCGCCGCGCGCGGGAACGGCGGCGTGTCGCGCGTGAGCGCGAGCCACGCAGAGACGTCTGCGACGCGTCGCTGCACGGTGCCACTCTGCACGATGCGCGTCGCGCGCGCATCGACCCAGCACACCATGCTCGCAACGCCGCCCGCCGCTACGAGCGCCTGGTACCAGCGGCAGAGCGCGGGCGCGGCGGCGAGCACATCGTCGCCGAGCGGCTCGAGGGGCTCCGGCGTCATGTCGGTCACGCAGAAGAACACCGCGTCGCGCGCGTACGTCGGCGTGAGCGCGCCGGGGAAGTGCGCCGCGGCGACGAGATCGCGCGCGCCCTCGGACACGGACCGGTCGCGCTCGACGTCCATGTGCTGGAAGCGTGCGCGCGCGCCGTCGATCGCGACCGCGAACACGTCGCCGCGCGCAAGGAGACGCGGCGTCTCGGAGAGGTGTGTGCGCAGCGCGTCCACACACGCGGCCTCGTACGCGCGGTCCGTCGACACCGGCGTCGCGACGCGCGCGAGCGACATGGCCGCCGCTGCGGGCACCAGCGGCGGGCGCCCCGGCGCACTCGGCGGCACGCTCGTCGTCGGCGGGAGCGCCGCGACCTCGTCGAGCAGGTCCGCGGGCAGCGCGTCGAGCGTGACGGAGCACGTGTCCATCGGGTCGTATGCGTCCACGCGGTGCAGGTTCGCGATGAGCGTCGGCGGGAGGAGCACCGCGCCGTCGTCCGCGTCGTCCGCGGCGAACACGCGCACGAGGTGCGGGCGCGCCTGCGCGGGGATCTCTGCGACTGCCTGCGGTCAGCGCGCGCGGTCCACGGACGCACCCAGTCACCGTGGAACGCGCCGAGCTGCGCGAGCGTCGCGCTGCTCACCAGCGCCACGCCCTCCACGTCGAGCGGCGTGGGGGGCGGGGGGGTGCCTGCCAGGGCGGCGGCTAGGCCCGCGCCCGACCCCTCTCCGTCCCCGCCGACCGCGCGCACGGCAAACGGATCGTCCAGCGCGCGCGCGACGAGAACGGTGGGCGCGCGCGGGGACGCCGCAGACAAAAATTGGTCGCCGATGAGCGGTGGCGCACGCGCAGGCACCGCGGCCTTGCCGCGCTCCTCGTCGCCGAGCGCCTCTCCCCCCGGGCCCGCCCCGACCCGCCCCACCACATACACCTGCGTGCGCTGCACATCGACCACACCCTGCGCCACGGGCTCACAGAGGCGCGTTGACACAGGGACCGGATGCGGGACGCCGGGTATACAGAGGGAAAAGTGCGCACGCGCATGGAGGATGTGGCCGTGGAGCGCGCGGCGGAGCGCGTCCTCATGCTCCGCCACGCGCGCAAAGTCCGCACGCGCCACACTCAGGTACACGGCGGCGAGCGGGACAGGACGCGCGACGCGCACAGCGACGGACGGCAGCCCGGGCGCCGCGCCCACGCAGGAACGCGGCGCAAACACGGCGGGCGCGCCGGCCGGCAGCTGCACGCTCTCCTCCATCGCCGGGTCCGCGACGTGCGCCCACAGGAGCACCCCCTGCGCGCTCAGCGCGCGGTCGCGGCCGCGGCCGCCGAGGCGCGCGACGACGACAGCGAACGGCGCATCCGCGACGCGGCCGCCGAGGAGCGCATCGGCGAGCGCGGGCGTCACGTACACGGCGTCCCAGACGCTCCCGCCGTGGACAGGCAGCGTGTACACGCGCGCGGCCTGGTACTGGAGCGTCATGCCGGGCGGACGTGCGGCGGGCGCAGGTTGCTGCGGCGCGGCGTTGGCGCCGCGCGCGGCGCAGCGCGCCACGTGTCCGGGAGGTATGCGCACGTGACGCACGTGCGGGCGCGAGCGGCGGGCAGGGCGCGGTTGCCGCGGACGATGAGTGGCCGCGCGACGATGAGCAGCGGTGCGGCGCGCGCGCGCGCGCCCGCCGACACGCAGCAGAACGTGCTTTCCCTCGTGCACACGGTGGCGATGGTGCTTATTGTGGGCATGGCGGTCGCCGCGCGTCTGTTTGCGGTCGTGCGGTACGAGTCGATCATCCACGAGTTCGACCCGTGGTTCAACTTCCGCGCGACCAAGGTGCTCACGGAGGACGGGTACTACCGGTTCTGGAACTGGTTCGACCCGACCGCGTGGTACCCGCTGGGGCGCGCGGCGGGCGGGACCGTGTTCCCGGGCCTCATGGTGACGAGTGGCACGCTGTACAACGTGCTGCACTTCTTCAACATCCCCGTGAACATCCGGGACATCTGCGTGATGCTCGCGCCACTCTTCGCGGGCTTCACCGCGGTCGCCGCGTACCTGTTTACCGCGTCGCTCCGGGACGCGGGCGCCGGCCTGCTCGCCGCCGTGTTCGTCGGCATCGCGCCGGGCTACATCTCGCGCTCCGTCGCGGGCTCGTACGACAACGAGGCGATTGCCATCTTCCTGCTCCTCTTTACGTTCTACCTCTGGATCACCGCGGTGAAGCGCGGCTCGATCCTGTATGGCGTGCTCACCGCGCTCTTCTACTTCTACATGGTCGCCGCGTGGGGCGGCTACGTGTTCATCACGAACATGATCCCGCTCCACGCATTTGTCCTCGTGCTCATGGGCCGCTTCTCGGGCCGCCTGTACGTCGCGTACTCGTCGTTCTACGTGATCGGCACGCTCGCGAGCATGCAGATCCCCTTTGTCGGCTTCCAGCCGGTGCGCACGAGCGAGCACATGGCTGCGCTCGGCGTGTTCGGTCTGCTGCAGCTGGTTGCGCTCGCGGAGCTCATGCGCGCGTATGTGTCCTCCGCGCAGCTGCGGGTGTTTGTGCGCGCGCTCGCTGCGGGCGCCGCGCTGCTTGCGTTCGTTGCGCTCGTCGCGCTCACGTACGCGGGGTACATCGCCCCGTGGACCGGCCGTTTCTACTCCCTGTGGGACACGGGCTACGCGAAGAAGCACATCCCGATCATCGCCTCCGTCTCGGAGCACCAGCCACCCGCGTGGACCGCGTACTTCTCGGACCTGCACATGCTCGTGTTCCTGTTCCCCGTCGGCGTCTTCTACCTGTTCCGCGACCTGCGCGACGACCACGTCTTTGTGATTATCTACGCGGTGATGGGCGCGTATTTCTCCGGCGTCATGGTCCGCCTCATGCTTACGCTCACGCCGTGTGTGTGTGTGTGTGCCGCGGTCGCCGTGAGCACGCTGCTGGACACGTACGCGGGGCTGTTTGCCCCCGCGGCCCCGGGCGCGGATGCGCCGGCGCCGCGCGCGCGCGGCAAAGGTGCGCGGGACGCGGGCGGTGCCGACGGCGCGGGCGACGCAGAGCACGCGGGCGGCACCCGTGCCCGCCCGCTCACCCGGCGCGTCCACGACGCGGGCGTCTCGGTGATGGTGCTCGCGGTGACGCTGCTGATGCTCGTCGCGTTCGTGATCCACTCCACGCACATCACGTCCACCGCATACTCGTCCCCCTCTGTCGTGCTCTCGTCCGTGCGCGGGGATGGCTCGCAGCTGATCATCGACGACTTCCGCGAGGCGTACTACTGGCTGCGCGAGAACACGGCGCAGGACGCGAAGGTGATGAGCTGGTGGGACTACGGGTACCAGATCGCCGGCTTTGCGGACCGCTCGACGCTCGTCGACAACAACACGTGGAACAACACGCACATTGCCACCGTCGGCCGCGCGATGGCGACGACCGAGGAGAAGGCGTACCCGATCCTGCGCAAGCACGACGTCGACTACGTGCTCATCATGTTTGGCGGGCTCATCGGCTTCAGCGGCGACGACCTGAACAAGTTCCTCTGGATGATCCGCATCTCGGAGGGTATCTGGCCCGAGGAGATCAACGAGGCCTCCTACTTCACGCGCACCGGCGAGTACCGCGTCGACGACCAAGCCGCGCCTGCGATGCGCGACTCTCTCATGTACAAGATGAGCTTCTACCGGTACCCGGATCTCTGGAACGGCGGCGCGGGCATGGACCGCGCGCGCGGTATGCCCGGTCCCAGCAAGTCGCCCACGCTGGACACGCTCGACGAGGTGTTTACCAGTGAGAACTGGCTCGTCCGCATATACCAGGTGAAGAAGGAGGATTCCCTCGCGCGCAATCTCTCCCGTGTGCTTGCCTTTGACCAGGGGACGAAGTTGAAGGGTGCTCCCTTTGATTTGAAGGCTGCTGGCAGTGCGTTGGTGGTCTGAGGGGAGGGGGGACGAAGGGGGGGAGAGGCGTGGTGGGAGGGAGTGAAATGGAGAGGGGATCATGCGGTGGAGAACGGGGTCCAGGGGCGAGGGGCCAGGAGCTCTTTGGGACCAGCGGCCCTACGGTATGGTCCCACGAGACAAGTGACCCTACGGGACCAGCGGCTCCACGACGAGCCGTCCTGCTGAACGGCATTGCCCACGGGACCAGGTTCTCTACGGTCCCCTTTGGCGCACCTCTCCGGCCACCCGGCGGGCGCGTGCGCAACCGAGCGCATCGCACGCCATCCCTTCTGCGAAGCGTCATGGTCACGTGCATTGTCGGCGGCAAAGGGAGTCACCCCGTGGCAGTCCCTCTGCCGTGTCGACGGGAAAAGGAGTCACGTCATGGCAGTCCCTCTGCCGCGACGCTGCCCGTCCGCACACAGACTGGCCGGGCTACCGCGGTCGCGTCCTCGTGACAGGCACCGCCGCCTGCGGGCCGTTCTCTCAGCCTGACCCGGCGCCCACTCCCCCACCGCCCCCATACATCCCATACGCACCGCGTTTCCCGCAGCGGGCGGCATTCGCTGCCCCGCACGTCCTCCCGCGTGATGTGGGGGTGCACGCCGCCACTTGCCCCCCCTCCTACGTGCCGAGGCAGAAAAAGCGGTGTGCGGAATGACCACGGCACACCGCGCGCGACGCGGCCTGTTCACCGTGTTCATTGCTGCGCGCCGCCACACGCCTATCTGAGCTGTGGCGACGCGTTCTGCGCCGCAGCCTCGTCCGGCATGCGACACTCCCCAGAAGACATGTACACAGACGCACGCACCAACACCCATCACCAGCCCTCCCCCGCGACGATCTGCGTCGTACCAAATGGGACCGTGCACAGTTGCGCGGGCGGCACACACTCGCGTTTGCGCGCGTCCTCGAGGTCCCGCGGCGCGTCGTCCCAGCGCTCGTCTGCGGTCAGTGCGCCAGGACCCGCACGCACCGCTCATGCACCAGGTGCCCCAGTGCATCGCAAACGCCTGCTTTGCGCCGACGTCAAGCGCGACGCGGACCGCGCCGAGCGGGTCCATGTGCTGCAGGCTGAGGTGCCAGCGCGGCTCGTACGAGCCGATCGGGATCGTGGCGAGATGGAAGGGCCCATACATGCGGCCGATGGACGAGAAGAGCAGCGGGGAGTACCCCGAATCGCCGCAGAAGAAGAACTTGGCGGGCGCCGCACCGTCGTCGGCCGCGCAGCGCAGTGCGTACGAGTTCCACAGCGAGAGGTTCGTGTCGAGCAGGTTGCGCGCGCTCCAGTGGCTCGCGGGCACAGCGGCGATGTCGAGCGTGCGGGCGGCGGTGGCGCCCGTGCTGCCGTCGCGCACGGGGACGTGCAGCTGCAGGGACGCCTCGTCCCACCAGTCAAGCTCGGTGACCTGCGCGCACGCGACGCCGTGCCGCGCAAGCAGCGCGCCGACGCCGCGCGGGACGACCCAGCGCGTGCCGCGCGGGATGTGTGGGATGATCGCCACGTCGAGGTGGTCAAAGTGGCTGGCATGAGCGGCGCCACGCGCGTACGCACTTGTGCGAGACGAGGATGACGTCCACGCGGCCGTGCGCCAGGAGCTCCTGCAGCGTGCACGGCATCGGCCGGATGCGCCACGGACTCACGACGCTCGCGATGGGCTGCTCGCCGAACACCGGGTCCGTGAGCACATTCACGCCGTGCAGCTGGACGAGGCACGTGCTCTGCCCGATCCATGTATGCGAGAGGCCGCGCCGCGGCGCGCGCGGTGCGCCGGGCACCGCGCCCCATAGCTGCGCCGTGTCGAGCGCGTGCACAGGAAGCAGCTGCTCGATGTGCGCGCGGCCGGCCGCGGTCTGCTGGTCCGTCGCCACGCCGCCGTCCCAGCCGAGGCGGCCGTGCCAGAGCGCCGAGTGGACGAGCTTCCACCACATCCACTCCCACGCGCCCTGCTCGCGCCACTCGGGCGCCACGTTCAGGTAGCGTCCGCAGAAGCGCAGCGAGCGGAAGCGCGCGACGATGTCGACGCGCTCCTTCCCCCTCGCGTTCCCATGCCAGGCGTCGGGCGACTCGCGCCGCAGGCGCAGGCGGTGCCGCGCCGCGCGGCGGCGCAGCTCGAGACACCGGAACGACTCCTGTGCCACATAGTACATGCTCCAGGAGCCGACCCACAGCGCGAGCACCGCGCCCGCAGTGCGCGCCGGCGTGCCGAGCCGGGCGAAGACGGCCATGGCTGCGTCCATGAGTCGTGGTCGCCGCGAACGTGCGCGGTCGGCCGACGAAAAAATTCGTCGCCAAAAAATGTTTTTCTCCCGCGGGGACTCGAACCCCGGACAACGGCGTTTCTCTCCGCAGTAAAGCGGGCCGTTCACAGGGGCAGTGTGCAAGTACCTCTATAAGCACCGTGTCATAAACCAACTAGACGACGGGAGAAGAAAAGCAGAAGTAAGAGCGCATGTGCTGTTATCAGTGGGGTGGGTGCGGACGCGGACGCGTCGGCCGGCGGGGGCTCGGCCGGGGGGGGAACGCAGAGGAGGGGTCCAGCGGAGGCGCGCGCGTGGCGGGTCCGCAAGGCGCACCCCCCATAGGGGATTTACGCGCATGCACATGCTTGAACACGTGCATAAGACGCGCGCCGCACTGTGCATGCCGGCGGCGCTTAAACGCGTTGGCTTTCGTTGGCCGTCGGTGCGTGCTGGGGTGTTCGCCACAGTCCGCGTGTGCGAGGCGTCCATCTGCCCCTCCCTCCGCCATACCGTCGTTCCGAAGCGCGCCCGCCATGTCGGTATTGAGCGCGGACAGTCCCGGCCGCGTGGTGCACAAGCGCCGCGCGCCGCAGCCTACGCCGCTCGCGCGCCGCCAGGGTAAGCACACCGGCGCGGGTGGCTGCTAATGTGCCAGGCTACAATCCCTTCTCCGTGTTCACGCCTGGCGCGGACACGAATACGATCACCATGCATCCGCCGCGGTCGCGCTCGTCCTCGTCGACGCGGCGCAACTCGCAGCAGACGTTCTCTTATGGCGGCGGCCAGGGTGGCGGGTCTCAGCAAACGTCGTCCTCCTCCTCACGGCGGTCGTCCTCCTCGCAGCGGTCGTCGTCCTCGAGTGTACGTGTGCCGCGGCGGACCCCACTCACCGCGCAGGCGCCGTCCAGCATGAATTCGGACAGTGCCATGTCGACGATTATGCCCGGCTCCGCGCCGCCCAGCTCTTCGAGCTCGCTCATGGATCCAAGCGCGGGCGCGGGCAGCAGCGCGGGCGCGAGCAGCAGCGCGGGCGCGGGCAGCGGTGCGGGTGCGAACAATGGTGCAGGCGCGGACTGGGGAAACAGCTCGTCATCCTCCGGGCTCAGCACGGGCGCGATTGTCGGGATTGCCGTCGGCTCCGCAGTGGGGCTCTTGCTCGTCGGTCTTATCGCATGGCTCATCGCGCGCTGGAGCAGGGGCTCTGAATCGCGCGACGCGCAGCCGCCCGTGCCGATGCCCATGGCCGGAGGCGGCGGCGCCCCCATGTCGATGGGCGACGGAGACCCGTACTACCAGAACATGGCGTCGCCGTACCCACAGGACACCTACAACCCGTACGCGGCGGGCCACATGCCGCCGGTCACCCCGCCGGTGTACTACGGGGGCAGCCCCGAAGCATTCCAGTACGACGAGCCCCCCGCGCCCGCACCGGGCTCCACGGCGCCCCCGGCGGCCACGAACGAGCTCGCGGTGCCCGGCGCATTGGCGCCCGGCGTGCACGCGGACGAGGACGAGGCGCGTGTGCCGCGCGATCGGCATGAGCGCCGCCGTGGACGGCGCAGCGGCGTGTCGCGCCGCAGTGCCGCACGGAGCATGCGCGACAACGACTGGTACACGGCCGACATCGATCCGATTTCCGACTACGGCACCGACCCGTACCGCACTGCGGGCGTCGGCTCCGCGTCGCACTGGGACGCGCCATCCGAGCCGGCCTCGGATGAGATTGTGCAGTACACCGGCATACGCCGCGCATCCTCGGACCTTTCGCTGAGCTCCGGGGAGATGCACGCGGACCGGAAGCGGCGGAGCGGCGGCCACCGGAGCCAACCCGCATCCCGGCGCCGTTCGTACGCGTCGCGGAACGCGTACGCGTCCGAGGACGACGCGGACGCGCCTGTGGACGCGGACCCATACGACAGCGAGGCCGCCTACGCGCCGGAGCCGCACACACGTACACGCGCGCGGCCGGGCGTATCTGCGTCTGCGTACGACGCGCCGCCGGCGGACCAAAACAGCGGCATGCCGCGCCCGCCACGGCGCCGCCGCCGTAGGACGCGCGCCGCGCCCGCGGACGACTTTGACCGCGACGCGTCCGACGCCGCGGAGCAGCTGCGCGCCACGCAGCAGCATCGCCGCCGCCGCGCGCGTGAGTAGACGCGTCGTGTGCGCACACGTGGCGTACGCGTAGCAGGCGCGCACACACGTGGCGGCCCACGTACAGCCCCCACACATTCTTTTTGCCCCTCTTTTCTGGTCGCTCCATTCTAATCCGAGATGCCTACATAGCTGCCTGTCCGCAGCACGAACCGCGTGGCGCAACGCAGCTCAGCCACGTGGACGGTCATTTCGGCCGAGAGAAGCGGCTCTGGCCAAGACCCTGGGCCACAGACGCCGACATCCCTCGGCAAAGTGCAGGGCGGCTCGGCGGGCGCGGATCGGAGCACAAGGATGCAGCGCGACTCGTCTGACATGCCGGTGTCTGTGCCCGTGGGCAGCAGCGATGCATGGGCCGCGCAGGGCACACTGTCGCAGCGATACCACTTCCGCCCGCACGAGTCCATGTCGCCGACGGAGGGCGACGACGATGCGAGGCACCCACTGGACGCCTCAGAGCCGTTCCTGGGTGTGCCGGACGCGGGCACGCGCGGGTACGCGCGCGGCAGTGTGCATGCGGGTGTCCTGGGGATCGCGCTGCACTTTGTGTACTTCCTCCTGCAGCGGTGGAAGGCGATCGCCCTCGTCGTCCTCGCGGGCATTGCGGCGGCCCTGTTCTTGTTTAATCTCGGGCGCCCGGAGTGGCGCGAGCTGGCTTACTACCGCGTCGACCCAGACGTGCGCGTGCCCGTGGACGCGCTCGGACAGCGGGTCGACGTGCGCCCGACGCACCCCATCATCCCGCCGAAGCTGAACCAGTGTGCGGGCCCCGGCGGCCGCGCGGTGCCGCTGAGCCCCGCGGCCGCACATCCGACGCCGCCGACGCATCCAGCGCCCCTCGTCGGCGACTACCAGATGATCGGCCTGGACGGCGGGCAGTGCATGACGTACCGGGCGCGCTACAGCATGTACACGGACGAGGCGCTGAACATCACCTACCGGCTCCCCGACGAGCTGCTCCCCGACGCGCTCGCGGCTGCGGCGCACGGCGATGGCGCGGCGGCCGCGGTGCCGATGCGCAACCGCACCGCGGACGCCGCGGCGCTGGAGGAGGCGCGCCGCCGCGTCGGATACGACCCGCTGCACGGGCTGCGGAAGCCCGCAGACATGGACCGGTGGCAGTGGGAGGAACAGCTGCGCATGGTGCTCTCCACTCACAACTCGCGCGACAAGAACACCGTGTTCGTGCCCGACTGGCGCGCGCTCATGGACGGGTGCTACCGGCAGCGGCTCACCGAGCGCGAGGGCAACGCGTCCGCGGGAGCGAGCCACGCGGCGCCGCGCCCGAGCGAGGGCGGAAGCCACGTGCTCGTGGACGAAGTGAGCGTGCAGTACTACCGGACGAACCCATCGCACAAGCGCACGGCGCTCGTGATGCGGTCGTACCAGGGGTACCCGTGGCGCGAGGACGACATCCTGAACCTGCGCGCACTCATCAGCGAGCTGTCGCTGAACAACCCAAACACGCCGTACGACATCCGCATCCTCGTCGAGGTAAAGGACCCGAACCTGTCCGTGTTCACCTCCGAGTGGGACCGGTACCGCGTGCTTGTGACGAGCGTGCCGCGCGAGTTCTGGGGGCTCGTCGAGTTCTGGAACGAGAAGGAGCTCGAGGTGCTGTACGCGGGGCTCCCGGGCAAGTTTATCAACAACATGATCGCGCAGACGTACGTGGAACCGCGCGCGCGCTGACCGCAGCTCGTACCGGGCGTGCCTCATGGCGCTGCAGAAGTTCTGGCTCGACCACCAGGAGTACGACTACGTGTACAACTGGGAGATGGACGTGCGATACACCGGGAACTACCTTGATTTTCTCGAGGGTATCGAGCGTGCGTCGCCGCTGCCGCCGCCGCCGCTCACCCGCAGAGTACGCGCGGCGCGAGCCGCTCATCCCGGGCATGGACAAGTACGAGACATGGTTTGTGCGGAACGTGACCGACTCGGAGACGAACTGGCGCGGCGCCAGCACGGAAGTCGCGGGCATCGGCGAGGAGGCGGACCTCATCACGCTCGGCCCCATCTTTGACCCACGTGGCTCCGGCTGGTACTGGACGCACGACGTGCAGAACTACCCGCTCGGCTGGGACACAGACCGGCGCGCGTCGATCGGGACGAACATGCGCATGAGCCGCGGCCTGCTCGAGGCGATGAACGTGGTGAATGCGGAGGCAAAGAAGTCGCTCCACTGCGAGGCGTGGCCCACCACGCTAGTGCTCCACTCGCAGATGGAGCGCTCCGAACACCACTCTTTCTACCCTTCCGCCGGGTTCACCTACAGCCTCCCGCTCCCCTTTAAGGGCGTCTTTGCGCCCCACCCGATCTACTTCCGCCACGAGTGGGACCCGTCGATTCTGCACCGTCTGCTCAACCGTCCGGACTTTTACAAGAAGAAAAACGAAAACCTCCACCGCGACTCTTCGTTCTACTACCATGCACAGCATGCGAAGGAGATCTACATGGGGTGGAAGAACCAGGAGGATGTGTGCCGCGCACCCTCCATGCTGCACCCGATCAAGGCGGTCGACTAGGGAGGTTGCGAACCATGAGAGGCATGGGGGCAGAAGAAACGCGGACCAAGAGGGAGCAGGGGGAGAGAAGCAACGCGGGAAAAGACGGGCGGTTGGTGCAGAAGGGAGACGAAACGCTGCCCTCGGTGGCGGGCCAACATGGACCAGATCCCAGCGTCGTGCATCCGCGCGCAAAAGCCCGCGGCGCGGGACAAGTGTACGCGATCCATGCGACGTACGTGGTGCCCGTGTGCCTCTTTTGCAGCCACTGCGCAGCCACCGACACACTCCAGACCGCTCTCCGAGGGCGGCACCCATAGCAACGGATATCGACCACATAGACGGCACCCCATCCCTGAAGCACCAGGACCGTGTCCACCTGCAGCTCTTCATCCTAGCCCTTTCAAAACGTCCTTGCCTTTTCTGGTTTCTCTTTCGCCCGCGCTCCATCTCCCCCCTCTACCCCTCAATCCGCGCCAAAATCTCCTGCAGCGGCACATGCCCCCCGACATCATCCCCAGAAAATCCGGCGTCTGAAAGCAGGTTGCACACCTGCCGCGCGCGCAGCCAGTCGCGCCGCTGCGCACGCAGCAGCAGTTGGCCTGTGGGGACAAGCACCTGGAGCACGCCCACATACAGAGCAAGTGGCGCGGACGGGAGACACAAAGGTGCCGCGTCCTCCGCGCCGCCCTCCGCACCTTTGTCGTGCAGCGCAGGATCAGCCGCGAGCGCAGGAGAGCCGGCGTCGCGCCCCCGCATGTCACGTGCCGCGGCCGGCGCGGGGCGCGCGCGCGGATCGCGGGGGCCTCCAGGCGAAGAGTCCCACGCATGCGTGTGCTCCATGGGAACGCCGTGCGGGCCGCGTCTTTCCCGCGAACCCGCTGCGCGTCCCGGAGACATCCCACGCAGCAGCGCACAGACTCGCTCCCAGCTGCCGTGGGATCCGTCGCGCGCGAGCGCCTGGAGCACGAACGTCCACGTGCGAGGGCCTGGGGCGACACCCACCTGCCGCATCGTGTGCAGCACGCTCCACACGGTCAGATGCTCGCTCGACGCGCGCACAAAGGCGCTCGGTGCCGCGATGCTCAGCGCCGGGAGGAATGCATCGAAGCACGGCGCACTCGCGCTTGCGCCGCCTGCGCCCGCTTCGTGCGCACGCACGACGCCCTGTGCAAAATGTGCGTACGCGCGGCGCACGCGTGCACCGTCGCCGCCGCACTGTGCGACCAGAGCGCGCACGGCGATCCCCGCCGCATACGCGGACGCCGCGCAACGCATCCTCAGATCGCGTGTGTGCACCGGACGCCGCGCGCTGTTGGTCTCCACCGCGGCCGCGTAGGAGCGCGCGGGCGGCGGGCGGCTGGGAGACTGGGGCGGCGCCGCAGCGAGCCCCGCCGCCGCCTCCTCCACAGCCATCGCCGCCTCCTCGACTCCCGGCGGCGGGAGAAACCGTGCGCGCCAGACGCGGAGCACACCCTGCGGGTCGTCGTCCTTCTCGCGTGCGCGCAGGAGCGCCGTCTCCCAAAACGCGGGCGGCTGGCGCCGCGGCGCAGATGCGAGCGCGCGGCGCAGCCGCGCGAGCTGCTCTCCAGTCGCGCGCGACGCGCCGCCGCGCGTGCGCATGCGGCGCAAGCGCGCCGCCCCGCACAGAAAGGTGGCGAGCGTCTCGAGGCGCGGGAGCGTGCGCGCACGCGCGCCGTCGACGAGCGCGACGAGCGCGGCGGACATGTCGCCGCGTGCGACGCATGCGTCGACATGCGCGGCGAGCGCTGCTGACCGCGCGTCCCGCGCGTCCCGCGCAAATGCGTCGCTGCGCGCTGCCGCGGGCATGTGCCGGAGCAGCATCGTCGCTGCGGCCGCCGCCGCCGAGTTCTCCGCGGGCCGACACCGCCGCCACGCGGTGAGAAAGAAGTGCGCAGTGAAGGTGGTGAGGGCCGCCTCCGAGCCGCCCGCGGACGTCGACGGTGCGCAGGGCGTCAGCGGCACGGTGCGTGCGTCAGCACCGCTGTCGATATGCGCGCGCGCACGCAGGCCCCGCGTGACCCACGCGCTTGCCTCGTCCCAGTGGCGTCCCGCGACGAGCGCGCGGACCGCGCGGTTGTACAGGCGTGAGAGGAGCGCAGTCGACGGCGTGCTCTCCGCCGCGAGGCGCGCCCAGAAGAGCGTCGGCGTCGTGCCCATTGGCCACGCGCCCGTCCGGTACAGGGCGGCGACGCCGATGGACACGGCGCCGCCGTAGCCGAGGCGCGCGAGCGTGACGCACGCCTCCTGCAGCGCCGCCGCCGCGTCCAGGGCGTCCGTCTCCGCGCCCGCGCACGCACCCGCTCCCGTGCCCGCATCCGCGGTGCGGCGGGCGAGCCACTGCACGACCTGGTCTGCCTGGTGCTCCCAGCGGCGCGGCGCTGCGCCGAGGGCGTCCTGCCGCGGACACAAGGCGAGCCAGCGCACCGCTGCCGCCGCATCGCCGTGCGCGACACACCAGCGCGCACCCAAGAATGCCTCGCACAGCGGGGCCACCGGCGTGTGCAGCGCCTGCAGCTGATCGAGCGCACGGAGCGCCTCGTTATAGTGCGCGGACGAGAGGAGGCGGTGCAGGAGCGCAGTGGCAGCCGACAGTGCACCCGCGCGCTCGTCCAGGACCGCGGGCACGTCCGCCACATACTCCGCGGACGGGTCCTCGAACAGCGCGTAGTCCACACCGCGCGGGTCCAGCGACATGTTCGCGCCGCGGCGCGCCGTCTCGCTCGGGGTGTCCGGATCCCCCGCGGCGTGCGCATGCGCATGCACCGCGTCGCGCACATGCGTGAGGCGCGCGTGTGTGCACGGCGTCGTAGGCATGCGCATCGCGCGCGCACTCGTCCGCGGAAGCGCCGCACGCAGCATGATGGCAACGCAGCGCAGTGGCGGCGAGAGGGGGCCGCGGCCCCCGCCATGCGCGGCGCGCGGCGCATGAGTGCGGTCACGTGGTCAGGACGCCCGGGCACGTGCTGCCACCGTGGAGAGGCCGCGGGCGGACGCGCAGGCGCGAGAGCAACCATGTTCGGCTGGCAGCGAGTGTCGCACGCGGTGGCCCTAGCCAGTGTGCTGTGCGTCGTCGCAGTACACGCATCGCTCTTTGCGAAAAAAGGGCCGGTCCGCGCCGTGACGCCGGCGTCGTTTGAGGCGGAGGTGCTCGCGATCGAGAAGCCGACGTTCGTCGCGTTCACCGCGCCGTGGTGCGGGCACTGCAAAACGCTTGCGCCGCAATACGAGCGCGCGGCCAAGGAGCTGGACGGCATTGTCAAGTTTACGAATGTGGACTGCGACGACGCGTCTGCGCAGGGGCTCTGCGCCAAGTACGGGGTGCGCGGGTTCCCGACGCTCAAGATGTTCCCCGCGACGAAGAAGCGTCTCCCGCGTGCGTACAACGGAGAGCGGACGAAGCAGGCGCTCGTCGAGTATGCGGTAGGCTCGCTCCCCGTGAACGTGATCCGCCGCGTGTCCGGGCCGCAGCTGCGCGACTTCCTCGGCACGCACGGGGCGTCGCCGAGCGTTGTGCTTGTCTCGCCCAAGTACGTGCGCCCGCGCGCTACCGCACTCACACGCAGGTCGTCGACCACGCCCACGTATCGCGCGCTCGCGCTCGACTTCCGCGGCCGCGTCGCGTTCGCGTTTTTGTACGCGGGTACCGACGACGTCCTCGCCGAGGCACAGCGCGCCATCGACGCGGACCTCACACGCGACGCGCTGCCGATGCTGTACCTGGTGAAGCCGGAAGGCGCCGTGCGGTACACGGGCACGATGAAGTACCGCCGCATCAAGGCATGGATTGAGGGCGGCGGCCCCGGCGGCGCGCGCGTCGCGCCCGCGCAGCCCGCGCCCGCCGCGGACGACGCCGCAGAGGTGCCGGGCGAGGAAGAGTCCCCGCCGCGCACGTCCAGCACGTACGAGGAGCTCGCGCGCGAGATCGCGGACAAGGTCGTGGGCGAGCAGCCGAAGAAGAGCGCGGAGGACTCGGCCGCGGAGCGGGAGACGACGGAGCGTCTGCGGCGTGAAGTGGAGATGCGCAAGGAGGCGATACGCCGCTCGCTTGCGAAGGCGAAGGCGCGCGACGACGCGCCGGGCGCACACGCGCACGTCGTTGAGGAGCCGCAGATGACCGAAGGCATGTTTATGGAGCAGCTGCGGGAGCTCATGGGCCCCGAGGCTGCTCAGCTTGCGGACCATGCGATCAAGGCGCGCCGCACCGCCGAACGCATCGCCGCCGAAGACCCGTCGAAGGAGCACGTTGCCAGGGCGATGGCCGACCAGGAGATGATCGAGGGCCTCAATGCGGACATTGCCAACATCAGACTGTGGCTCCAGGCGGGCGCAAACGCCGACGGCTTCAGGCTGACAGAGGCCGACGAAGAGGAGCTCCGCCGCAAGCTGAAGCTTCTCCAGGGGATGGCGAGCACCGTTAGTTTGCGCATGCAGGCGCGCGAGAAGAACAGGCCCGTGCAGGAGGTTGCGCATGATATGCTCGCGCATCTCGAGTTGTAGGGGGGGGGGCCGTGGAAGGGGGAGGGGGAGGCGGTTCGTTAGGGTTAGGAAGGGGGGACGAGGTGGATGCAGAGGGGCAAGGAAAGGGTTCGAGGGATGCGGTCTGGTACACTCCGTGGATGGCTATAAGAGGGCAAATGTAGGAGGGGAAAAGGTGGCCTATGGACGGCGTAGCCGTGCGAGGGGATCGGTAGGGATCGAAAAGCAGTGGCACGTGGAGAGTTTGGCTAGATGGGATAATCAAGGGGCCTTTATGGAAAATCGGCCTATTATCGGGGTGGCTATGGGAAAGCCAATGTAGGGGAAGCAAGAAGCGCCATAGGGACCGGACGGCATGGGAGAGGTATGCAAAAAGGGCGACTGAAAAAAGGCACCCCGCCTGGCAAGGGTCATGCGAGGGGGGTGGCCACGGATCAGGCACACTTCCTCCGCATCTTCCACAACGGCGCGCCGAGAAGAAACACACGATCGCAGATATCAAAAAGTCCCGTTGCGCATGGCTCGGACAGCACCACTGCGTGGCGTGCGGACCCCCAGCACCCTACCTGGCGTTCGGACCCCGCCTGCCTATTTCATCCGCCCCAATGCGCTACCCCCCATAAAAATACGTCATCGCGCGCTCGGCATGTGCCAACGCAATGTTAAACACCGGGTGCGTCGCAACACTCGTGCGTGCGCACGCAACTGCCGGCTCACTGGACTCCCACGCAAGACTCTCCGCGTAGCACTGCACGCGGACCCCACTGCCGCCGAGCTGCGCGGCAAAGTGCGCGGCCCGGGCTGGACTGCGCCGCACGCGACGCTCGCTGAGCGAGAGACCCGACAGGTTGTAGCACGTGTGGTACGCGTCGGGACGCTTCCCCGGCTTATCGCGGAGGCCGCCTCGCGGCGCCTGTGCAACGGCGAGGATGTACCTGGCGAGCGCGGCGCGGTCATACAGGTCGTCGTCTGCACGGTCAGCCAGGGGATCAAGATACACACCTGCATCGCCAATGGTGGCCCAGGAGTCGGTGCTGGCGGGACTGGGGGGTGCGGCCGCGGGCCGTGCGCCGACGACGCATTCCAGGAGCGTCATGAGTCCGCCACCGCAGAACCACCCGTAGCACCCGTCCACCAGCTTGTTCGTGCGCCCGCGGAAGCCACCGCCCTCGACGGGGAGACCCTGCAGGGCGGTGGCCCAGCGCACGAGTGCGTGGGTGCGGATCGGCGCTGCGCGCCCAAGGGCGAGGAGCTGGGTGTGCGAGGCGAGCGCGCAGAACGAGTACCCGCCGTGCGCCTCGCCCTGCGGCGGGTGCGCCGCGACGTTGCGGGCGACGACGCGCGCGCCGTCGGTCGCATACTGCGCACAGCTGAGCGAGGCAAAGCCTCCTTCGTACGTCTGGCAGCTCGCGACGAACGGGCCGACGCCTTCGAGGAGCTCGTCGGACACGAGCCCGAGCAGCGACGCGACGACGATCACACAGTAAGTTGCGCGCACGTCGATCTCCCCATGCTCGTGCACGAGGAAGGAGCCGTCCGGCTGTTTCAGCCGCATCATCCATGCGTACAGCGCGGGCCTTTCGCCGCGTGAGCGCCTGCCGCCACACTACGCACCGGTCAATCGCGTCCCAGCCGCCGCGCGTCGCCGCACTGCCCGTCTCCGCATCTGCGTCCGCACCGTGCGGGCCATCGCCAGGCCCGCCAAGGATCGCCAGTGCGTTCACCGCCGCGTACGTGCTCATGAGATGCCCGATCTGCGACGGACCGCCGCCGAATCCGCCCGCCGCATGCTGCATGTGGAGAAGCGTGGAGATGGCGCGCACGCGCATGGCACCGCGCAATGGGGTGCCCAGCAGGTCGAGCGAGTGGGCGACCCAGTAGATGAGCCATGCGCGGTTCGCGTCGAACGCCACATACGGCGAGGGCAGGGGCTCTAGAATCCGGCGCAAAAACGCCGCATGTTCTTCGCCGTGCAGTGCCGGGGGCGGCGCCGCGGCATTGCCCACGAGCGGTGCAATTGCCTCTTCTGTGCTTCTCTGCTCCATGGACGTCTCCGTCGGACACAAATCGTCCGGCGTCGCCCACATGGTGCGCGTAGGAAGCGGGAAGCGGGCGCCGCTGTGCCAGAGAAGCTGCGGCCCTTTGTTTCGCGTGTGGAGGGGGCGGTCCGGGTGGAGGGCAGGGGAAAGGGCGCGGAGGAAAGCGGTGCCAAAGGGGGGGGGTGGCTGCCGCAATGCCCACGTGTCGTAGGGGGTGTATTACATAGTGACATGGTATCTGTGTAGGCGTGGTGGATGGGTGTGATAGAGCGGTGGTCCGGGAGGGAGGGTGCATGCATCGGAATCCTTCGTCGGCGCATGGGCATGGTTCGTTTTTTTTTCCCCTGTGCCATTGTCCCGCTTTGCACTTACTTTCCGCCCTTTCGCTTTCCCCTCCCCCGCCCTCGTTCCCCCATCCTCTCCTCTCTCCTCTGCACTCCTTTTCCTCGCGTGTCTGTCCCCTCCTCCATCGTCCTCCGCACCCCCTTTTTCTCCTCTCTGCGCTTCTTTCTCCGTCCCCCTTTTCCCTCTCATTTCTCATGCGCTTCCTCTTCCCCCTTTCCCCTTCCCTCCCCCCCTCCCCCCACTCCCTCACCACCCCCGCACCTCCACCGCGCACACACTCTCTAAAAAGTGGCGGCTCACTCCCGTCGCAAGCGCGGCGTCGGCACCAAAGGTCGGCGCAGCACTTGTGAGCCCCGAGGGATGCAGGTACGGCAGACGGATAAACTCCTCGAGGGCATGGCGCTTCTGTGGGAGTGCGTCCTCCCAGGACGCACCCGGCGCGCAGAGCGCCGCGGCAAGTGCAGCTAGATGCGCCGTCGACAGAGAATACTGCTGCGCAAGACGACACACGACGCGGACTGCGCGTGAGACGTGCGCGCACACGCGACGCACCAAACTGCTCCATGGTCCACGTCCCCCACATCGGCTGCTGGAACACGCCCGCCTCACGGCCGCCCGACGCAGCCTCCACAAGCAGCGCTCGCGCGGCATCGCTGATGCTGTCCATCTTGGCCGCGTACCGGCGCTTTGGGTGAGACGCGTCCACACGCACGCACCAGGAGGGTGACCATGGCATCGAGCTCCTCGCGCACTATCTCCAGCTGCTGCAGAACAGGGACGAGCGCGGCGCGGCGCATCTCAGCGCCGTCCCAAGGCGCCCCGCCGACAGCACGCTCCGCCTGCAGACAGGCAGCCGCCTGTTCCCAGGCGGTCTTCGCGTCGGTCGCCCAGCGGATGCCATCCAGCGTATGCGCCTCCTCCCACTCGGTCGCCTCGCGCACAAAGTCCTGCAGAAGCGTGCGCAGACGGCGGTGGAAGGTGGACTCCAGCGTGCGCGGGGTCAGAAACGCGTCGTGCGGGGACGGCGGAGGCGATGGGCCACGCGCGGCGCGTGCGCCGCGTGGGGAGCCCGCGCCCCCCGGGCTTCCCCCGCGCACGCTGGCGGCGTTCTCTGCGAGCTTCAGGAACGGCGCGCCCGCGGACGGCCGCTGGGTGCCCGGCGCCTTTTTCGGCATGGCGGTCGGCAGAGAGTGGGCGCATGGGTGTGGAGGGCCACGTGCGGCGCCCGCGCGAGGCGGCGTCCGCCACACGGCGTCCGCGGCCACGCGCACCCATGCCACCGCCTGCGTCGCCAGCGTCGCCCGCGTCGCGCGCGACCGGGAGCGATGCCGCATACCAGTCGCTGCGGCGCCTGCTTGCGTCGGGAGCCGCGAACGCTGCGCATCTCGACCTGATGGACCGCAATACACTGTACGGCGCGATGGGGTACTATTTGTCCGTGATGGCGCAGCCGAGTGCGCGCGAGTTCGCGGCGCTTCTCGCGGGTGCACCGGTCCTGTGGGACATCGCGGGGGGGGATGCCGGCCAGACCCTCGCGACGCGCGCCGCCGCGGTGATGCACGCCGCGGCGTTCTCCGTGTCGGAGCGGGTGGCGCTCCTCGATGCGCGCGTGCATCCGAAGCCGCACGCCGCCCGGCGCGAGGTGAGCGAGTGGCTGCACGCAGTCGCGGACGGGGTAGTGCAGGGCAGCGAGGACACCGCACGCCCGCTCGCGCAGGTGAGCCTGCTGTCCGGGCTGCTCATGGGGCTGGACGCTGTGCGCGGCGAAGGGCTGCGCATGAGCAACGCGCAGCTGCGTGCAGCGGCGCAGCCGCTGCTGGGGCCGTGGGCCGCGGCACTCACCGCGCTGCTGTCCGACGATGCGTCGGCGGGTGCCCCGCGGACGGCGGCGCTCGTCGTCGCCGCGCGCGCCTGTGACCACCTTCCCGCCGCCGCGCTGCAGCTCGTGGACGACCGCGTGTGGATCCAGGCGACGTTTCCCGCGCTCCTCGACGTGTTTGACGCGGCGCACCCGGTGCCTGTCGCGCGCCTGTTTGCAGATGTGTGCGTGGAGCACGGACGCGTGTTCGTCGACCCGGTGAGAAGCGCGTGCGCACAATGGGCGCAACGCGTGCATGCGGATCCGCTGTACGTGCTCGCGGGGCCGCTGTCGCGGCTCCTCGCGGGCGCGCTGCAGCGCGCCGGGTGCAAGCAGGCGCCGGACGTGTTCCACGCGCACCTGCGCGGCGCGTCGGGGTCCGTGCCCGTGCTGCCGCGGCTGCAGACACTGGCGGACGCCCTGGGCAGTGCGTGGTGTGCAAGCGCGCTCGCGGGCGCGGACAGCGCGGAGATTGGTACGTCGTCTGCGCGTACCGCTGACGCACGAGACCCACGCAGTCGCGCGACGACGCAGGAGCTCTGGCAGGCGTTCAAGACGTTCCTGTTCGCGGCGACCGTGGTGCTGGACGCGGTCGTCGATGTGGTCGTGGAGGGGTGTCCGTCGCCGGCGGAGCGATACGCGGCGGTGGCCGGGGAGACGCGCGGGGGGTGGCCGGCGGTCGCGACGAGCAACACCCCGGTGCCGTACCTGAGCGTGCTCGGCGACGTGCTGCACATATACCTCGCGCTCTACTGGGTCACGCAGACATTCGGCCTCGACGGCTTCGAGTCGTACCGCAAGGTGTTTTACTCTGCGCTCGATGTGCTGAGCCGTGACGCTGACGCGAGCACCCAGCTCGTGGGTGCGCTCGGTGAGGCGGTCAACGGTGCGCACGGCGAGACGCTGGTCCGCGCGCACGGGCAACGCGCCGCGCGCAGCCTCTCGTTCGTGGAGCGGACGCGTGCGACGTACGTGCTGCTCGTGACCGAGCAGCTGGTGCCGGAGCTGCCCGAGGCCATGGTCGACTGCGTCGTACTCCCGCTCTGCCGCCCGTATCTGGAGGACACAACGTACCAGGACGCGTTCGAGTCCGCGCACGCCGTCGTCCTCGCGCTGTACACCGCGCAGAGTGCGGCGACGCTCAGCCTTACGCCGTTCTACGTGCACCTGCTCCTGCGCAGCTTCCCGACGCACCTCACCGCGACGCAGCTCGAGACTGCGCTGAGCACCGTCGTGTCGTCGCTCTCGCTGCGCAGCGACTCGCTTACGTGGTGGTGTGTGGAGCAGTTGTACATGGGTATTACGCGGGAGGGCGGGGCGGAGACGCGCGGTGGACCAAGGGACACGACACCCCCGACATCGGACGACGCAGGTGCATCGACGCGGGACGTGGACGCGTCGGAGAGCGCGGAGATCCGCCGCGTGTATTCCCTCTGCTTTGCCGCGCTCATCTCGCATGTGAACTTGGTCCTCCTGCGTTCCCTGCTGGAGCAGCTCCAGGCGCTTATCTTGCGCCTGCCGGAGGGAAGTCCTGCGCGCAAGGAGCTTGTGGAGAAGACGTTCCACGCGCTTGCGGATATGAACGCGTCCACGCGGGAGGAAGCCATGCGTTGGTGGCTTGCCGAGAGCCCGCAGTTTACCCGGGGTACGTAGGGGGGGTGGGGCGATAGTCGGTGAACGAGCAACCCACCGCACAGCCGCGCGGCCGCGTCAGATGCGGCCAGCCGCACAAACATCCGCAGCCGCCCCCTGTATGGGCGAAATGCACAGAAGGAAAAAAAGAGGTGGACCCGCGCCCAGCGGCCAGCCAGGGCTCCCCCGACCGCATGCGCCCCCTCGCGGTCCTCCGTCGCGCAAGTCCAGCGGCGGCGCGTACGGCCCCGCGCTTGGACGATGTACAAGTCCGCGGTCCACGGACCGCCCCCATGCTCACCGCATCCTTTCACAGCGCGTCTCAAGGTGCCTGCCGTGAGCGCGGAAACACGGGTCCACACATACACGTCGCGACAGGCTCTAGAACAGAAACGCTCGCTGCACACGAGGCAGCGCTGGTCCCCCCAATAGCCACACACAGTACAGAGGGGACGTGCCGGATACCGGGGCGGGACCAGGGCAAAGTCCGGGACCATCTGCAGCTGGCCGAGAGCGCCCTGGCGTGAGACGCGCTGCGGGGACACGTACCGCTTCCTCGAGCAGGGCCGACGCGCCGCGGCGCGACGCGAGGAGCCGGCGGACCGCGGCACTGGTGCGGTGCAGCTCGCGGTCCGCACCGACGGGGGGCGTGTTCGAGTCGGTCGTGGACTGGCGCACCGCGTCGGTGATCGCGCAGTCTGTGCTGCTCTCCTCGAAACGCGTGCTGGGCGGCGGAAAGCACGCCGCGCCGAGCTGCAGGAGGCGGCGGTGCCGCCGGTGCCGCGCGAGAACGGCCGCACGCTCGCGGTGCGCAGCACGCTCGGCATCCGACAGACCAGCGGTATGCGCAGCGGAGCGCGCGCGGGCGCGCAGCGGGAGCGCTCGGCCCTCGGTCGGCGCTCGGCGGCGTGACGACGCCATGCACGCGGACGGCGCACTGGCGTGCGGCGGAGGACTGGCTGCGGAGTCACGTGGCAGGCGGCGACGGCGTGGCCAGCTGAGCAGCAGCGTGCGCGGCGTGCAAGCGGCGTACTGGCCCCGTAGCCCTGTAGGCGGGCAGTGCCGGCTCCTGGCTGCACGTGATGCACGAAACACTGCAAGAAATGTGCCGTCCGCGCGCGGGCGGGGGTATTTTGAGTGTATGCACCTGCGGACAGCGGCATGTAGGGCCAACCAGGGGCCAACGGGATTTTCTGCCGGGACATGCGGAACAGCCGCTGCGCGCAGGCTATGTGCATGCGTCCGACGAGACACGGCCAGCTGGACCAGCAGCGGAAAATCCTGGCCTGGCCGGCGTGCGGGCCGTGTCACGATTGGCCGTACGCACGCGCGTTCCTAGATCATGAAACAACAAAACGAGTCCAGGTGATTTGAACAGTAGCAGCTGTCTGCCTCCGGTATGTCCGGGCGTGCGTTGCACCAATGAACTCCGGGCCACTGTAGACCACGCGCAACCTAGACACGTCCAATCGGTCTCCCGACAGCGCAGACATGGCACGGCCGTAAGTAACTTGGCACTGCAACTCGGACACCGCAGTGTTTGTGTGCCGCGTTTCCCGTTACCCATCTCCCCAGGCCATCCGTCTGCCCCTGTGGTAATCACTTCCCCCCCAGCGTCTTGCGCGAGTGCGGGCCTGCCGCGTTCTCTCCTCGGCTGTGCACGCTACCAGCATGGACCACGCCACCCGCCATCCTGCGGACCGAGCGCGCCCGCTCCGTCTTGGGGCTGGGAACCCGTCGCTCGTCCCCCCCAACAAGCAAATCGCGGCCGCGCAGCGCCCGCCGCGCCCGGCGCTCGCCGACGTGAGCAACAGGGACCCCCTTGTACGCACTCCCCGCCGCGCCGCTCACACGCAGTATGCGGTGCCCCCCGGGAAGCCGCGCGAGCCGACCCGCACCGCGCTCCGCCGCGCGGCGACGGAGCTGCGCCCCGCACGGCACGAGACGGCAAAGGCGGCGCACGCGGCCCCCGCTGTGCGGGCCGCGGATGCGGCGCATGATGTCTCCATGTCTACGGACGTGTCCCTTGTTGAATATAATGCACCGGGGCCCACACCCGCGCACGACGCACGCAACGACACGGTCGCCGCGTCCGCGTCGTTCGACAGCCTGCGCTCCGACGACAGCGATGCGCTCGCCGCGCTGGAGCTGGACGTGGACCCCGCGGGTGTCGTGACGCTCCCGCTGGAGCACGAGCTCGCCGCGCAGCAGCGGGTGGCCGAAGTGTGCGCGCAGTACGAAAAAACCGTGCTCGTCCCACAGGCGCTCGCCGCGCAGGCGGAGCGCGCCGAGCTCGTGCGTCGCGGCGAGATGGACGCGGTCGCCGCACAGCTCGACGACGAGATGATGCAGCTCGGGCTCGATCCCGAGGAAACGCGCGACGCGAGCATGGTCGCCGAGTACACGGCGGACATCTTCGCGTACATGGCGAGCTGCGAGCGTGAGTCGATGCCGAATCCCAACTACATGGACTTCCAGGACGAGATCCAGTGGCACATGCGTGCGACGCTGATCGACTGGCTCCTGCAGGTGCACATGCGCTACCACATGCTCCCCGAGACGCTGTGGATCGCGGTGAACCTCGTCGACCGGTTCCTCAGTGCGCGCATTGTGAGCCTCGCCAAGCTGCAGCTCGTCGGTGTCACCGCCATGTTTGTCGCGAGCAAGTACGAGGAGATCCTCGCGCCCAGCGTCGAGGAGTTTGTGTTTATGACCGAGAACGGCTACTCGCGCGAGGAGATCCTCAAGGGCGAGCGCATCGTTCTTTCCACGCTCGACTTCAACGTGTCCACCTACTGCTCGCCGTACACGTGGGTGCGCCGCATCTCGAAGGCGGACGACTACGACATCCAGACGCGCACGCTGTGCAAGTTCCTCATGGAGGTCACGCTGCTGAATCATCTTTTCCTGCGCGCGCGCCCGAGCCTCATCGCCGCCGTCGGCATGTACGTGGCGAAGCGCATGCTCGGGGGCGCCTGGGACGATGCGTTCGTTTTCTACTCTCGTTTCTCCGAGGAGCAGCTCGTTCCCGGCGCCAACCTCGTCCTGGAGAAGCTTGTTGAGCCCGGCTTCGAGGAGCAGTTCGTGTACAAGAAGTATGCGGGCAAGAAGTTTCTCAAGGCGAGCATGTACGCGCGCAGCTGGGCGCTGCGCAACCACAGCATTGTCGTCGCGGCGCACGCATCGTACGCGCCCGCCTGCTAAAGCGGCGCTCCGCCGCGACACTGCCCTAATTCCGACCGCGCCTCTGCCTCTTACACACGGCCTCGTCGGCGCAAAAACACTGCGTGGCGCGCCGTCGCAAAGGAAGAACACTGCCGTTTATTTCCCGCACCGTTAATTGACGACGCGTCGGACTCCTATACCCTTTGCCGAGTCTGGCTATGCCTTACGTTGGCGCGTGGTGCCGCGTGCCAACGCACCATGTCGCCCTGCCGTGCCTGATGTGTTTATTTATTTATTTTCTTTTCATCCACATTAGCAGATCGTATGAATACGAAAACTTGCCGCACGAGGGCGAAGCGCAGGGCCACCGTCCCGCTGCCCCCTGCCTGGGGCGCGCACCTTGCCACGACCGTCATCCCGTCCGATGCGTGCCATACCGGTGATACGTGTCAAAGTTGCGCGTGAGCCGCGCGGCGGTGTCGTGCGCCTTCTCACCGTGCCCCAGAAGCTCGGCCGCTGCGCGCGTGCGCGCGGCGAGCTCGTGCGGCGCATCATAGTCCGACTCACAGAGCACCCGACTCCGCTCGCTCGCCTGCACCTGTGCGTGCAGCGACGGCTGCCGCGCATTGATCGTGCTGCGGTCAGCCAGGGCCGTCTCGCACGCGCACAGAGAGAAGGACACGAACACGTTGCCGTGCAGGCGCTGCCGTGAGCACTGTCGCGCCCGAGCCCGTACTTGCACCTGCTTTATGCTCTCCGGACTCAGGGTGCAGCTGTGCAGGAGGAGTCCTCCGCGGTGAGCGAACGACACACCCGTGCACGTACCGATGTCCCGCCCACCCTGCATCTGCGCAAACGTGTCCAAAAACGACATCGTTGCCCCGGCGGCGCGCACACTGTGCATGCTCACGCTCCTCCGCGAGCGGCATGCCAACTGCACCTGGGCGTCCAACACGGCGAGCTGGTGCGCGAGGGGCGTCTGGAGCGGCGAGAGGCGCTGCGTGCGGGCGCGCTCCGCATTCCCGCCACACGCGGGGTGCGGGATGCGGAAGCTGCGGTCGAGACCCACCTCGCCGACAAGCGCACGCGGAAACTCGTCCAGAAGCGCGTCCATCTGTGTCAGCACGTCGCGGAGGGACACGGGTGCCGGGAGCGCGTCGTACAGCGCGGTGCGGTCCGCACGCGCATCAAAGAGCGCGCTGTAGTGCTCGCGTGCGCCGGGGGCCGGGTGCCGGAGCGAGATGCGGTGCGCCAACCAGGGATGGATGCCTGGCGTGAGGATGGGAAATGGTCTGTGCGCACCGAACGCCGGGATCACCTTCGCGCCCACGTCGCGCGCGAGGCCCGCAACGAGGTGTTGGTCCTCGGGACCTGTTGACATTGCACAGTACGCGCGCAGCGGAACATCCGCGGCGGCGCACAGCCACGTCTTATGCTCCATGTCGCCCCGCAGGAGCACTTCCGTCGGATGGCAGTGCGCAGCGGGTGTAAGCGCGCGCGTGCACGCAGCGTACCCTGCCGTTAGAAACCCACGGCATGTGCCGCATTCGCATCTGCGCACCACACACATCTACAAGCGCATCCCACACGCCCGCACTCGCACTCGCCATTGCGCGCGCCGACCCGCTCAGTGATCACGCGGCGACACGGAGCGGCGCGCGCCCGCGGCGGCGCGCATAATTCCCACGCCCGGCGATAAGCACTGAGGCGATTGGGCCGGGCGGCGACGCCGCCCCTTGTCGACGTGTGTGCATTGCCACTGTGGGCGTGGCGACGGCGGGACTTGTAGACCGCAGAGTGCAGCCATGGATCAGTCGCTCATCAGTGCGTACATTGCGACGGGAGACGCGAGCATGGATGCTAACGCGCGTGCGCGCATGGACAGAGCTCGTGAACAAGGTACGTGGCGACGGCGCGGCGACGGCGCGGTACTGACCGATGCAGCTGCAAGATGCATTTAACAATGTGCGTTGATGCGCCGGCGGCGCACGGCAGCTGACAGGCAGGTGGGCATCCAAAACCCGATTGACCTGCCGCAAATCACGGTGCTCGGGAGCCAGTCGTCGGGGAAGAGCAGCGTACTGGAGAACATCGTCGGGCGCGACTTTCTGCCGCGCGGGACGGGGATTGTGACGCGGCGCCCCCTGGTGCTGCAGCTGATTAACCAGCCGCGCGAGGGCGGCGGCGCGGAGGCGAGTGCGTCCGGCGACACGAACCCGGAGGAGTGGGGCGAGTTCCTGCATCTGCCGGGCGAGAAGTTCTACGACTTCAACAAGATCCGCGAGGAGATTGTGCGCGACACGGAGTTAAAGACCGGGAAGAATGCCGGCATCAGCGCGCAGCCGATCAACCTGCGCATCTTCAGCCCGCATGTGCTGACGCTGACGCTGGTGGATCTGCCGGGGCTCACCAAGAATCCGGTCGGCGACCAGCCGCGGGACATTGAGCGGCAGATCCGGGAGATGCTGCTCAAGTTCATCGCGAAGCCGAATGCGGTGATCCTCGCGGTAACCGCGGCGAATACGGACCTGGCGAACTCGGACGGGCTGAAGCTCGCCGCGGAGGTGGATCCGGAGGGCAACCGCACCGTCGGCGTGCTGACGAAGGTGGACCTGATGGACGCGGGCACGGACGTGGTGGACATCTTGGCGGGGCGTGTAATCCCGCTGCGGCTCGGGTATGTGCCCGTGGTGAACCGTGGGCAGCGGGACATCGACAACCGGAAGCCCGTGACGGTGGCGCTGGAAGCGGAGCGGGACTTCTTCGAGAACCACGCGAGCTACCGGAGCAAGGCGCAGTACTGCGGCACGCCGTTCCTCGCGCGCAAGCTGAGCACGATCCTCATGCACCATATCCGGAACACGCTACCGGACATCAAGGCGAAGATCCAGTCGCAGCTGAGCAAGTTCCAGATAGAGCTGCAGTCGCTCGGCGGACCGCTGGGCGACACGAGCTCCGGGAACATTGTGCTCACGATCATCACCGAGTTCTGCAACGAGTTCCGCACGGTGATCGACGGGAACAGCAACGACCTCAGTGTGAACGAGCTTGCGGGTGGCGCACGCATCAGCTTTGTGTTCCACGAGCTTTTCAGCAACGGCGTGAAGACAGTCGACCCGTTCGACGCCGTCAAGGACGCGGACATCCGCACGATCCTGTACAACTCGTCCGGCTCCTCGCCCGCGCTCTTCGTCGGCACGACCGCGTTCGAGGTGATTGTGAAGCAGCAGATCCGGCGTCTCGAGGACCCCAGCCTGAAGTGCTGCACGCTCGTGTACGACGAGCTCGCACGCATCCTCTCGCAGCTGCTGGCGAAGAATGCGTCGTTCCGGCGCTTCCCCGCGCTCCGTGAGCGCTTCCATGCGGTGACGATCCAGTTCTTCAAGCGGTGCATGGCGCCGACGAACACGCTCGTCAGCGACATCATCGCCTCGGAGTCGTGCTACTTGAACACGGGCCACCCGGACTTCCTCTCCGGACACAAGGCGCTCGCGATTGTGAGCGAGCGGCTGAACGCCCCGCAGCATACGCCGAGCGCCGAGTACCGTAGCGGGAAGCCGCTTCCCCCAGGCCTCGCGAACAACAACAAGGACCTCGACGTTGACGTCAAGGAGTCGACCGGGTTCTTTGGCTCCTTCTTCCCAAATAAGGCAAATAAGGCGAAGAAGGGCGCGATGGAGCCGCCGCCACCGAGTCTGAAGGCATCCGGTGCACTTACCGATCGCGAGGCGATGGAGACGGATGTGATCAAGCTGCTGATCACCTCCTACTTCAACATCACGAAGCGCACGGTGATCGACATGGTCCCGAAGGCCATCATGCTCAAGCTCGTGAACCATGCAAAGGATGCCATGCAGCGCGAGCTGCTCCAGGAGCTGTATCAGCCGGATGTGCTTGCGGAGCTCATGAAGGAGTCCGACCATGTGATTGCGCGCCGCCGCGAGTGCGTCAAGATGATCGGCGCCCTGGAGACCGCGTCGGAGATCATTGCTACTGTGTAAGGGACAGGCTTTTGCTGCTGCATGCGCAGTACGGGACGTCCAGCCGGATGCGCTACCGTGTAGACAGTCGTCGTCGTTTGTGTGCATGCGCGTGTGACAGTATGTAAGCGCTCAGCATCATCGTCTCTTCTCCACGTCTCCACCGGTGCGCGCGTGAGCGCGGGGCCGCACGCGCGGGCATTTGTCCTTGACTGTGTGGCTGTCCGCAGCGCGCTGCGCAGCTGTCGCGGCTGTCCCTTGCGCCTGGGCGCCAAGTACCCGGTGTCCCGCTTCCCCCCCCTCCCTCTTTCACCGTCAAGCCCCCGTTTCCCCTCCTCCCTTCCGCCAAGCCCCCGATATCCGCCCGATAGTGTCGCGCGGCCCGCGGCGGCCACGTGACTTTGCGTTCGCAGAAGAGACCAGCGTGCGTTGCAGCGGTGTGCTTTCAATTCAATATTGTGCCCCAGCGTACTTGCTCAGTCCGTGAGGATCGATCGGTTATCAGTGCACCATGTCCGGGTCCAATGCTGCTAATGGCGTCCCTGCCACGCCGACGACGATGAAAGCCAACGAAATTGCCTGGCTTTTTGTTCCGCAGTACTACACATTCATGAACCAAGACCCTGGCCACCTCCACTGCTTCTACACGAAGCAGAGTACCATGGTGCATGGCGACGAGAACGAGGCCATCACCCCCGCCTATGGCCAGCAGGTGCGTCCCCGCGGTACCATGTGTGCTGATGTGCGCAGGAGATCCACGCCAAGATCGAGTCTCTTGGCTTAGAGGATACCAAGGTGTTTGTGTCGAACGTCGACAGCCATTCGTCTGCGGATGGAGGCATCATCATTCAGGTGCTTGGTGAGTTGTTGAACAAGAGCGGCACGTGGCGTCCGTTTGCGCAGACGTTCTTCCTCGCCAAACAGCCCAACGGGTACTATGTCCTGAACGACATTTTCCGCTACCTGAAGGACCCTACGGACGACGCCGAGGCGCGGGAGACCGCCGCTGCGGTGCGCCTCCCGGACGCCGCGAAGGAGAGGGAGAACACGGCGGGCGACAGCAGCGGCAGGGAGGAAGTCGCGCTTGGCGCCGAGGACGAGGGCGCGCACGTCACGGACGCCCGCATGGAAGAGGACAAGGAGGCGGACAGGGGGGTCGCGGCGGCTGCTGCGCCGGAGCCTGACAGCGGGCTGGCCGCGGCACAGGAGGCCGCAGCGCCGCAGCCCGCCACGCACGCGCACGCGAAGGCGGACGCACCGGTGGCGCCCGTGGCACCGGCGGCGCCTGCGGCCCCGTCCGTGCCGAAAACGTGGGCGAACCTGGCCGCGTCCGGCGCGAACCGATGGGGCTCCACTGCGTGGGAATCGCGCCAGGGAGCGAGCGAGGGAAGCACGCCCAAATCCGGCCCCGCCACCCCGACCGGCGGAGCCAACGCTGCTGCCGAGAGCACCGGCGCGCCGGCCGCCGCACGCGCCAGCGGCACGCCGGGTAATGGCCAGGTGTTCGTCAAGAATGTGCCGACGCGTGCCGTGTCGCCGGACGCGCTGAAGACGGCGCTGGAGGCGCAGTTTGGCTCAACGAAGGAGTGCCAGATCATCGCGAGCAAGGGATTTGCATTTGTCGAATTCGTGGATGCGGACGCTGCGCGCCGCGCGATCACACAGTCGCTCCCGGCTTCGCAGGGCGGCGGCGGCGGCGTCAAGGTCGGCGATCACGCCATCATCATCGAGAAGCGCCGTCCGGCTGAACGCGGCGGCGGCAGCGGCCGCGGCCGTGGCGGTGCACACCGCGGAGCGCGCGGCGGAGGCGTTGCTTGAAGCACTCCGTCCGCCCGCGCACCCAGATACCAAACCGGCTCCGTGCGGGACTGCGCGCCAAGGAAATAAAGCACAGCTGGTTCTTTGCATGCCTACGACAAACCGCCGATTGCCAAGACCACGTGGCGGAAAGAAAGTGGAGATGTGCGGCAGAAAAGAAACGGGTGACGCGGGCGGATGAGTGTGTGATGCAAGGGGGCGGCGGTCAGGGGGACTCGCACGAGTGCACCGGACCGCGCGGCGCGGGGGACAATGGCTGTGTCGGCATTGCCACTGTTCTTGCGCGCTCACATGGCCCCCGCCCCTCGTCCGCCCTCGCACACTTCGCGCCGATCACCCGCCGATCACCCTCCCCCCCCTAACTCCTGTCCTCCTCGGTTGCACGTGACCGACCGCGGCCATCCGTTTGCGGGTCCATGTGGTGTCCTTCACGCGCGCCTCCTGTCGGCGCCGCAAAAGAATTTCCAGCCTGCCCCGCGGTGCGCATCTCCCCAGTGTCAACCGGCGCGGTGAGCGGCGGTGGGGCAAGAGACGCCCGCAGATAGTCCTCGGTCATCTTCTGCACCTCCTGCGTGAGCGTGCGCGTCACGGTGAGCAGGGGCCCGCTGAGGTTGAGGCGCCAGACGACATACGCGCCGGTGAGCAGGAGAATTAGGAGCGTGAAGTAGACTGGGCTGCGGAGCACGGCCATTGCCTCGTTCCATCCCAAAACGACCAGCACACCGTACATCCACATGGGTACCTGCGACATGCTCGACACGGTGCCGCGCTGCGCCTCCACGCAGAACGCGTCCGAGTCGCGGCGCACGCGCGCGCCGAGCTCGGAGCACTGCAGCTCCGTGAGGATCTGGCAGGACGCGTCAAAGTCCAGCGGCTCCTCGTCGTCGCTCGGCGGCGGCGCGGTCTCCATCGCCGCCGCATATGGCGTGAGGAGCGCAGCGTCCGTGGGCGCAATGCGCGCGTACAATGGGACCAGCCTGAGTGTCTGTGTGTGAGCGGGACACGCGTCCACACGCACCGCATCGCGCGCCTGCACAAACACGCTGTCCATGTCGTCCGATGGCTTCCAGACGCGCGGGACACCGTCAGGACCATACCGGAATCGGTCCTCGAAGAAATTGCGCAGCCGGACGAACAGGACCGTGTCGGCTGTCTGCGCATGCACCTTGTCGATAAGGCGCTCCCAGGCGCCGCGCTGCAGCGCGAGCGCGCCCGCGGCGTCCTCCTCCGGCGTCCCGTCGAGGCCTGCGGTCAGTGGTGAACACCCGTTCGCCCGCCCATACGTACTCTGCACGCGCGCGAGATAGGCGCTTGTCGCATCGTTCACGGCCTTGTCAAGCGCGTGGAGCACTTCGTCCCACATGCACGCATGCGGCTTTGCCAGCGCGAGTTCGATGGGCTCATTGAGCGCCTTCTTGATCTGGTTCTGCCCCTGCGCGGCTGCCTTGCGGCACTCGTCTGCGCGCAACGCGACGGCCACACGGCCCATCTCGCTCTCCAGCTGCTCGCGCGCCTCGTTGACGTCCCAGTCGGTGTCCGGGAGGCATATCGGCGCCGCCGCGGCATCGAACTCCGCAAGCGCGTTGTCGCGCTCTTTCTGCACGAGTCGCCCGAAGTGGTACTGCGCGCGCCCGCGGATCCCGTCGAGCACCGTCCCGCGGAAGCCCGCGACGAGCTCCGTGTGCAGGTTGCGCAGCTGCGCCAGGAAAAATGGGTACAGCGTCGCATTCAGCTTCGCGAGGAGATCCGCCCGTTTCCGCGTGTATACACCCTGGTGGTATCGGCTAGCGGCCTGGTCGAACGCCGAGATCGCGTCGCCGCGGTGCGCGGCCATGTCGGCCCCCAGCGTGGCGTGCACCGTGCCAGCATCCAGCGCTTTCTGCAATACACGCACCGCGACGGCGAACGCAGCGGCTGCCGCCGTCGCAAGCTCGTCGCAGCGGAACTGTGCAAGAAGCTCCTGCTGCGTCGGCAAATCCAGGTCCTTGTTCTGCTCAATTTGCTCCTGCTGGGTCAGCCGCCGTGCGTTCCACGCACCCAGATCCCCTCGAGGTAGTGCGGGAGCCCGTCGACCGGGATCCGCTTGTGGTACTGCGTCTGGAACACGTAACCGCCGTCGCTCGGGTCGAGGAAGCGCCCCTGCAGCTGCGCGGCCTGCGCCTCGAACTCGTCCGCGAGCAGGAGCTTGTGTGGCAACGTGGTGAACGTGAAGTCAAAAAAGTCGCTCAGATCGGCCTCTTGGAGCGCCTCGGGCTGCGGTCAGGTGGGGACGCGGCTGCGAGCGCATGCGCACCTTACTGAGTCCGGCCCAGATCCGGCGCAGGTCCGTGAGGATGGTCTCTTGCAGGTTCTCGAGCGGCGTCGTTCCGATGAAGTCGCGGATGACAAAGCAGAGGAGCGTCTTCTCCTTCGCCCCACTAATCGTGAGCCGGGGATGCGGTGCATACGTACGTCCGCAAACGGCTGGCCTGGAAGAGAGACAGATTCACATCCAACACGGTCTTGAGCAGGCCCATGTTCGCACCCTGGTACAGCCCAACCTGGTTCTCCCACATGTTGACAATGAGGCACTCCGCCGTTGTGAGCGCGAACAGGGCCGACTTGCGCTCAAAGTCCTGGTCCTCACCGCGCTCGCGACCATCCGTTCCCTCTACGTCCATGACCAGCACATTGCGGTCATGGCCTCGGCACAGCCAGATCCCCCTCGTAGTCTGTTTGCGCACTTGGTTATCCATCACATCGAAGTTCGTGCCGAAAAGTCGGTTGAGCAGCGTCGACTTCCCGGTCGACTGCGAGCCTGCGCGTGTGAGTGCCTGCAGCAATGCGCGTGGGGCGCACCAAGCACCGCGCAAATATCGTAGCCGAACCCAGCGTCCTCGAGACCCCACTCCCGCAACTGGTTCTGGAACGCATTCACGTGGAACTGCTGGTCCGCGTCGATTAGCTGGATTCTATTGGGGCGCGCAGTCGGAGGCGGCGATGTCGCCAATGACGCTGCCGCTCGCTGCACGCTGTGCGGTTCGGTGCTGGGCGGGTTTGAATGCGGTGCAGGGACGGCCTCCGGCCGTGACGGCGACGCTGTCCCCCGGACGGGAGCGCCAGGAACATCCACCTCCGCACCGTAAGCGTCGCCTTCCGTGCCACTGTCCCCCGCATCCACAGCGGAAGCATCAAACGTTCCATCGTCCATCGAGTCCAGCGTCGCCGCAAGCGCTTTTCGAGCCGTCTCTACGTCACCTGCCATTGTCGTGGTCCAAACCAACACTTGGTGGGGCCCAGACTTTTTGGAGGTGCACGTGACCGCGGGCGCCCGCGCAGCAGCGTTGACCGAGCGGGCCAACACGTGACGCGCCGGGCGCGGCACAGCGTCCGTTGAAAATGACGACGAACTGATGTCACAGCGGCGAGGGGCTCCAGGAGAGTCACCATCACAGCCATCTATGGTCGAAATACAGAGGCAGTAGCACACACTCCATGGGTTGGAGAAAAATAACATAAAAAATCATTCAATAGAACAAAGACACTATGTTCCTGCTCTAGAAATCGCCATGTCGCAACAGACCTGCCGTTGCACAGGCTTTAACCGTAAATCATAATGCATATAGTGCAAACGAAGAGAAATAAAAACTTTTCCTTTGCGTGCTTTCCCAAGGTAGTGCAGGACATCGCTTGGTGGCCCAGAGATTTTTTTTTTTGGTTCGAGTTGGTTTTTGCCACTCGCAGATTTAGTCCTGCCAGTAGACAATGTCATCCATGACACCAAGCGTCAGAGCACCGAGCTTCGAGAAGGCCGACTTGGAGAGGTCGAACCAGTGACCCGACGTGCACGTGTCGCAGTGGTCGACAACGGTAACGGAAACCTTGCTGCCGTTGCGCCACAGGTTCACCTTGTCGCCACACTTGAACGGCGAGTCCGAGCGAACAGCGGCAACCATGTCATCGTCGTTCGGGGCGTTGCCGCCGCAAGCGGGGTCAGACATCATGTAGCCCGAGTAGTAGGTCGCGCGCCCGTTGCCGCCGCGCTTGTGCAGGGCAGGTGCAGCGAGGACAGTGCTGAGAAGAGCAAAGAAGACGGTCAGGAAGAGAGTAGCACGCATTTTGTCTTGATAGAGAGAAAGATGGGGTGGGAAAGCTGGGTTGCTTGAGGGCTTGAGGAGTAGGAGTTGAAGATGGGTTGTCAGGTTGCTGCAACAGGAGGGGGTTATATGCGATTCCAATTCCTGCAGAAAAGGCAGTGTTTTCGAGGTGCTTACCCTGTAGAATTGAGGTATGTACCCCGGAAACCCATTACCACCCCTTTTCCTTTCGCAACTGGATAGGCTGGTCCCCTTTGAAATGTGTCGATCTTAGCAGAGCAAACCGAAGCAAGCCAATGACCGTCCGCATTACTCGACCTTGGTGCGGAGAGGGCGGTGTCCCCTTTTTTTAGAACAATGCGGGCGCGCTCCAGACACGCACACTGCCGAGTGCGTGGCACATGCGGCAGAAGTGGCGCGCATTGGCCGGCGGGCGATATTACCAACATGACTAAGTTTGTTAAGGTGACATAAGTCTACAAACAACGTAGATTATCTATGGGACATACAAAACGCGCTCAATAAACAAGGTTTCTCACAAATTGGGGCAGAGGGGGCCCATGCGCCCTCATTAAACGCGTTCACAAAGAGCATGCATGCAGGACCCCGTCGCTTGCTGATTACACAGCAACGGCAAAACTGGGGAACGCCCCGAAATCCCACTGTTCGACACTCGGCCGAACGTTGGTGGCTGCCCGCGTGGCGACCTGTGTTGCAGAAACGCGCGTGGCGCCGCGTGCTGAAATAGATACGGTTATTTGCGGAGTATTGTTGGGCTTTATCGGAATAGGAAATTAAACTTGGACGAACCCGCACGCGCCGTTTTCGGTCCATCCATATGTTGGCGCCGAACCAGGCTCGGCCGATTACGCGCCCAGGTTCGGGCCGTCGCTGCCGGATGGCAGAGGGGCTTAACCGGCGACACAGGCGCGGCAAAGGGGCCCATCTCCTTGTGTTCTTGTTTTCGTCTCGGTTCATGTCTGAGACATGGTAACCAACTCGGGTTTGGGTTCGATTGAACCAATTGGGCCCGCACACCAGCATTTCGAGGAACAAACGTACTCGCAGCTGCTGGCCGACTATAATACACCGACGCCACCGAGTCTCACGAGCGAAAGTTCGCCAGAGTCGAGCCACGGGCAGGAGGATACGTTAACTGACCGCCCATCCCTTTACTATCCTTTTTCGCGGCAGCCGAGTGTTGCACGGTCGGACGACGAGTTCCTTGCGGACTGGCCGAATCCGAGCTCATTGGCGCCAGGATCTGATGAACCCGTAACGACGAGGATGTCGCAGGAGCTTCCTGGCATGCCGATATCGCGCGATGAGAAACCCGTATTTGATCGCCCTCAGTCCTTCGGACTCGAGGTCGACCTCCCGGCCCACACATGGCTCCCGGACCGCACGCCGTTCGCGTCGGAGCCTGTGAACTTGTCGGGAGAGAAGCCGATGCTTGGCGCCGTGCCTGCGATGGCGGAAGCATCGGCCGTGGGCGTTCATGCGGGTTCCTCGGTGAATGGAAACATGATGCCGATGCGGCTCGGGTCCGACGCTATTGCCATGGCGCAGGATGATTCGATGGGGGGGGGGATGATGGAGCCGAACAACTGCGCACCACCTGCCGCGTTTGAGGCGAAGCCGTCAGTGGATGCGTTGACCGCGCACTACACGCCCCTGGATGCGCCCTGGCCGGGCCAGGGCGAGAGCCTCGGTGGCGACGCCGGGGAGTGCAGCGGTGCACAACGCGGCGGCCATGCGTTGTCGCTGCCGATGGAACCGGGCGGGGCGATGGAGACGTTCCTGGGCCTGTCGTCGAGCAGTGTGGTTCGTCCGGACCGGAACCAGCTGCCGCGCGACATGGAGATCCATGTGCACGGCGTGCCGGCGCGCGGGGCCAAGTCCCGCGTGGAGACACAGATCCGCATGCGACTCGAGCTTGTGAGCCGTGCGCCGCACACCGGCGAGGGCGGGCAGCCGGTGTGGGAGCGGATTGGCTCGTTCAGCCACATCAAGGTGCCCCCGCTGAGCGGGACGAAGCGCAAGTCGAAGAAGCACCGGAAGCTGAATGTGCCGATGGAATCGATGTTGCACCTGGACGCAACCGTGATTAATGCGACACCGCCGCACGCGCATGTGTATGTGTGCGACAGCTGCCGGGAACGGGAGCGGAAGCGCGCGCACCGGAAGAAGACGAAGAAGCTCTCGCCGTGCGTGAACCCGACGGAGGACGAAATCCGTGCGCTCGGCATTGACCCCCATGCGCCGAACGCGATGGAGCTCGCGGCGTCGCGCATGGAGGAGGAGGAGCGCCGGCATGCGGTACTCTTCAACTGTGGCGACTACATCGACTTCTACGACGGCGAGGCGGTACTCTCGACGCGCATCACCTGCTACTGCCGGCACCATCGCGAGAAGCTCGGCTTCTGCATCGTGTTCACGCTGCGTAATGACCGCGGCGAGTTCATTGCGACCGGCACGACGCCGCCGATCATGATAATGGACGACCACAAGTCCATCGCGCAAAGCAGCACCTTGCGCGGCGGTGCCGAGCGCATGCGCTCGGTCGACGGCACGCTGAGCCAGTCGAGCATGGAGCCGAACGCGGACGAGCTTGTCGCACGCGTCTCCTCGCCCAAGGGCGGCCCGCATCCGGGCGTCGACGTCGCGTCGGATGCGCTGGCGCGCGCACGTGACCGCGCGAAGCCGTACGAGGACAACTGCGCGATGCGGCGCCGCATTCGGGGGAGCCGCGACAATGGACACATGGTCGACCCGGCGGGCACCTCGTTTTTCCTGGACAGCTCGCGCAACTACATGTGGAACTCGATGGCAATGCACGAGGTCGCGCAGACGACGCCCGCGCCGCCGGCAGCGGCGCCACAGCTCACATCGCCATCCGGCTGGATGCATCCGATGGAGCGCGTCGTCCCGACGTCGCCGTCAGTTGCGGACTCGATCGCGCTGCTCGGTTCCTCCGTTGACGGCGCGCCGGTGAGGATGTCCCCGGATTATGCCGTCCCGCTTGATGCGGTGAATGCGCCGCGGGAGGAGGCGATGCGCCTGGATGCGGTCCCCGTCTCGCCTGACAATGGGATGCGCCTAGACTCCGTGTTCGCGCCGCGCCCGACCGCGACGCCGCAGACTGCCCAAGCGGCGCTGCCGCTCGCCGCGCCGTCCTTGGCTGCGCCTCCGCTGCCGCAGCCGAAGATCACGAAGATGATCCCCGCGGAAGGCCCGACGACGGGCGGGATTGAGATCACGATCCTCGGCGAGAACTTTACCGAGGGCATCCAGTGTATGTTCGGCGACACGCCCAGCACGTACACACGCGTGTGGGCGAGCACCACGCTCGTATGCATTCTCCCTCCGCGTTTCCGGCCGGGCCCCGTCATGGTGAGCTTGCACAAGCCGCCGATGCCCCCGACGCCCGCGCGAGAGGACGAACCGCTGCATCTGTTCACATACATTGACGCGACTGACCGCGCACTCATGGAGCTCGCACTCCAGGTCGTCGGGCTGCAGATGATGGGGCAGATGGCGTCCGCGCGCGACGTTGCGATGCGCATTGTCAACTCGCAGTCCGGCAAGGAGGGTGGCGCTGGCGCCGGTGCGGCGGGCGCTGCGTGCGACGCCGTCGATACGGCCTCGCATGCGGTTGCGTGGGCGGCCGCCCGGGAGTCGTCCCCCGTCTCCGCGCTGCTCGCCTCCGCGCGACTGCGTTCTGGCGGCGCGATGCCCACTGTGCAGGATCTGCTCATTGAGTTTCTCGCCCTGCTCGACGTGCCAAGCGGCGGCCCGCCGTTGTCCACGCCGCCGATCCATGCGTGCAACAGCCGGTGCCATACCCTTTTGCACCTCGCTGTCTTCCTCGGGCTGCGACGCCTTGTCGACGACCTGCTCAACCGCGGGTGTCCCGTGAATGCGCGTGACGTCAACGGATACACGGCGCTGCACTTTGCCGCGATGTACACGGACGTGCCCATCGTGGAGGCCCTCCTGCGCTCGGGCGCGTCGCTATCGGTGCGCACGGACGACGGACTGCTTCCCGTCGATGTGTCGCAGCAGTCGCAGACGCCTGCTGTTGCGCAGGTCCTGGCGGGATACGCGGCCGGAAGCGCGGCGGCAGCCACGCCCGTGTCGCCCTGCGGCGACGGGATCTCGGCCTCCGAGCGCTCCGCAGATGGGGCGTCGCGCGTCGATGATGCGGATTTGCTTCCCGCAGATACCTATGCGGCGGCGGACGTCGATGCCGACGACGAGGCCGACGAAACCGATGACGACGACGACGACGACGGCATGATCTCATTTTCGGAGCTTGCCGCCGGCTACCGGCCATTGGCCCAGACGCCCGGCCCGTCACGCGCACCGTCGCCGCGCATCGGCTGGGGCTTCCTGGGCGGCCTCGCGCCGCGGCGCACTTGCAGCCCCGACGCGGTGGCAAACCGCCCAGCGCTTGCGAACCTGGCGCACGCGTCCACTTCGAGCGAGTCCCCCGCTAAGGACGACAGCAACCAGACACAGCCCGCAAAGCTGGACTGCGCGGGCATGAACATGGACCGTAAGCCGCAACTCTCTTCACCTCCGCCGACATACGACGAGGCAACGCTCGAGGATGAGTCCGGCACTTCGCGCCACCTCTTTGGCGAGAAGCTTGTCACGGAGCCCAGCAAGGCGACGAGTGCTCGTTTGCGCAGCGCGCGCTGGAGCGCCGCCGACGAGGAGGCGGCGAAGCAGTCGACGCGTCTGCAGCGCGCCGTGAAGCTGCGCGGCAGCAGCAGCACCGGCAGCGCACGCGTCACGCGGACGCGGTCCGGGCGCCACGTGACGCAGACGGAGGGGCGCGCACGCCGCGTACGGCAGCGCACAGGTCTCTACGACGACCTCGTGCTTATCTGGTTCTGGATCCCCGCGACCGTGGCGATCGTGCTCGCGACCGCGGCGCTCAACATGGGCTACCTTTCACGTGAAGACCCTCCGTCGGATCCGTCGTCCTCCCTGCCACTGCGCGCACTGGGTCTCGTTTTCGCATTGGGTCGGTAGTCACTGAACATAGACGTTCACAACGCACGATGCTGTATGGCTGAGTCGGGGGGTCGGGTGTTGTCTCTTCCCAGGTGTACGATTTCAGGTGGAGGTGCAACTCGACTGGCCATCTCCCTCGCCTATGGCAAAAATGCCAAATTTCCCGCATAGGCGATTATCGGACGGAACCGCGTGCTGACTGGTATTTTCGACTACGTCCCCCCCCCGTTTCTTTCCTCCCTCCCCGACCCACTCTGCGCTTCATCGTCCCCGTGCTCGCGGACCTCGCCAAAGTCCTGTCGTCAGCACACACCCAGAAAGTACCCACCGCGTGTCCCGTAACGTGGGCGTGTTCTGCGACTGCGCGCTCGCCTTGGAGCACGCGCTCACACGTCCGGCACAGCACGCGGGACGCCGTCATGTCTGTGTGGCTGCGTTCAGTAACAGCGGCGCCGAGGCGTACTAGTGCTCGTTCTGCAGCTTGCGCAGCAGCTGCATGCCTGCGACACTCGCTTCGGCGCGCGCGACCTGCGAGAACACAGATCCGGACTCACCCGCGCGAGGCGCGACGATGACGTCGTAGTGGCTGTAGTCAGCGGGGAAACGGTTGGCGCCACATACATCCCCGAGTACGCGAGCATCCAAAACTCGCTGTGCCCGCGACCTTCTCCAAACCGGTGGCACAGGCCGCTGCGCACGTCCCAGCACCAGATTTCCTTGCCAAACAGCTCGGCAAAGGCGGCGAGCTCGACGGATCCTCCCCAAGTCTGGGGCTGCAGCATGTTCACCATGTACGTGCTGCGCATCTCGCTGCGCGTGAGCGCCGGCATCGATCGCCACCTACCCAAGGACACCGTCGTTGTATTCCGCGGGATGCGCGGCGATGTGGTCCCGCGCCACTGGCGTGAGTGGGACGCTCCCCGCTACGTACACCGGCGCATCGGCGCGGGGTCCGCACTGACCCCGTGGACGAGGAACGCGAGCGCATGGTACAGACAGCTGTTGTCGTCTGGCATGACCTCAAGGCGCAGTGGGCATGCATGGGTCCCCTCCGTATGCGTCCCATGCTGCTCCCCCGCCCCCACCGATCCCGTCTCCACCGTGACCATGTCGCCAGGGCGCAGGGAGAACGGCGCATCTGTCAGCCGCGTCTCGGGATCTGCCTCCTGCGCGCGGATGCGGTGCGGCGGTACGCCGGACTTCACTGTGACGCGATTAGTCGTTCGCCATGGGAGGCCTCTCACAGATTTGGTCCCCTGCAGGGATGCCGGTCGCAGCCTGTATCACCTGCTGCAGCCCCGCAAGCGTGATGCCGTCGAGTGCGTGCGACATCGTACCGTTCGCATGCCGCAGACGAATCATGGTCGCCCGATACGTGTGTCGTGTGTGGAGGGGAGTGAAGTGAGGCTGTTTGTCGGCCGCCGCTGTCCCAAGTGGTCGGTGCGCAGTGCGGGTGTACACGCGTCTCGCCACGTGGACGGGAGTGGAGCGGCTGGGGGCGTGGCGGCAACGACATGTGCCTCTGCGTTGTTGGAACGTCTGGTCGCGGGCGCGGTCTCCCCGCACGACACTCCCATGTTACCCCATTGCCACACGACACGGGTATCCAGAGTCACACGACACCCCGTCTACGTAGCGCCTTGGCACGGGCGGACGGGCCCGCGAATGTCGTCAGAGTGCATGACACGCCGTGTGATTGGGCGGCAATATTAGCGCAGGAGCAAAAAAGCAATCCTGCCCCACGCACTGAGAGATTTGTGCGCCAATGGCTGTCGCGGAAAGAAGTCAACCAACCGCCGCGCACCGCCATTGGCTGCCAGCCGCCACCGCAATCTTTCACCGCACGTGTCCCTCTGGGTTCGGAAACCATAAAAGGGCCAAGGTCTGAGGGCTGTGGCGCACACACCCAACACAAGTGAACACAATGGCTGTATGTGCCGCGCGCCATGACCGCCCCGGCTTACACACAGTGCCCCTGCCCTCGTGAGAACGGTTCTGACAAGTGCGTCTGCGGCGACAACTGCGGCTGCGGCGAGACTGGCACTTGCAACTGCAAGTGCAACCCATGCAACTGTACGGCGGGCTGCTGCGGGCGCAAGTAAGAGGAACGGATGCGACGTTGAGCAATGCGTGCTACAGGAAAGATGTCTCGGAAATGCAACGTGGTTTACGGCGTGATGTGGCGTGCGGCAGTGCGGAGCACCTCGACGCGGTTGAGTGCGCACCGGAGCGACCCTGTGTTTGTGAATAACACCATGTAGGAACACATACGTTTCTGCCACTCGCCCCACACATAGCCGCTGTACAGTGCCGTCGTGCCCACCCACGTGGCCGGCACGAGCATCACGGCGGTGATCAGCGACGCGGGCACGCTGCGCCCGTGCATCAGCCACGCACTCGCGCACACATTGCCCACCACAAGGCAGCCCACCAGGGCGAGCGCGGCAGCGAACATGCCCAGGTGCGTCCGCTGCTGCGACCGCGCCGTAACCAGTGCACTGTGCAGCACGGGGACCACTTCGCCGAGCACGCTGTCCGTGTCCGACGCAGAGGCGCGCGCGTACGCGGAGCTGCCGGGGTCCCGCGCGCCGGACGCCGCGGCGACGAGCGTTGCGGCGACGCCAAAGTGGTCCGAGTACGACACGCCGAGACCGGGCGCGAGATCGGTGAACACGACGCGGTGTGCAACACACCGCAGGCGTTGCTCCCCCGATGCCGGCCCACGGAATAGTATGTAGTCGAGCCGCTTCCCGGCATGCATGCGCGCGACGTGGTCGAGCGTCTTTCCCGCGGTCCATGTGTTGGCGGGGGCGTCACATGTCACCGTGTCCATGTGCGCGGCCTTGGCCCCCACAGCGTCCATGGAGTCGCGCAGTCCCCCGATGCTCGTGAGGATGCGCAGACACAGCGAGTCCTGCAGCGAGTTCAGGTCGCCCACGCACACGACATGCCGTCCGCGCTCGGCACTTGCGCGGCACCGGTACGCGAGCTCGAGCGCCTCCACGACGCGGTAGGCGCGCCGCGTCTCCGGGCCGACCTGGCCGCCGACCGCGGTGAGCTGGCGTGAGCGGCGCGCCGCGACAACGCACATGCGTGTTCCATACGTCGACCAGCCCGAGCGTCGGGTGCTGCAGCGTCGCACATCCGCACGCCTTCCCCGCGATCCAGTCGCCCTCGGCAACGTACACGGGCGTGCCGGTGAGCGAATACATGTGCGTCGACGTGTCCACGATCGGGTAACGCGATAGGATGCCGAGCCCGCCCCCGAATGCGCCGCTGTCGGTGAGCCCATGCAGCGCCCACGCACGTCAGGAAGAATGTTGCGTGTGGAAATGCATCGGCGCACAGGTCGCGTGTGTACACCCAGTCCTCAGACTCCACCCAGATCTCCTGCAGGCCAATTACGTCGTATGGCGACGCAGCGAGCGCGTCGGCAATCGCACGCAGGCGCTCGCGCCGCCGTCTCGACACATACTTGAGCCCCCTGCGTTGTGAGGTGCGCACGCGTGGCGACGCACCAGCAATTGAGTGTGAGCACCCGCACTGTATCCGACATGGTGGCGGCCGGATCGGGAGAACAGCGGCACGTGCGGAGATCGGGTGTGTTGGTCCGCAACTCGTTTCCCAGCTCCCTAGGCTGCGCCGCGTGCCGACACGTCCGATTCGCGCCATGCCTGTTCCTATCCTACGCGACCATCCGAGACTGTGCGTGCACACCGGCGCGGCTCACAGCTAGTGGGAAGCCAGTGGAGATCGGATGGCGCGGTGCATTTGCCGCTCTCTTTGCGCTGCGCGCAGTGGCCGCCGTGTATATGATTGTGGCGGACTGCGACGAGGGTAAGAGGCAGGAGGGGCGAGGCGGGGGAGCTGCGAGCCGCACTCACACGCAGTGTACAACTACTGGGAGCCGGTGCACCTGCTCGCCGCGCCGACCGCGCTCGCGGCGACGCCGGTGCGTGCGTTTGAGACATGGGAATACGCGCCGCAGTACGCGATCCGGTCGTGGGCGTACATTGCACTGCACGCTGCGGTCCCAGCGGCGGTCCTGCGTGCGGCTGCGGTACCTCCGGTGCGTCGCAGTGGGCGCGGCTAACGGCAGCACTATGCGTTCTACGCGCTGCGGCTCGCGCTCGCGGCGCTGTCGGCGGCGGCGGACGCCACACTGTACCGGAGTGTGGCGGATACGGTGAACGCGCGCGTGGCGCGGTACATGCTTGTCTTCCTCGCGACGAGCGCGGGCGTGACGGTCGCGTCCGTCGCACTGCTGCCCTCGTCGTTCGTGATGTACACGACGAGCATGGCGATGGCGGCTGCGATGCGGCGCGCGAGCACGCGAGACTCCGCACGCACGTTTGCCGGGACCGCGTGGTTCGCGCTCGGTGCGCTGGGTGGCTGGCCGTTTGCGCTTGTGATTGCGCTGCCGTTCGTATTCGAGGAACTCTGCCTCGCGTCGGGCGACGCAGGTCGCAGCGCGCTGGGCTGGCGCTGGGCGCGCTGGCTGGGCGCCGTAGGCGCTGCCGCATTGCTGGCGGTGCCCATCGCGGGCATCGACACGCTCGCGTATGGGCGCGTCGTGCTGGTCGCGCTGAACACGGTGCTGTACAACGTGCTCGGACGCGCGCGCGGGATTGGCCCGGAGCTGTACGGTGTGGAGCCCTGGACGTACTATGGCGTGAACCTGCTGTTGAATTTCTCCGTCGCAATGCCACTCGCGCTTGTATCGCTCGTCGGCGTGTGGGCGACGGCGGCGCGGCTCCCCGCGCGCTTTTCGGGCGCATTTGCGGGGACGGCGCCCGCGCGGGGCCCGGGGAGCAGCCCCGCGGTGCTCCTTGGCATCCGCATGCTCCCCGTGTATCTGTGGGTGGGCATGCTCACCCTGCAGGCGCACAAGGAGGAGCGGTTTCTGTACCCGATCTATCCGCTCCTCTGCTTCAATGCGGGCGTCGGCCTCTTCCTCGTGCGCAGCTGGCTAGAGGCCGCGTATCTGCGGCTGACTCGGTCACCGTACCGGGTGCGTACTGCGGCGTGCGCTGCTCACCGCAGGCGTCGCGATCCTGGCTCTTCCCCGCCGCGACGCTCGTCCCGCTCTTGTTGGCGGGCGTCCTGGGCTTGCTCCGCGTGGCCGCGCTTGTTGCGCACTACAGCGCGCCCATGGACATTGCGCTCGCCCTGCGCGCGCACGAGCATGCGCTGCCCACACCCCCCGCGCCGCGGCGCCTCTGCTATGGGAAGGAGTGGCACCGCTTCCCCTCGCACTTTTTTGTGCCCGCCCATGTGGAGGTCCAATTCGTCCGCAGCGAGTTCCGGGGCATCCTGCCGCACCACTTCACGCGCGGCGATGGCGCCGGCGAGCACGCGCTCGCCGCGGTCGACCAGAGCGTCGCGTGGGTATGGCCATGGCGCGCTGTGACCCGCACGGTGTCGCGTACGGTGAACGAGCGCAACGAGGAGGAGGGGGACCGCTACGTACGTACAAAAATCGGTCCGCTGACGCCAGGTGCCCGTCGACACGTGCGACTTCCTTATCGACGTCGACTGGCCGGCGCGCCCTGCGACCGAGCACGAGCCGCGGTATGCGGCGCTGCCCGCGTGGCGTCCCCTCGCCTGCGCGCCGTTCCTCGACGCGGAGGCGAGTCGCCATGCGCCGCCCGGCTCCCTGTCGGAGAGGATTGTTGCCACGCTGGCACGCATCCTCTGGGTGCCTGAGCGCGTTGCACATTCGATTCCCGGCTGGGATGCCTCCCTGCGGCACGGCGCCTATTGTCTGTTGGCGAGGGTAGACAGAGGTGCGGAGGATGCTTACGCACGGGGTGATGGGGAGGTGGGCTGAAGCGGAGAGAGTGGGAGCCGAGGAGCGCAGCTGCGAGGGATGCTGCGCAGGGGTACTGCCATGGTGCGCGTCGCCAACCCCGTCCGGGAAGAGGCCCGGAGCGTCGCTGGGGTGGCGTGTCGCGGAGGTCGTGGTAGTCGGTGGCGCGATTCCCAAAAATAGGGTTGGACGCAACCCAGGCGCATGGCCTTGACATAGCATGCTCACTTGTCTCGGCGCCTGGCAGCCATGCCGGCACCTATGCATCCGGCCCGCCAGGGTGACTGTCCGTCCACGCTTACGGGCCCCTTTTCCCCTTTTCTCTCTCCCCTCCTTGCCCCCCAGCTTTTGTTCCTCCCCTCCCCTTTCCTTTCCCCTCCCCTTTTCCTCCCCCCTTTCGTTTCCCTCGCCCCTTCCCTTTCCCCCTTTCCACCCCTCCCCTTTCCCTCCCCCGACCCTCCCCTCCCCCCGTCAAAACAACGCGCGGACCCGCGCGTCGTCATCCTGCCGCAACACCGCGTGCGCCTCCTCCTCCTGCACAGCGAGAAGAAAACGTGCGTAGGGCCCCGCGCGTGCATTGCCCGCACCTGCGCCGACAGCGACAACGAGACCAAGCGCACAGAGAGTGGCGAGGGGACGCAGAAGCTCTTCGTCGCTGAAGCCCTCGAGCGCGGATGCGGCGCCCGCGCCACCACGCGCGATGGAATGCGTACGGCAGAGCGCCGCATGGTGCGCAACAACGTCGCCCCAGCTCACCTCCGCAACGCCCGTGCGATGCGCACAGCTGTACATGCTCACGAGCAGTAGCTTCGCGTGGAACGGCAGCGCGGACATGTGCGCGGCCTTCCCGGAGCGCGCCATCGCGTCCAGCACGCTGCGGATGTCCGCGATAGACAGGGGCGGCGGCGCGCTACCGTGGACAAGCGCATGCTGCTCTGCGACCTCGACGGCGCGTCTGCACACGTCGAGCATGCGCCGCGCGTCGCCGGACACATTCGCAACGCGCTTCGACGCGAACACGAGCGCGTCCGGGTGGAAGACCCGCTCGCACCCGCGCGTCGCGGGTGCGTCGGAGCCCGCACCCGTCGCGTCGACGCCCAGCCGCGCACGCACGATGCCCAGCAGCTGCGTGTCGGTATACGGCATGAACGGGATGCGCGTCAGGCCGAGGCGGCTCGCGACCTTGGGCTGCAGCGCGCGCTCGGGGAGGTCCATTGTGTTCGCCACCGCGATGACCACGAGACTGCTGCCAGGGAGACTCGGCCAGTGGAACAGGTTGTAGATCACATCCTGGCGCGTCGTCACGAATAGGTCGAGCTCGTCCATGAGCACGACGACCGGCGTCCGGTGCGTGCCGTCGGCACGCGGCGCGCTGAAGTGCGCGGAGAGCCGCGTGAGCGCTGCGCGTGGATGCAGCCGCTTCCCTCCGCCGCTTACCGCGGACCACAGCTCCGTGTACGCCTGCATCGTGCTCGCCAGCTTCATCCCGTTGATCTCCACAAACGTGAACGGCGGCAGTGCCCCGTCGTGCATGCGCGTCTGCAGCATGCGCACGACCTCGCGCACAGTCGCCGTCTTTCCCGTGCCCGGCACACCGCAAACGTACGCACACCCGCCCGCGCCCGCGCGGAGCATGTCCGTCGTGCACTCGAGCACCTCTGCGAACTGGTCCTCCCGGCACGGCAGCGACTCCGGCGTTGCGCCCACATGCAGCAGCCGTTTCGACCGCTCGTGCGCCGATAGCCGCGCGAGCTTCTCCGCTGGGAGCGTGTGCAGCGCGCTTGGACGTGCAGGAAGCGACAGGGGCGGCAGTGAGTTTGCGAGGTCGATTGCCGTCGTCGCCGGCGTCGCTGGCGCACTAGACGCCGCTGCTGGCGACGCGACGCTGCGCCGCGCGCGCCGCCCACCGCGCTTCGTGTGCGCAGACGCGGCTGCGAGTGCCTCCATGGCCTCTGCTGCCGCCTGCGCGGGGGGCATCGCGGCGGGGGGGAGCGACGTGGGCGGCGTTTTGGGGGCAGGCGGAGAAGGCGCCGGCAGTGGGGAGCGCTCACGTGTGGAGCGTCGCGACGGGCTCCTCCCACTGCCTCGTGCACGCGGCGTTCGCTGCCGCTTCGCATCCCCGTCGCCCATCGGTGCCCGGAGCGGCGGTTCACAGGTGGCCTTGCGCCGCGGCGACACACGCCGCGGCACTGCGGCGTTCGGCTGCGCCATCGTCGCGCGGACTTGAGGCGCGTCGCGTATTTGAGGAATTATGGGTGGGGGGTGGGGCAGGTGCAGTCGGGGAGTTGTGCATCGGCGCGCCGGCACGGTCGGGGACCTATGTCACGCGCGCGCACGCTCGTTGATTTCGTGCGCGTCCTGCGTATTGGGAAAAGAGAGTTCCCTGGGCGTGAGCGTGCGCCGCATGCGCGGCTGCGTACCAATAGTCTGGTGGAGTAGGATCCGGCGGCGTCATCGCGCGGTGGCGCGATGTGTAGCGACGCCGCGTGCGCGGGCTTGCGCGAGTCTCGTCTGTGGGCGCGCTCGGCGATGCCCACACGGCCCGCGGCGCCGGCGCGACGTCGGCGACCATCTCGTAGTACTCTGTGTCAGAAGGTGCCGCGGACCACACATACGTCGCGACAGCACGCGCAGCCGCCTGCGTGTGCGTCCTGCGCGCCGGGCGCCGGGCGCCGTTCGCGCTTTGTTTGATACCGGCCCGCGCGTCGGAACGTGTCCGGATCTGTGCGCAGCAGGTCCTGTATACGTGCGCGGTGCTGGAGGATGTGCTCGCGGTTCCGCCTGCGCGGGGAGGCCGGCGTCGCGAGCGGCGGGGAGCCGTGCCGTGCGGCGGGCGGCGGGCTGCGCGGGTGCTCGCCACCGGGATATGTGTCGGGCGGTGGGCTCGTCCCGGTCGTCGCGGATGACGCGAACTCCTGCGGCGGATCGAATGGTGCAGCACCGGTGCCGCGCCGCCGTCGCCGCTTCTCAGCAATGCGCGCGCGCCACCACCGCTTGAATGCAAGCCACGACTTGCGCTCGGCAGCATACTGTGCGGCGAGAGCCGCATACTTGCGCTCCAAGGCGCGGTAAGCTGCGGGAAGCGCGTCGGGAGACGTGGCGTCGCGAGGGGCATCGTGGGGAGTCAGCGGGGGCTGCGTGAGAGTGCACTCGAGCTGGTCCACCGCGGCACGCACCGCCGCAATGTCTGCGGCGACAGTCGGCGCATGTTCAGCTACACGGTCCCGTTTCGCGGCGCCGCCGGGCGCGGTCCTGGACGCACTGCTGTCCCCCTCCTGTCCGCCAGCGACCTTGGACGGCGCACGCATGGATGCATGGACGCGATCCACGCGCTGGCCAATCACGTGGCGCGCGTCCCGATGCGGAGACCCGATGCGTGATGGGCGGTGGGGGCAGCCGTCCGCTCTCCACGTTCGTTGTAAGGGAAGCAAGCCATGGGCGAGCGTATGGACGCCGCGGACCGTGGAGACACTGTAAGCGCTGTGCTGGGCGCGCAGCCCGAGATGGCGCCGCACACGGCAATGAAGAAGCTCGCGGGGCGCGGGGGCCCGCTGCACCATTTCCTGCGGGGGACACCCACGGGGAGGCGCGCGAAGCACTGGGATTGGCACAACGGCGCGGTGAATCCGCGGAATGCGGCGCCGAGCGACGATGAGTGCGCGCGCGTGCGCGCGCTGTATGGGTATGCCGCGGAGACGCAGGGGGGGCCGAGCACGCTGTACACCCAGCTGCTCGCAGACTGCCTGCTGGCGCTCGGCAGCGATCCATTCATTAACGTCACTTCGCCGGCACTGTTGGCGACGACGGGGACGATCCCGCTGAGCATCTTCTCCACGGGCCCCGACATCATCCAGCACTACTACGAGTGCATCGTCGTGGCGAAGCGCGAGGTGGTCCTGCTGACGAACTACTGGCAGCCGGGGAAGAATGTCGCGAAGATCGCCGACGCGCTGCGCACACTCAACGAGCGCACGCGCGCGCGCGGGGACGGCTCGCGCATCGTGGTGAAGATCATGTGGGACCGCGGGCCACGCACGGTCGCGGACCTCTTCCGCAACCGGACGCCGGTGCTGCCGTCCGCGTGGGAGCCAAACGGGCTGCCGTCAGACGCGGAGCTGACGCACATGGACATGCAGATCCTGAACTACCACCGCCCGCTCATGGGCACGTTCCACGCGAAGCTGCTGCTCGTGGACCGGAACGTGGCGCTCGTGAACAGCATCAACATCCAGGACCGGCCGAACCTGGAGGCGTGCATCCGCCTCGAGGGCGACATCGTGAACTCTGTGTACGACCATGCGCTCATTTCCTGGGGCGTGTACCTGCGCCCAGCGCTTCCGTGCATTGCGAGCCCCGCGCCGCGCGAGCCCGCGCCGTCCGCGATGACCGCCGTGTCGCCCGCGGAGCGGGAGCGCCGTACCGTCTCCGCACGCACGCAGCTCACGCGCGACGACCAGGAGACGATGGAGCAGCAGCAGGTCCCTGTCCGCATGCAGCTGGCGGACCTCGTCGAGCATGTGATGCACGCGCGCGCGGGCGCGACGGACCGGCCGACCAGCACGCCGCCGCCGGACGACAGCGCGGTGCGCCACGCGGCGAGCGTGTGGCTCAACAAGGTGCGCGGGAAGGACGCGTCGCACGATGGCGGCGGCGGCGGCGGCGACGGCGCCGCGCTCCCGTTTGCGAACTCCGCACTCCGCCTGCTCGGCAAGGACCGCAGCAGCAGCTGGAATGTCCATTGGGCGAGCCCGCGGCTGTCCAGCGCGGACAAGGAGCACGCCGCCGACCGCCTCGCGACGATTACCAGCTCGCTCGACTTTGCCAATCTGTCGCGCGTGCGGGGCGAGCTGAATCCGACGTCCATCGAGTCCAGTGTGGGCGGCTGGGATGCGCAGCAACTGATGGGTCTCCTGGACTTTAATCCGTTTCTGTACCATGCACCGCACGCGCCCGTCCCGATGGCGCTCGTCAACCGGCGCCCGTGGGGCCGTCCGGGCCACGACGACCTGCGCAATCCGCAGGCCGCGGCGTGGCTTGCAGGCTTCCGGTATGCGCAGAAGCACGTGTTTATCCAGAGCCCGACGCTGAATGCCAAACCGGTGCGCGCCGCGATCCTCGCTTGTGTGCGGCGCGGCGTGCGCGTGGAGCTCTGGCTGGACCTCGGGTTCAACGACAAGAGCGAGAGCATGCCGTTCCAGGGTGGGACGAACGAGGACGTCGTTTTCGGCCTGTACAAGGCTCTGCGGCGGGACGGGCGCGGCCAGGAGCACCTGCTCGACGTGTACTGGTATACCGGCAAGGACATGGACCGTCCGTTGAATGCCGCGCGCAAGCAGCGGAACTGCCACGTGCGTGCGCGCACGCCCCCCTCTCACCCGCAGGTCAAGTTCGCCGCGTTCGACGGGCAGGTCGGCATCCTCGGCAGCGGGAACCAGGACACCCAGGCACGTCCCCGCTCGCGCATGCTCACCCGCAGAGCTGGTTCCACTCGCAGGAGATTAATGTCATGATCGACAGCAGGGCGATTGTCTCTGAATGGCTCCTGGCCCTCCGCCGGAACCAGAGCACACATATCTACGGGCGCGTCGACCCTGCGATGGGCGTCTGGCGTGGGAAAAGTGGTACGATGGCGGACACGGGGCGTGACTAGGGGAGGGAGGGGGAAGGGGGAGAGGACGGAAATAGAAGGGAGCGGGTAGGGCGCGGACCGGCAAGGGCCGCCAGGTTATATAATGTACCCAAAAGGGCCACATTGTGGGAACGGTCACTGGAGGGGCAAAGGCGGTGAAGGGAAGGGGGGAGGAAGGGGGAGAAAGGGGGGGAAAGGGGGAGGGCCAAGGGGAGAAGGGGGGGGAGAGGGGAAGCAGAGGAAAGGACGGGAATACGGGAGAAAGGAAGGAGGAAAAGGGAGGGAGCGGGAAATAGAGGGATGGAAGGAGGGGAGGAGGGGACGTGGAGAAGAGGGGGAAGAAGAGACGGGAGGGGGGAGAAGAGAGGAAAAGGAAGCAGATATGCATTGGATTTTTTTTTGCATCCCCTTTTCCCCCCGTGCATCTCTCCCGCATCCCCCCCTTTCCCCCCCGTGCATCTCTCCCGCATCCCCCCCCCTTTGCCCCACCGCATCTCTCCCGCATCCCCTCCCTGTTTCCCCCGCGCATCTCTCCCGTATCCCCCTCCCTGCTTCCCCCCATCTCTACCGCATCCCCCCGCTTTTTCCCCCGTCAACCTCTCCCGTATCCTCCTCCCCTTCCCCCCGTCAATCTCTCCCACATTTCCTCCCCTTCCCCCGTCAACCTCTCCCACATTCCCTCCCTCCCCCTCCTCCTTCCGTCTATCACTCCCAAATCCCCGTCTGCTTACCGTTCCAACGTACGCCCCTTCCTCCTCCGCCTTTGCCGCTCTTTGCGCCACCTCCCTCTCCCCCGTCCCCCCTACTCCCTATTCCCTACTCCACATTATCAAGCAACCGCCACAGGCCGTCTGCATCCTTGTAGTCGTGGTACACAACAGTGACGAGCCAGCGGTCATCGTGCACGCGGCGGAGCAGCTCACGCGTAGGAGAGCGGGGGGGAAAGAGGAGCTCCCACTCGCGCCATATGGCAAAGGCCTCGTCACGCCATGCACGGAACGACTGCTCTTCAATAATGGTCGACTGCGCGACCTCCTTGCCCGGAAAAACCCCCCAGGTGACCGCGTTCAGCCCGTACGCAAGCACATTCGTCTCGAACGAGTCCGGGTCGCTGTAGCCCGCGAAGTAGGTGACGGGGACCTGCGCTGCGTCGATCGCCCGGACAAGTCTGTCCTTGTCCGCCTCTGTGACGAAGAGCTCGACAAAGGCCTTTTGGAAGATGTACCCGCCGCGCGGGCCGAACCCAAACGTGGCGTCGCTGCTGTCCATGCCGTCGACGGCGGGCTGCGAGCCGACGGTCCACCAGCCGCGTCCGCCGTCGGCGACGTCCTGGTTCAGCCGCAGGAGTGCGGGCAGCAGCGGCATGGTCTCGTCCCACACAGGGATGTCGCACCAGGGGATGCACTCGAGCCGCCCGGACACATAGGCAGCGAACATGCGCGAGAGGTCCCCGTCGTCGACGGGCGTGCCCCACAGCCGGATCGCCTCCGCGGGCGGCAGCTTCAGACTGGCGCCGTACCCGTCGATCTCGCCGAACGCTGGGCTCCGCGCGTCGCCGTAGCGTCCGTTCGGGAACTCGTCCCACGTCTCGGGGTCCAGCAGCGCCGCGCCGGCCGCCGGCGCGTCGGATGCGACCGCGCGGATAACGCGCGACACGCTTTTTTCCAGGTTGAGCGAGTACAGGTGAAACGCATGCGCCTTTGTCTGCGCGCGGATCTGCTCGATCATCGCGACCGCCAGCTGCACGCCGATCTCTTTCACCTGCGCGTCATCCGTCTGCGGTGAGCGCCGTACCGCGCGCCGCGTGGCGCACCTTGACTGCCTCCAGGTCAGCGACGATGCGCGCGGGCGCGCGCACACGACACAGGTTCGTCATGCGCCGGAAACTGTGGTAGTTCTGCACCGGCATGATGCCCGGGATGATAGGGACCGTGATGCCTGCTGTGAGCGCCGCGCGCGCACGACGCACCGTGCCGCCGACACGCCTGCTCCCACGTGATGAACGCGTCCACATCGTAGAACAGTTGCGTCACAATAAACTGCGCGCCCGCCGCCTGCTTTTCCCGCAGGTACGCGAGTTCCTGCTCCAAGTCGCGCGCGTCCGCCGCCGCCGCCTCGACGAGGCCCTCGGGGTACCCTGGCATGAGCGCGTGCGTCGGCGTCCCGCGACGCACCAGCGACGCCGATACAGAAGTCCTCGCCGTGCTTCTCGCGGATGTACCGCACGAGATCCGTCGCGTGCTGGAACCGCTGGTCCGTCGCAACCCAGTACTCTGCACCGCGCGGCGCGTCTGTCGTGAGCGGCGCGCAGCGGCGACGTACCGCCGCGCAGCGCGAGGATGTTCCGGATGCCGAACCGGCGCGCTTCCTGGTGTCAGCTGCGTCGCGCGGCCGACGTACGTCCAGTGCGGCGTCGAGCGCGTCGCGTTCCACATTCGTGCACGTGAGGTGCAGACAGACGTCGCGCCCGCCCACGCCGTGGGTGCCCGCGTGCGCCTCGTGCTCGGCCCAGTCGTCATTCGGGTCGAACAGCCCGTTCTGCACGCGCGCGGCGAGCTCCATGGAGCTCGCGCGCGTCGATCCGCCTGCGCCCCACGTCACATGGATCCAGCTCGGGTCCAGCTGCGTAACCATGCGCTGCATGCGCGGGAGCAGATTCGCGAGGCCGTCGGCGGTCTTGGGTGGGAAAAACTCGATGGACCACTGGCACTCGTGCGCCGGCGCCGTCGCCAGCTTGTCGTCGATGCGCGACGCGGTTTGCTGCGGCATGCCGGTCTGGGGGCGGGGGCGTGGTCGTGGTCGGGGGGGTGCAGTCGCGGGGGTGCGGTCGACGGGGGTGTGGTCGGCGGGGCGCGGTCTATGCCGAAATGTTCAGGGCAAGGTGGGCAGCGTTGCCGGTGTGTCGCAGTGGTCGGCGTCCGTGGCCCCGCTGGCGCTGTTGTTTCAGCGCGGATGTCCTGTGCTGGCACGCCACATAATGCACCAATCGCGTGCCGCATAATCCCGATTTGCCAGCGTGCCACCGGGTGGAGGCGCGGGGGCGCGAATTTGCGCCAAGCAGGGCAGCGATACAGAATCATACAGTTGCGCCGAGACGCGTGCGCCACGGATGTACATAAAGGGGTGTCGATGGGCGCAGGGTGTGTAGACTACAGGGGGGACTGGGCGGAGACGGGGGACAACTGCAGGGGGTTTCTGCTCTGTGGCGCGAGTCCCACGGCGTGCGTGGCGCACGCCCTTTGCACGCATCAGGACCGGTCTTCCTGCATGCCGACCCATTCGGCGGCCCACCCCTCCGACCCGTCCGGAGAGCAATCTGCGCTGCACACGAACAGCACCACCGTGCTCCACACCAGCCCGGTCACGGGCGGTACACTGCGGACCTGGTGGCTGTCCGCGCCGCTGTCGCCGACGCCCAGCACCTGCGCGACGTGGGACTCGCGCTGGGACTCGACCGCGTCTTTTTTCTCGCCGCAAGGGTCTTGCGCCGCCGCAGCTGCCACTGGCGTCTCACCGGGGGGCGGCGGCGGCGGCGGGTCTCTGTCGTGCGCCGGGCGGCCAAGCTCTTGCCCCGCCTCTTTCACGCCTCCGCCCGCCTCTCCCCCCTCCATCGCATCGCGACGCAAAAGGTTCACCAGGTTCGGCATCAGCTGCAGCTCAAACACACGCGGCGCGCCGCACTGCGGACACGGCGGCACGGACGATGCGTCGAATGGGCCCGGCGCGTCCTTTGTCCCGTGCGGCCACAGCTGCCGGTACAGCGGCCCACTGGCGGAGAACGGAAGCGGCTGTCCGCCGTACTCGTACCGCACGACCTGCCGCGCCTCTGGACCGAGGCGCCGGACGAACCGCTCAAAGACGCCGTCAACGCCGTCCAGCAGCATTTTTTCGTACGCCTCTCCGTCCGCCGCACCCATATCCGCACCCGTCTCCTCCGCTTGCCGCGCTTTCGCCGCCGGCACCGCTTCCGCCTCCCGCTCCCGCGCGGCAGGCTCCGGCATGGTACTCAGGTATAGTGGCGGCCGGTACGACGGTGCGCGCGCGGCCCATGCGCCCGGGCCGAGCTCCGTACGCAGTTCGGCGAGGGACGCCTTGATTGCGAGTTCTTCTGCGATCCGCGCGTCGTCGTCGTACGAGGTCTCGTCGTCGGAGTCGCCAGTGCTGTACTCTTCCTCGTCTCCCCCATCGCGGTGCGTGCGCCCGTCCTCTGTTCGTTTGGCATTTCCCGACGCCTTCTGGGTTGTGGAGTCCGGGTAGGCCCGCGGCTCCGCCAGCGGATCTGCCCGCGGTCCCCCCTCCGGCCCCCCGCCCCCAAAGAGGGAACCGCCGAAGAGCGACGCGCCGCCCGGAGCGGCAGCGTCCTTCCCGCCCATCGCAAATGGGTTCGTCCCGCGTGCCTTCCTTTCTTCGTGCTGGCGGGCCTCTTGCTCCCTCCGCTGCTGCTCGGCGGCTGCCGCGGCGCGCGCCTCGCGCCGCGCCCGCTGCTTCTCCAGTTTTGCGGCCCAGCGCGCGTTGTGCTTCACCATCCGAACAGCGCGGAGACTGCACGTGAGTGTCGTGTGCGACTTTCACGCGGCACGGCGCGAGGATCAGAAAGAAAAAAGGTTGTCAAAGTTGGCGTTGTTTTCATAGCCGCCGCACGGTCACATCAAGTGAAGAAATTGCCATTCATCGTGCACCGCACGCCGTGCCGTCCTCTCACACACACCTTCCTGTCCCCCTCCGCTGGCACTGCGCGCGCGCGCAGCCCCACACGAGGAGGTTGCGGTCCAGCGGCGAGCCGTCCAGCGGCGCAAATATCTCCACGAGCAACTGCATCGGCTGCTCGCAGTACGCGCACAGCGCGGTCGCGTGCGGCGGCAGATGCGCAGGTGCCAGCGGCAGCCAGGCAGGGCGCCCACCAATGCGCGAGACGAGTGGGTTCTCTTCGTCGTCCCCCTCCAGCAAACCGTCGGCAAGCCCGAGGTGCGTGTTGCCGAGCTCCTCACCGTCACTCGCGCAGTCCGAGTCGTCGTCGTATGGCGTCATCGGCGAGCGGCGCCCTGGCTGTCAGCAATGCCACGCACGGCGCGCTGCGGCGCAGCTCAGGTTGGTAGCCAGGTTGGAAGCATGGGTCCGCTGGCGGCGCGAGCGCACCGCGCAGCACCGGGATGCCACAAAAGAGTGTCTCCCCGGCCCTCATCCTCGTCATCTAATACTCTTCATCTTTGCTGCGCCGCACGTACGCTACCCGCGTACACACCTCGTCTCTCCCGTGGCTCGTAGGAAAAAGAGAGGAATTTTTTTCTTGTGCCGCGACGCCCCGCGCAGTCGGGGAAATATGCGCAGGGACCACCCCAGCGCCGCAGACCGCCGCGCTTCCGATTTGCCACATTCCCATGTACGCACGCCAGGCATTCTCGGCGCTCCTGGTAAGTGACGCCGGAGACGCATGCATCTGAACGGCACAGCGCCCCAGCGCTGCACTCCCGCGCATCGCTGCGCGGCCTCCCGCGTTGCCCGCGATGGTGCGTCTGCTGTCGACGGACACACGCGGCAAGATTGAGCGCGCGATCCACGAGGACCCCGTTGTCGTATTCATGAAGGGATCTCCGGAGATGCCGCAGTGCGGCTTCAGTCGCGCCGTGCTGCAGATCCTACAGGTGCAGGGCGTGAACCCCGAGAAGGTCGCAACGTACAACTGCCTTGAGGACGCGGAGCTCCGCGACGGCATTAAGGAGTTCAGCGACTGGCCGACGATTCCCCAGGTGTACATCGACGGCGACTTCGTCGGTGGCTGCGACATTATGCTGAGCAGTACGCGCGCGCAGATGCCGGAGCTGACTCGCAGTGCACCAGTCCGGGGAGCTGGAGGAGCTGCTCAAGAACGACCACCTCTTGCTCGAGCCGAGTGGGCCCGGCAAAGAGAAGCCGGAGTAGCATGCAGACACCGGTAGTACACGCCGTGGTTGCCCGGAGGTGTGCCCTACGCCCTGTCCCGGGCCCCATGTCACTACGATGCGGCCGGTCTCCCTAAGCGCCGGTCTCCGCGACTAGGGACGCACACAAAAAAAATGTCCCAGGTTGCGTGGATAAGACGGATTTGTCAGACTACGGACGTGTGTGGTCCCGCTCCCGCTGCACCCTATCTAGTGGCAAAAGAGCGGATTCATCGTCACTGGGCGCATCACAGCGTCGGCGGCATGCCACACGCACGGTCGCGCTCCTTTTCTGCAGCTTCGCATCGCTGCTTCCACATAGCAGCCTCCTTGTGCAGGCGGTCAATCGTATCGTTGAGATGCTTAAGCTCCTCGGCCTTTCGGAGGCGGCTGCGGCGCGCAGCGAGTGTGTTGCTCAGTCGCTTGAGCGAGCGCGGATCCATGTCCTTTCCGTCGGACGAGCACACGGGTGACGTGGGCGTACCAGTGCGGTTCTGCTCGTCCGGAGACGACACGGGGGGCGACCCCGACGAGCCACGGCGCGAGGTGGCCGACTCGGTGTGGTATGTCCGGGGCTGAATCGGCGCGTCCATAGGGAGCAGGTCCTCCACATCGCGGCGACGGCGCCGCGAGCCTCGCGACGGTGCCGCCATAGTGACCTGCGCGCTTGGCGTGTGCGACGAACGCGTGAGGAGCGCCGGAGACGCCGTCGCGACGGCCTCCGGCGCGTCCGCGGCCGGGAGAGAGCCGGTGAAGCTGTCCTGGTGACTTGTTGCAGATGCATCGTTGAGCCTGTTGAGGAGCTCAAGCACATTTGCCGACGATGGAGACGGCCCCACACTCGGTCGCGTACGGGCCGGCGCGTCCTCCTCGCGCGGGAACAGAGTAAAGTCTTGCGCAGAGTCGGGTGGCGTCGCGTCCATACTCGTACGCCCCCGCTTCGCGCACGGCTCCTGCAAGACATAGGAGGGCGTATCGTGCGCGAGCGCCACAGGGTCGCATGACGCAAACTCGAGCCCCGCTAGAGGGGTAAAGAGCGACATCCGCGCCGCATCCGCAGCCGTCGTGTGTGCCAGCGCGCTCCGTGAAAGCGGCCGGGACACGGAAGAGGGAACGGTGGTGCTCATCTCGGCGGTAGAGTCGAAATCGAGCGACCAAAGCGAGTCCGAGAGCCCCGGGGACGTCTCGCTCCACTCAGACTCAAAGTCTTCACCGGCGAGCAAGGGGAAGACGGGCACGAAGCTGCCCGTGAAGGCGGGGTCCTCGGTTTTGGCGCCCGACGGCGCAGCGCCGGGCGGAAGCGCAATGTCAGGAGCAAATTCCATGAACAAAGTAACCCTTCCTGGCGCGAGGCAGCAGGGAGGTATGTGGTTGCGCGAATTAGGTCGGCAGTCGTTGGTCCGCTTCAGAGAAGAGCTCCGAAGCACAGAATGGTGTAGGCAACATCATGGTGATGACGGCAATGTAGCTGCAAAAGCTGGCCAAAAAAAGGTCACAGGTCGTTGACCGGTGTGGTTGTAATCATAGAAGACAATTGCTGTCTTGCACAAAGTATCAGTTGGGTTTGTATTTTAAAACATGGTGATTTTTGAGCAAGAGGCACGGTGGGGACCGCGCCACGGCACCCTTGTATGTTTTATAGTTCTGTCTCTGCTCGCTGGCTGCGCTGCCTGACCACGCACGCGTCTCGCCTAAAAAACCTGCAGGGCACGCGGACTCTTCCGATGCGCGGGGGGTGTCCGCAATTAATTCGCGCGTGTTTGGTCCAATGGCACGGCGCCTCTTCCGTATGACTCGAGAGGGAGGTCGTGCATGCGAGGCCAGCCCGCACAGTTACGTCATCAGCCTACGCACGATCTGTGCGCAAAACCGAGCGGGGAGGGGGGTGAAGGGGGGGACATGGGGCCGGGGGGAAAGGGAAGGCGGGAAAGGCGGAAAGGGGAAGACGGGAAAGGCGGAAAGGGGAAGACGGGAAAGGCGGAAAGGGGGGAGGCGGGAAAGGGGCAGAGGGGGGGGGAAGGTGCGGGACGGAGCAGAGGTCGCTGTCCAGCGTGCATGCGAGTGCGGGGAGCGTAAAACGTGGGCCAGCGCACGCCCCTTTCTTTGGTCACATGCGGCGTGCGCGGTGACTCTTTCTCCAACCCTGCCGTCGCGCCGCGCTCTCTTCCCCTCTGGGTGCCTTGTCTTTTTCCACTAACAGCCTCTCTCCGATTCTACGGCCATTTAGGTGCCGTTCAGCCGCTCCTGGTGCAGTCCCGCGGAGAGCGCCGTGCTCTGTTCTTTCCCTGGGAAGTCTCCTCGGGAAGTCCCCGCTCGGGAAATCCCCGCTCGGCAAGTCCTTCCGGCAAGTCCTCTCGGGACGTCTTCTCGGGCAGTCCTCTAGGGAAAGTCCCCTTAGTCCCCCCGAAAAGTCCCCCCCCTCTCCCACCTTGCCTCCCCTCCCCACGCTACCACGGAAACAACATCCTGTCACCCTCCGCTCCGCCGCCGGCATTGCCCACGTGCTCATGCGGCTCGGGCGCATCATTGTTTGGAAGCCGGTCCGACGTAGCACTCCCCATAAACCCATTCCCCCGCACAAGCGATAGCGGTGGCGCGGTCCTTTCCGGGTCGTCGCGGTCTGAGCTGCTCGTGCGCGGGCGGTCCCGACGCAAAACGTGCACTTCCTTGTCGCGGGGGCACCGTGTGCGGTCGACATGTGCGAACCGTCCCGTGCGCCGGAGGGCGAGGAGGGGCGCGATCATGGCAGGGACGGAGCGCATCAGAGGGTCCGCGTGCGCAACCGCGCGCCCGCGTCGCGGCTGCCAGATGCGGACGGTGCCGTCGTCTCCACACGACGCGAACATGTCCGTGGCGTTCGGGCACCACACCACGTCGTTCACCGTGCCGTCAGGATGCCCGCAACGCGTCTCCAGCAGCCGGGCCGTGGCGCGGTGCCAGACGTAGATGCGCGCGTCTTCGCTACCACTCAACACAAATGAGGGACCGAGATCACCCGCAAAGTTGTCGCCGACGCCACCGAAGCTCGTACGGACGACAAAGTTGCTTGCGTGGTGCCCGTGGTACTGTTGCTGCAGCGTCTGCGTGTCCAGTTCGAGGAGGAGGATGTCCTGTGCGTGAGACGCGCGCGACGCCCACGTACACCGTCGGCCTCACTCAGGAGCGCATACCGCGAGTCGGGCGACATCACGACACTGTTCATCATCTTGTCGCGGTACAGGGAGCTGGGGTGAGCGCCCTGGCTGGTGCGCACGTACCGGACCTCACGCCCCCGCGCAAGGTCGTAAACGAATACGCGCGTGTACCCGCCGTCGGACGCCTGCGCGCGCTCGCGGCGCTCTGCGCTGCGCACGCTGCCGGCTGCGTCGTTCGGCGCGTCGTCCGCGGGCGCGGAATCTTGGTCCACATCGTCGAGCGCAGGGTTGGAAAACATGAGCGAGCCGAGGTACGACGTGCGCGTCGCGGAGCTCTGGCCAGCATAGCGGGTATTATAGGGCAGATGCGTCGACCCCGAGAGGGAGAGCGGCAGCAGGGAGGCGAGCGTCGAGCCGGACGACGGAGCGCCCGCGCGCGTGGAGCGCAGGGACCCGTTTGTGTGGCCGGGGCCGCGTGTGCCGCTGCCACCGCTGCCGCTGCTGCCGCCGCTGCTGCTCGCCTGCGGTGGGCACCACGCGAGCGCGACGAGGAAGCGGCCGTCGGGCGACACGTCGAGGGAGGTGATGCGGTGCGGCGTGAGGTCGAGCGTCATCATGCGCTCGCCGGCGTCGTGCGGGGGCAGCGCATCATGCGTGCCGCTCGTGCCGAGCCAGAACACGATCGTGCCGTCCATGGACCCGGTCACGAAGGAGCCGGACTCGTACTGGCGCTGCCGGCTGCTGCTCAGCGCCGGGCGTGGGAGCCAGCGCGCGGCAGTCACCGTGTACGCGTGCTCGGCGATCGTGTGCCCCTCCCGGGACGCGAGGTCCCAGACGGTGATGTCCTCCTCGGAGCTCACCAGGAGCTTCGTGTCGTCCTGGGACCAGTCGATGCTGGAGATCGGCTCGCTGTGCGCGAGGCGCACGCGGACGGAGAAGTCGCCCGCCACGTCCCACACGACGACCTCGCAGTCCTTCCCGCCACTCGCGAGGAAGCGCCCGTCGTGCGAGAAGCGCAGCAACCAGACCTCATCAGAGTGCCCCTGCAGCACGAACGTGTTCCGCCGCGGGAACTGCAGCGGGTCTGAGCGGTAGTCCTGCAGCAGACTCGCGTGCCGCGGCAGCTCCTCCGAGGACGCCGCGTAGTACGGGTCGCGAAAGCGCTGGTACGCGACCGCCTGCTCGAGCAGCTGGAGCAGGCGCCGGTTCGGCAGCATCGTGTCGCCGTCCACGAGCGGCTGCACCCGGTCGAGCAGCATCTGGCGCGACGCGCCGCGGGCGCCGTCCCAGCCGGTGCGCTCGTACAGCTCACCCGCGTCCGCACACAGCACGAGGCTGTTTGTAAGCGCGGCCGCAGCGCGCGCACGCACCTGCTCAGCGACTGCAGTTTGTCTGGCGGCGGCGCGAGCGGGGCGATGTCTTCGCGGAGCACGCGGAGCGCCGCGGGAATGCACCGCTGCTCCAGAAGCTCCAGGTATGCCTGCTCGTGCAGGAGCAGGCGGACGCGCTGCGGAGGTTACTCGAGCGTGCGTCGCAGACATACCGCATCTGGTGCATGCGCACGATGCCCCCCGGGTGTCGCCCGCGGGGGCGAGGGGGCGGGGGCGGTGGCGGGTGCGTCATTGGGCGCGTCGTCGCAGTTGCTGGCGCGGTCGCTGGCGCGGTCGCTGGCGCGGTCGCTGGCGCGGTCGCTGGCGCGGTCGCTGGCGCAGTCGCTGGCGCAGTCGCTGGCGCAGTCGCTGGCGCAGTCGCTGGCGCAGTCGCTGCCACTGTCGTGCCCGCTCGCGCGCCCGCAGTCGCGCCTGAGGCGCATGGAGCCATCAGCGAGCGCCTGAGTCAGGCGCATCTGCGCATCAGCCCATGCGCCCGCAAGGACGGCGTCGCGGAACTCGGCGACGCGCTGCGACTCGGGTGCAACGCCCGACTCCGCCTCGAGCGCGTGCAGAGAGGCAGAGAGACCCAGGTCCGAGAGCATCTGCTGCGTGATGCGGATGAGCTCTTGGCGGTGAAAGGGGCCCGCACCGCCCATGGGCGGCGCGGGCGCGAGGGACACGGACGCAGGGACGGGCGCAGACACGACATCCATATCGCTGTCCGCGCGCACCTCCTTTCCCTTCGTCGTCGGCATCGGGCACACAGTACGGGCTGTGTGCCGTATGCGTTTCGCAGGGCGCTCGTCCTCAGAAATGATCGGCACTCTCGCAGCAAGTGCGCCAGTGCGTGGCACCGCTCCGTGCTACTCAACCAGTATGCGACACTGACAGCCCTGCTACTCGTGCAGCAGGAGGCGTATATTGCCACGGCGGCTCCCAGATGGCCGGTGGCGTTCGCTGGGTCGTGGCGGCCGGGCATGCACGGACTCGCCACGCGCTTAGGGCGCGGATGCCGTATTAGGTAAGCGGTCCATCCAGATCTCATCCCCCCGCAGTGGCACCCGGGGGCGCGCTGCGGCGCGCCGCGGGGACGCGCGCCATGGCGCTCGCTCCCGCGCCCCGCCCCCGTGCCCGCATGTGGAAACCAGAGAAAGAACAACGTGACTACAGCAGGCGCGGGGGTTGCGTGCTCGACGCGCCTACGCGCCGCTGGCGCTCGGCGCAGCATCGCTCGGCGGCGCGGCTCCCTGTCCCGGCGCACTCGCGGCAGGCGCTCCCGCACCGCCGCCCGCGCTCCCCGCGGATGAGCGCGGGCTCGACGAGTGCGGGATGTCGCGTGCGCAGGAGAATGCGGAGAAGTACGGGGACATGGTCGAGCTGAGCGCTGTGTTTGAGAAGGGGGAGAGCGGGCCAGAGGACGACACAGAAAATCGGGTCGGTTCCTTTCCGTGCCCGGCAGACGACGCGGGTGCTGGGGCCGGGCTCGCATTGCCGCCCGCTACGCTGCCGCCTGCTGCGCTGCCGCCCGCTGCGCCCCCCCCCTGGCTGCCGCCGGGTGCGGGGGGGGCGGAGCCCTGCGCGGCATTCTCGTAGCCCCCTTGCGCTCCGTGGCCGGTGTGCGGTGCAGGCGGTGCGCTGTCGCCGGACGCTTGTGCGTGGCACGGACTTGGTGCGGCGTTCGCGTTTGGGCTGCTGGTACCGGCGCTGTGTGCACCCGGCTGCGTGTGGCCCGCGCCTGTTCCATACGGCGGCGGGGCGCTGCCGCGCGCAGAAAGCTCGGGGTGGATCGCACTGGAGCCGCTCATGTACGGCGACGAGCGCACGGACGCGCCGTGGGGTCCCGCGCCCGGGTGCGCCTTCGCGTCGGCGGCGCAGCCGCGCGACGGCGGCAGCTGCGCATGCAGGAGGGCGGAGCCGGGGGGGCCCTGGCCCGCGTGCCCTTTGGCGGGAGCGTACTCCGCGTATGCGTGCGAGTCGCTGCCGGAGAATGCGTACGGCTCCGGCACTGCGTCGCCCGCGCCCGGCTCCAGCGGTGGCGGAGGCTGCAGCGCCGGGTCCACAGGCTCGGCGAGGGCGGGGTCCACGGCGGCGTCTGCGGCGGAGGCGCCGTCCTGCGCCTTGCTGCCGCGGCGCGACGGGCGGGCCGTGCGTGAGGACGCAGCGCGCGGCGGCTGCTCCGCGCGCGGGCGTGCATCCGCAGGGGGGTCGACGGGTGCCTCGCCACTGAGCACGACACGGCACTTGGTCTTGTGGCGCGCGAGCACGTCACTGGGGGGTCAGCGGGCACTGCGGTGGCGCGTACCTGCGCGAGAAGCTCTTCCCACAGGGGCACGCAAACGGGCGGATGTCGGCGTGTCGGCGCTCGTGGCGTCGCAGGTACTCGAGACGCGAGTACGTCGTCTGGCATGTGTGGCAGGCGAACGGCGGCCCGTTCTGGTGCACCTGCGCAGCGCTGCCGTCGTCGGCGTCCGAGGGCACGGGGGCAAACATGTTCGCACTGCTCGCGCCCTCGCCACCGACGGACGAGGAGAACGTCGCGAGCGCCTCGGCGGCCGCCGCATGCGGGCCGCCGGACACATTCCCGAGGAAGTCAATCGCAGAGTACTCGAGCGGGGCGTCACCGGCATGCTTTGCTGCCTTCGCGGGCGGCGCGTCGTCGTCGTGCGCATCCACCGCGCGCGCATCGTGGTCTCTCTTCGCGTGCGCATGCGCACCGTCGGCGTACTCCGATGCACGTACGGGGTCGATGTACTCCGCCATGGTATTGTGAGCGGAGGTGGAGGTGGAGGGTCGGTCGTGAGACGATCGCAGCCGTGTGGGGCGGTCGTGTGGAGAACGACAGAGCACACGCACGAGGCGGGTACACGTGCACACGGACGTGGCAGCAACGCAGTAGCAGCGATGCAGCTGGGGTACGCACGGAGGAGCCGCACGGAGGACCGCTCGCCGGTGACGGAGTGCAGCGGGACAGAAGCGACGGCCGCGCTGCAGACGCTGTTCCACGCGGCCTCGTAGGCACACGTGCGGCGGCACGCCACAGCTGCGGCTTGCTTCCTTGTTTGTGGCCGGACCCGGCAGCGCTCACGTGTGCCCACGTGGCCGGCGGCCTGTGCGGCGCGCGTGCGTGGCGGGAGCAGCCATGGCGTGGGACGACCAGGCGCGTGTCGCGCGCCAGGTGCAGTCGAAGCTCGATGCGCGCCTCTCTGCATACTCGCGCATGGTGTCGGACGCGGTGCGCACCGCGCTTCCGTCGCCGCACGCGCACGTGCCGTCCGCGCCGACGATCGCCGTGGACATGACCGGGTCGGCGCCGCCGGATCCGACGGCGATGGAAGACGAGATCCAGGCGCTCCTGCTGCAGTACTCGGAGGTGCAGACAGAGCTCGTCACGTACATGAACGATCCGATGCTGCCGGCGTCCGCCGCGCAGCACCATGCGGTGCAGCGACACCGCGAGCTGCTCGTGGAGTTCGAGCGCGACTTTTTCCGGTCCAAGACGAACTACATGCAGGCGCTCGACCGGAAGCAGCTGCTCGGGAACGTGAAGGGGGACATTGATGCGTATCACATGCAGCACGCGTCAGAGGCACAGGCATTTCTCAGCGAGCGCGCGCACATCGACAGCTCGCACCGCATGTTGGACGAGACGCTCGGGTACGTGGTTTGCCGCTCCCGCTCACCGGCAGCCAGGCGTATGCGACGCGCGACGACATGCACGCGCAGCGCGGTCAGCTGCACAGTGTCATGGCCCGCATGACTCACGTCGCTGCGCAGGTGCCTGGGCTGAACAATATCCTTGCGCTGATCCACCGACGGCGGCGCCGCGACACGGTCATTGTCGCGGTAGTGATCGGCCTCTGTGTCGTAGTTCTACTCATGTTCGGCACGCGCCGGTGATCAGCTAATGGAGCGGGAGGAAGGGGGAGGTAAAAAGGGGGTCGAGAAGGGCGTAGGCAGGCGCGGGAAGACGGGTCCGGGGAAGAGAGGGAACAGGGGAAGAGGGGCCGGTCTTGGACCCTGTCGGCGATGCCGTCTCGCAAGCCCACCGCGTGGACAAGTGCTAGGGCTATGCCGTTATGCCTTGAGCATGAGCGCCGCATGCACGCCGCCGCACGGGGCGTTTGGTCCTGCGCAGGATTCTCGTGGTTTCGCCCGCTGCAGCGCTCCCTGCCGCTTTCCCCCTCGCGCCCTCTGCCGCTTTCCCCCTCGCGCCCTCTGCCGCTTTCCCCTCGCACTCCCAGCCGCTCCCCCGTCACGCGCCCAGCCGCTTCTCGCCGCCCATCTCCGCCCACTCCACCCCTCAGTACAGCAGCTCGCGGAGAAGTCACTAGGGTGAGACGCAACCCGTTACACACGCACCAGCTCCTCGTCCTCCTCGGTGATCTGGGACGGCTTGAGCATCCCCGGCACCTTGGCGGCATTCTTGCGCTCTTCCGAAGCGCGGCGCTGCTGCTCAGCCTCCTTGTCCTCGAGGAAGAGGTCCGAGTTGTCGGCGCCGCCGGCGACCTCGCGCGAGGTGATGAGGAAGTCTCGCAGATGCACCTTGTACTGCGCGAGATCCGAGGCGTGCGCGCATAGCCCGCTTACGAACTGGTCGATGTATTGTCTGGGGTAAGGCACGCGCGCAGCGGAGGGGACGTACGGCTGCACATGGGGGAACGCATTCCGGAGCAGATTCGCCGTGTACTGGCGGATGAACAGGCGGTTCGTCATGTTCGGGTCCTGGACTTGGGCGGGGTCCCAGAGCGGCGCGGAGACGCGGTCGGTCTCGATAAGCTCGAAGATGCGCGCGAGAAGCAGGCACTGCGTTTTGAAGCCTGGGGTCAGCGCGGCGCGCGCGGGCGCGAGACGTACCGCTCTTGTGGTCCGCGTCGGTGACGACAAAGAAGATGTCCTGGAGCATGTTCAGCAGGTACTGCTGGAAGAATGCGCTGGAGATGGATGGGTCCGTGTTCGCGATGTTGCCCACGAGCTCCAGGCAGATGTTCAGGCCGGTGTCTGCGATGTCGCGCATGGTGTGCTTGATCGCCCACATGATCGAGTCCATCGTCAGCTTGAACTTGGCGGGCGGCAGGTCGAGCAGCGCAGGGAAGCAGTGCAGGTTGATCGCCCGCAGCAGCTTGAAGAAGCCAACGCGATGCTCGGGGAACTCAGCAAAGTCCTGGTTGATCATGTTCAGCGTCGGCTCGAACACGGCGTCGAGGATGGGCGCGATCTTGTCGGTGAGCAGCGCGCCAAGGCGCGTGGTGATCGTGGCCATGACGTTGAGCACCTCGGCCTCGCGCGCGGCGGGGATGTTCCCGTGGTAGTCGCCGAGGATCGCGTCGAGGAGCGAGGGGATCAGGTTCGCATTCACGGACTCGAGGTCGTCCGCACGCCGTATGTACGTGTCGACGAGGCGCAGAATGTCCTTCTTGATCGCACGCAGGCCGCGGACGATGGGCGTCTTCGTCGCGATGATCCCCTCGGCTTCGACCTTGGCAGAGATGAGGCCGCTGACGCTGCGGTACAGCGCGAGCATGTCCAGGTATATGCAACCGATCTGCGGGAGGAAGAAGGGGCCGATCGACGTGCAGGCGGACACGTTCGTCTTGAGCACATTCGAAAGCACCTTGATGTTCTCCGGGCTGCCGAGCACATCGACGTTGCTGTGTGCCTGCTTCATGAGGCTGTCCCACGCATTGTTCGGGAGCTCCATGAGCTTCGCGACGAGGCGCTCTTGCGCGGCGCGGTTCGGCTGAGCGGCGATCATGTACCCGACGGCCTCGTAGAACGTGTGCACCTGCTGCGGGGACAGGTCCACGGTGATCTGCAGCAGACTGCGCAGGATCTCGTCGATGAACGGCTCCTGCTCGCCCGCCTGCTGCATGACAAAGTGGCGGCGGCACTTCTGCGCGATCTTCGAGAAGGTGTCGCACGCCATGTCCTGCACGCCCTCGTGCGTCTCGTGCATGAACTCGAAGTTCTTGTTCACCACAGTTTTGAGGAACTTCCAGTGCGCTTTGAGGAAGCGTGGATACTGCCCGACAATGTACATGATGTTGCTCGCGACGACCGCCTTGTTGTCCTTGCCACGCTTCATCTCGCACAGGCCCAGCAGGTCCTTGATCACGGTGACGAGGAAGCGCTTTTCCGTCTCCTCGTTCATCGCGCCGCTGATCGAGCCGACCGCCCAGCAGAGCGCATTCAGGTTCGCCCACGACCACTCGGACCCGTCGACCTGTTTCGCGAGCTTCTCGGTCATGATGTTCTCCGTGTCGAGCACGTCGAGGTGCGTGAGGTACACGAGCACCTCGCGCATCGCCTTGTACAGCACGATCGTGTCCGACTCCTTGAGGAACTCGCGCACGATCTCGCCCTCGTCGTTCTCCACGACGAGGACCTCCTCCGGCTTCACCATGCGCTCGATCATCACCAGGCGCAGGTTCGAGAGGATGCGCACGTAGAACGCCTTACGCCCTGAGGCCGGCCGCTGCACGCCCGCGCCGAGGTTCAGGCCCCACACCGCGTTCACGTCGGCCATGGGGAACTGCTGGAACTCTTCGTACAGCTCGCTCACGAGCTTCGCCCAGTACTCGAGGCAGATTTTAAACACCTCGCGCTCGGGCACCTGCGACACCTTGATGAGGTACATGTGCGCGTTCAGTAGCACCTCCTGGTTCTCCGCATTCTCCAGCAGGCGCACGTGCGAGATAAGGAAGTTGCTCAGGAAGAGCGCGAGGTTCAGTACGAGCTCCTGGTCCGCATCGGTGCTCGTCTCGTACACGCCCGCGATGTCCGTCGAGGGCGGGATCATGCGGTTGATGGACGTCATCACCATGTTGAACAGGACAACGAACTTGGCGTCGTACTCGGGGCCCACGTTCAGGTTCACGATCTCCGAAAGGCACTTGAGCGTGACGTTGCGGAACTCGGGCACCTCGAGGAAGCGCGAGACGAGGTTGTCGATCACGTTCGTCTCGAAGATGAAGCCGAGCGGGATCCAGTTCAGGAACCGGAGCATGGTCTCGAGCGTCGCCTTGATCAGCGACGGCTTCGACGCCTTCTCGAGGACTTCGGTGCACAGCTGGAACACGTCGCCGAACTCACCGCAGAACTGGTTCTTCAGGTTGCGCGCCTTTGCCTGCGTCATCTGGTCTGCTGAGAAGTCGAAGATCTCCTCGGAGAGCAGGCGCAGGATCGCCATGTTGTTCTCGCAGATCGACAGCGACCCGCGCGACGACGCGACGATCTCCGGCACAAAGTTCGGCCAGTTGTGCGGCCACTCCTGCTTCAGGATCTGGATGAGCGTCGTGTCGAGCTTGCCGAGCAGCGTGCGCTCACGGCGCAGCATCTCCTCGTCCGACGAGAGCTGCACCACGAGCTCGACAATAAAGTTGCGGATCCCCTGCTGCTGGTCGACGGGGAGCACCTTCCAGCGCGTCGCGATCAGCCGGTCGAGGACCTGCAGCGCAAGATACTTTCCGTCAGTGGCGCGCCGCGCATACACACCTTGGTCTGCGAGTTGCTGCTCTGCTGCAGGATTGTCGGCACGCGCTGCCACGCATCGGGGTGCTCCTGGAACTGCGCAAGCGCCTGCTGCGCCATGCGCTGGTCCTGGCCCGCACCCGTATACATGGCCACCACGATGCTGTCCAGGAGCGCCATGTCCAGTTCCTGGCTGAAGTCGAGGATCGCCTGGCCTCCGTCAGCGTCCGCGCACCGCCACAGCGCATACCTCCATTGATGCCATGATGCGCCGCGTGTTCTGCCGCAGGTCCGGTCACACAGTCGCTTCGTGTACCGCAGTAGGGCTGCCGGGGCTCGTCGCTCGCACAACCGTCGCGAAGCCGCGTCCTCGCTGCCAACCTCTCCGTGGCGGTTAGTCGCCCACCCGGCGCCGCTGGCGTAGTGGCAAAGCCCCCCACGCATCACGTGCCACCCCGTGCGCACGTGCACGCGTCGTGCGCCCTGGCGGGCGCGCGGGCCGCGTCCGCGTGCTGCTCAGCGACGTGGCGCACGCCGCCGGACGGACGGGCACCGTGCTGCACCGCGATGAAGGTGCGGCGTGCGGGCCGCGGTGCTGAAGTGCCGTGCAGTTTGGCAAGCAGATCCTCAGTCGGCAGATATCGGGGTGGGGCGGTTACTATCTGGACTACAAGTTCCTGAAGAAGGTGCGCGCGGGCGCCGCGCTGCTCACGCCAGATCATCAACTCGCTCGAGAAGGGCCGCCTCGCCGATGCCGCGCTATTTGCGACGAGTGTCCGCCCCGCAGACGATGCGCCGCAGCCGCCCCTCCTCGCGGCCGCGGAGTCGCCCGCGTCCGAGCTCCAGGTGCACAAGGCCGCATTCTTCTTCAAGCTGGAGCGTGAGCTCGAGAAGATCAATGCGTTCTACCTGCAGAAGGAGTCCGAGCTGCGCGCGCGCCTCACGACACTCATCTCAAAGAAGCGCCATCTGATTGCGCTCGCGGCTCGCACGGACGCTGCGGGGAATCCCAAGCTGGGTGCCACTGGGCTTTCGTCGCGCACGTCGCCGTCGCTTGTCGCGCTCTTGGAGGGGTTCCGTTATTTCGAGAAGGACTTGGCCAAGCTGCAGGTATGTGGGCTGGGGGGGGGGGGGGGGGGAAGAAAAGGTGCGGAAGAAAAGGGGTAGGGGGAAAAAAGGGAGGGGACGAGGCGGGGGGTGTGAGAAAGAGGGGAGAAAAAGTGCGGTGGGACAAGGGACGGGGGGGAGGGGGGAAGGAGGGGAATAAAAGCGGGCCGTTGGGGCGGGCTTGTCGTACAGGACCTACCCCCTTGTACCATCCTCTTGCTTCCCCCTCTCTCTTGCTTCCCCCCCCCTTTTTTCTCTTCTTTTTTTCTCTCCCTTGTCTTTTTCTCCGCTTACCTCTTCTTCATCTTTACCCCCTATTCTCTCCGTCCTTTTCTCTCTCCCTTTTTCTCCCCCCTTGCTCCCCCCCCCCCCCCTCCCCCCCTTCCTCCCCCCCCTTTCCCCTCCCCCCCCACTCACCCCAGCAATTCATCGACATCAACGCGACGGGATTCCGCAAGATCTTGAAAAAATGGGACAAGCGGTCCAAGTCGCAGACAAAGGAGCTGTATCTGGCGCGCCAGGTCGACGCACAGCGTATGCCGCCCCTCCTCCCACACTCACCGCAGCCTGCTTCAACCGCGCGTTCATCGGGGAGATGAGCGACATTGCAGCGGCGTCACGCCTGCAGCTCGAAAGCCTCGCCGAGGGGAACATCCTACCGACAGCGTCGTACAAGGGCGAGGCGGCGATCCTGAAGAGCAGCCTGCCGTATGCAGCGACGAACCTGCCGGGCGGCATGTTCCTCCACGACGGAGGCATGGCCGGCGACGGCCTCGTGTTCGACTCGGAGCGCCCGTTGGACTTTGCGGCCGCGGGCCGCGAGCGCCCGGGCGCACTCGCAGAGCTAGGCGAGCGGCTCGGCGCGACGGTCCACGAGGGCCGCGTCGCGGAAGCGCTGCAGGTGCTCGCCGACGCGCGCCGCGAGATGGCGCAGGACGCCGAGGGCGCAGACCCGGACGCGCCGGGCGGCGGCGGGCTCACGCACATGGTATGGCGCGCGCTCGTCGCTGCGCCGGACACGGCACTCTTGCAGGCGGTTGCCGCGGGCCTCCCCGACTACGCGTTCGAGGACGACATCAACGCGCGCACGGCCCTGCACATGAGCGCGATCGCCGGGAAGCTCTTGCTGGTGCGCGCATGCATCGAGCACGGCGTGCCGCTGCGGCAGCGCGACGTTTATGGACGGGAGGCGCTCGCGTACGCGGCGATGCATGGGCACGGCGCGATGTGCGCGTACCTGCTCTCGCTCCCCGCGGCGCGCAACGCGGGCGACGCCATGGTCGACAACGTGGACCTGGACGGCTTCTCCCCGCTGCTGCATGCGATCGTGCACCGCCACACGGACACGGTGCGCATCCTGCTCGCGTACACCGCGGCGATCGGCGCCGTGCCGCGCAGCAAGGCGGACGCCAGCGACCTGGCGCCCCTCGCGGTCGCCGCGCAGAGCGGCCATGTGGAGATCACGCGGCTCCTCCTTGCGCACGGCGCCAAGGTCGAGCCGAACACGGAGGGGCTCCTCCCGCAGGCGCTCGCGGCACGCGCGGGGCACACTGAGTGTCTGCGCCTGCTCATCGGCGCTGGCGTCGCGGTGAATGCGGTCGAGAAAGGCACCCTCTGGACGCCACTCTTCAATGCGGCGGAGTTCGGGCATTTCGCCTGCGTGCAGCTGCTCCTCGACGCGGGCGCCTCCCTGCAGCACACGGACGAGAAGGGCCGCGACGCGGTGTTTTACGCCGCGTGGAACGGGTGGGTCGCGTGTGCGCAGCACATGATGCGGCGCGCGGGCGCCCCCGCGGAGGCGCGCACCGGCGGGCGCTCCCCGGACCGGGGCGCGCTCTCCGCGGCGGAGGCCGCGCGCGAGATGGACGCAGACGGGATCCCGTCGCTGCACCTGCCGCCGCCGATCATCCCGTTCCGCACGTACGGGCACAACTATCTGGACAAGCGGTCGCTCGTCTGCCTCTCGCTGTCGAACCGGTCGATCGTGCTGCACGGGCAGCCGCTGCCGGACCGCGCGGACATGTTTCCGGGCCTCGCCTCCTCGTTCAAGCTCGTACTCACGCCGCGCAGCGCCGAGGGCAGCGCGCCCGCGGGCATCCCACACACCATGGTCCTCCCGATGGCCGAGGAACGCGACGAGGTCACGTTCCAGGTCGCGGACCCGGAGCAGTTCTATGTCGAGTGGGAGCTCTTCCGCACGTTTGGGTCCTCGCGCATCGCCAAGGGCGCCGTCGTCCCTGGCGCGCTGAATGCGGTGGCGAACCGCGAGACGATGCAGCTCCCGCTTTTTGACTGGCACCTCAGTGTTGTCGGGCACGTCCTCTTTGGCGTCGAGTGCGTCCGCCCGTTCGGCAGCGTGCAGCTGCAGATCGGCGGCCGTGTCGAGACGTACTGGAAGAGCACGCTTCCCGGCAGCAGCGCGGGCGGCGCGGCAGGGAGTGGCGCGGGCGGCAGCGGCATGCTCTCCCCGGCGCCACTGCCCGCGCTGCCCGCGGACGCCGCCCCACCCGCAGACGCCGCGTACGTCACCGCATCGTCGCTCTCCGGCACGTATCTGCGCGTGCATGTGCAGTTCACCCGCGACCTCGTTCCCGTCGTGTGCGCGGCGCCGACGCTCCCGCTGGACATCTGCGAGCCCGCAGTCGCGCACGTCTCCGCCGCGCAGTTCCACGAGATCGCGCGCCGCGCGGGACGCGCGTGGAGCGTCAGCGCCGCGGACGCTGCGCGGTTTTCCGTCGCGCAGTGGCACGACGCGCTCGCCTCGTCCCTCGTCTCCCTGCAGACGCTACTCGAGTGCGTGCCGCCGCGCATCGGCCTTGCCCTCGAAGTCGTCGTTGCGGCAGCCACGCCGCAGCTCCCGCTGAACGCGTGCATCGACGCCGCCTTGCATGCGGTGTACGGCGCCGCCGACCGCGACAGCGGCGCGAGCCGCAGCCTCTTCTTCAGCAGCGCGTGTGCGAGTGCGTGCGTCGCGCTGAACTGGAAGCAACCGAACTGTGCGTCCCGCGCAGCGCCGCTCACCCCAGACGCCGTCTTTTTCATCTGCCAGTCGACGCTCGACGCGCGCATGCGCGCCGGTACGGCGGGCGCAGACGGCGCCGCCGAGGCCGCTGGATTCGCCGCCGCGGCGGCGGCGGACATGCGTCAGACGAGCGTCGCCGAGGCCGTCAGATTCGCCAAGGGCAATAATCTGCTCGGTGTCGTCGTCGACGCCGCGCTTCTCGTACGTCGTCCGCCGCCGTCTCCACACTGACGCCGCAGGAAATGGTTCCGGACCTCATCCCCTCTGTCAAGGCTGCCGGCCTCGTGCTCATTGCGCTTGGGCGCCCCAGCGCCGCCGCGCTCTCCGGCGCGCCGCGCCCGACGGGCGTCTTTGGCTCGCCCGCGCTTCCCTACGGCGACGCGATCGACGGGTATATTGACGGGAATGTCGTCGAGTGTGGGGGTGGTCAGCCGGACGGTGGGGAAGACGGGAGTGTCGGGGAGGAGCGCACAAGCGATGCATCCCCCCCCTTTCCCTCGCGCGCACAGGACGCGGCACGCGGCCTGCCCTCGGACACCGAGGTGGCACGCGAGAGGATGGGCCAGTAGAAGGTGTAGTGAACGTCGATGCGTACATCCACGATGCGCCGCCGTTGCCTGCGTCCATAGATACACATCCCCCCCAAAGCAGCTATGATCATGCATGTCGCGGCGTGCGGCGTCCGCAAGGTTGCTCCTTTGGATGCTGGACGCATGAGAGGGGGGCGGCAGCTGCGAAGTTTGCCCGCCCAAAAGCCACCTGCACTGGGCAGCGGGCCTAGACCGCCTCGGCGCGATTCCGCGCACTTGTGCTCGCCTCTGCGCGCGTTGGCTCGTCTCTGCTCGCCTCTGCTCGTCTCTGCTCGCCTCTGCGCACCTCTGCTCGCCTTGGCTCGCCTCTGCTCGCCTTGGCTCGCCTCTGCTCGCCTTGGCTCGCCTCTGCTCGCCTCTGCGCACCTCTGCTCGCCTTGGCTCGCCTCTGCTCACCTCTGCGTGCCTTGGCTCGCCTCTGCGCGCCTCTTCTCACCTTCGCTCGCCTCCGCTTGTCGCCCTCGCATGCTTACCACCCCCCTCACCGTCTCCGCTTCGTGCGCCCCTTGTTTTTGGAGCCGCCGTGGAGAGGGGCGCCCTTGCGCTTGCGCCACTGCTCATTCCGTGAGCCACGCGGGTGTGAAGTGCTGATTTTCTGCGGCGCATCGACGGACGCATCCGCGGCATCCATGGGAGTGTCTGCTTGTGCCTCGTCGCGGTCCGCGTCCTGCCACTCGGCGTCGGCGTCGTCGGCGCCATCGGCGCGCGGCGCCGCGGGGCGCTCAGCGCGCGCGCGGAGACGCGCCGCCACCAGATTGAGGCGTGCTGCGGATGTCACTGCATAGTCGGATGAGGCCGAGTAACGCTTCTTGTTGCGTGCGGCGATCTTCGAGTTGGAACGCAGTCCTTTGGCCATGGTCGTCGGCGCCAGAGGACAGTGTGCAAGGGCGAAGAAAAAAAAACCGCGCCCGCACGGGCCGGTGGGCGACTCACTATGAAGAGGCCGAGAGCGATAGGCGACTCGGTAGGGCTGGTGCGTTGTTCCAGCGGTCACGGCGTTAGTTAAGGGGTATAACAGTTGCCTTCCACGTTTGAAACAGCAACAATGGGGGGTTCGAGTCCCTCACGCCGTAATTTTTTCCCCAATTCTCATTGGGCCGCGCTTCGCCAAATTGGGTGCACTGTTCGCCGCACGTGCATGCACCAGCTCGGTCGGTGAAGGACGAAGGGACCTGGACCCTGTCGGTACCCGATGGCTTACTAATATATTTTCCGGCCGGACGAGCCCGCCGTTGTGCCCGTCGCGAGCGTGGGGCCCAGAGGTCTGCTGTGGACGTACGCCACCCGGTGCCGCTCTCGGAATGACGGTAAAGACTGTGCTGCAGAGGCAGCCGCCTTCGTACGGTGCGTGCAGGGTGCGGGAACGCATGCTGACGCGTGCGATAGGGAAGAAGCAGGAGTATTCGTTCCACAAGACGCTCGGGAAAGGCACGTTTGGCGTCGTCCGCGCAGCCACGCGGCAGACCGCGAACGGCCCGCAGAAGGTCGCCGTCAAGGTCGTGAGCAAGCACCTGCTTAAGGGTCACGAGGAGGTCGTCATGCGCGAGATCGAGACCGTGCGTGGGCTCGATCAGCCACACATCATCAAGCTGCTGGACTGGTTCGAGTCGAAAGATAAGGTACGCCGGCGCGCCGCCGCTGCCGCGCTTACCCACAGTTCTACCTCGTTTTCGAGGAGGCGGACGGCGGCGAGCTGTTCGACCGGCTCTCGCGCGGCCGGTTCACGGAGGAGGATGCGAAAAGCACGATCTACGTCGTCCTCGAGGCGATCGCGTACATGCACCGGCACCACACCGTCCACCGGGACATCAAGCCGGAGAATATCCTGTACCGCACGCCCGCGGACGACTCGAACATTGTGCTCGTCGACTTTGGTATTGCGGCGCATCTGCGGGACACGGATGACGACCACCACCTCAAAGGCCTCTGCGGGAGCGTCGGCTACGCGGCGCCGGAGGTCATTGCGCGGCAGGGGCATGGGAAGCCTGTCGACATGTGGGGCCTCGGCGTCGTGACGTTTGCCATGTGCGTCTGCGCGGCGCGCCGCTCACCCGCAGGCTTTGCGGATATGCACCCTTTTCCTCGGCGGACCCGCAGCTCTTCCGCAAACAGGTGGCGGAGGGCAAAATTGAATTTGGTGCGGGGGGCCTCTGCGCGGCTCACATCAGACAACAAATACTGGCAGTCGGTCAGCGCGGAGGCGATCGACTTCGTGAAGCGCTGTCTCACACTCGATCCGGACCGGCGCATCACTGCAGAGGAGGCGCTTCACCACCCCTGGTTCGCCATGCGCCGCGACGACGCCGGCGACGTCAGCGCTGGGCTGCGCGACAACTACCGCTCGCGCTGGAAGGCCGCCGTCTCCGCGGTGCGCGCGACGCAGCGGTTTGGGAAAGCGATCCAGCCGCGAGAGCCGTGCACGGAGCCGCCGTCCCCGCTGTATTCTGACGAGGACGACGCGGATGCGCAGGCGTGGGGGGAAGAGGGCGACGGGGCGGAGAGGGAAAGCGAGGGAGGGGTTGCGGTAAAGAGGGGGGGCACTCTCGTGGGCGCGGACGGCGTGGGGACCCCGAGCGTGTACGCGGGCGGCGGCGCGGGCGCGGGCGGCACGGGGGCAACCAGGTCAGACGTACCCCCGGCCGGTCCCGCGCATCTGACGCCTGCGGACGCGTCAGCCAAGACGCGGTCCAATGCGGCTCCCATGCACTCCACGCCTATCGCCAGTGCGCCCACCATCGTGGCACCGACGCGCTCCTCCACGCGCGACGGGAGTGACGCGGAGCCCGGCACGCCCGAGCGCGGGCGCCACCACAGCCCGTGGGGCATCCACTCGCTTGTGTCCAAGCTCCATTCTATGTACCAGTAGCCGGTTTGTGGGCCTCTCGATCGCCTTGTCGTTCGCGCTGTAGACGAGAAGCCTGTGGTTCACGGGGAGGGCAATGCGGGTGGCTACGCTGCAGGCCCCTGTCGGGTGCAGCGACGGGGCCCACACGGCCGCCAGACAGGGATAGCCACAGACAACGCATCATTTCCATGCCGCCGCGGTGCCCTCGATGCGCACGCCCCACTACATATGGTCGTGTGGGTCCTCACGCGGCTGCTCCGGGGGGATGGTGATCGCATCATCAATGCGGAGCAGGCTCGTGGCCGCCTCCAGGCTGCTCTTGAGGGAACGAATTTTGCTCAACGACGGCTCGAGGACGCCAGCACGCAGGTTGTCGCGGACATCGCCGGTGATCAGGTCGAGGCCGAAGAAGCGGAGCGTCTTCTTCGGGTCGTCGGCGCCGGCGTTCTGCGCGGCGGTGTGGAACGCGCGCAGCTTCGCAACGAGATCAATGCTGTCCTTGGCCGCATTCACCGAAAGCGTCTTCGGGATGACGAGAAGCGCGTTCGCAAACTCGGCGATGGCGAGCTGCTCGCGCGAGCCGAGGGTCGTCGCGAAGTTCTCCAGATAGATGTCGAGCGCGGCCTCGACGGCGCCGCCGCCGGCGACGACCATGCCGCTTTCGAGCGTGCGCTTGACGACGCTGAGCGCGTCGTGCAGCGCACGCTCCATCTCGTCCAGCAGATAGTCGTTCGCGCCGCGCAGGATGACGGAGCTCGCCGAGTACGTCTTCGCGCCGCGCACGAGGATGAGCTCGTCGTCACTCACGCGCTCTTGGACGACCTCGTCCGCGTGCCCGAGGCTGCTCGCATCAAAGGACTCCTCGCCGTCGAGGTTCGCGAGGCTCGTGACGAACTGGCCGCCGGTCGCCTTGGCGATGCGACGCAGGTCCTCCCGGCGACAGCGGCGCACGGCCATTGCGCCCGCCTGCACGAACTCCTTGAGGCACAGGTCGTCGATGCCCTTGGTCGTGAGCACGACGTTCGCGCCCGTTGCGAGGATCTTGCGCACACGCTCGAGCACGATCTCGCTCTCCCGGGCACGGATTTTCTCCAGCTGGTCCGGGTCGTCGATGGTGATGTGGACGCCCATGTGCATGCGCTGCTTCACCAGGTTGATGTCGAGGCACGCGATCTTCGCGCCCGCGATGCGCGTCTTCATCGCCTGCGACGCGACGGTGCAGTTCAGCGCGTAGCCGTGGATAAACAGGGACTCGCGGACGGACTTGCCGTGCGCCTTGAGCACGTTCACCGCCTTGACTGGGTATTTCGTCTCCCCGCGCCCGTTCACCGACTTCACCGCGAGCATCGCGTCGACGGCGAGCTGCGCGAAGAAGTCGTCGTCGCTCCCAATCACCTTGCTCGCCATGCTTGTCTTCGCCACGCTCAGCAGGCTCTCCTTCCCGAGCGCGTCCACCTTCACCGCGAGCTGGTCCTGGATATACTTCACGGCCTCGCGGCAGGCGAGGCGGTACCCGGTGATGATCGTCGTGGGGTGGATCTTGTTCTTCACGAGGTCGTTGGCGCGCCGCAGCAGCTCGGCCGCGAGGATCACAACGGACGTCGTCCCGTCGCCGACCTCTTTGTCCTGTTGCTCCGCGAGCTCGACGAGGATCCGCGCCGCCGGGTGGTCCGTCTCCAGCAGCTGCAGGATCGTCGCGCCATCATTCGAGATCGTCACATCCCCGATGTCGTCGACGAGCATCCTGCCGTCAGCCACGCACGCCACCGCCACCTACTTGTCGAGCCCGACGGGCCCCAGCGACGACTTCACAATGTTCGCCACGGACTGCACCGCAAGCACATTCTGGTCGCGGATGTCCGAACCTGTCAGGCGGTTCCCGCCGATGAACAGGCCCGCATTGCGCGGGTCCTTTTGAAAAATCTGCGCCATGGCGTCGCTTCCGTTGGCAACAGTGCTCGCGTCGTCGCCCCGCGCCAGTGGCGATGGTTTCGGCCGGGTGGATTAGGTAAGCGAAGAAAAAAGGGGATCGAGCCAGCGCGCCTGGATCCGTGCGCGCAGCGGCAGGCCGGCGTGCACGGGGCAGGGGCATGCGTGCGGCGAGTCAAGGCAGTGAAGCGGCGGGGCGCCCCACGCGGCCGCGCTACAAGGGCGGGGCGCCTCTATGGTAAGTCCATAGGTGCGCGTCGCGTGTGAGAGTGGTCGGGGCTGCATTCAACAGACGAGTCTATGCAGTGGTGGAGGGACTGCCGGGGTTGTGGCATTCCGCAGCGCTGCCACGACTGTGCTCGACAGCGCCATAGGAGCCAGAATTGTCAGAGCAAGGCGGGTCGTGCACAACACAGTCAAGGCCGCGCCCCACACCCCGACAGGGCAACCCACCGCTGGCCTCTCCACCAAAACCCCCTCGCCGCCTTTTTCGCTCCCCCTCGGCGCCTTTTTCACCCCCGCCTCCCCCTGCCCCTGGCGCCCCCCCCACTCGCACCCCCCCTTTCCCTACCCCCCCTTCCACGCCCCCCTTCCCTGCCGCCCCTCGCACCCCCCCTTGCCCCCCTCCCCCTCGCACCCCCCCTTTCCCCCCTCCCCCTCGCACCCCCCCTTTCCCCCCTCCCCCTTCCACCCCCCGTTGGCAAGCGGCCCACGGCATCGTGGGCAAGCGGCGCAAGCGGGATGGGCTCCGTGTCGCTGTCGTCCGCATCCGACTCGGCGCTGGCGTCGCTGTCGTCGTACGTCTGCGGGCCGTCATCAAACAGCTCTTCGTCGCTCTGTGGGAGAGAAGACGGCGCTGCGCGGTCCTCGTACGCGAACTCGTCGTCCTCCACGGGCCCGCTCCCCCCCGCACGGTCCTCGTAGGCGAACTCGTCCTCTTCCACTTGCGCGTCGCTCTCGCTCGCGTCCGCAGCCTCCGCGCGCGCGCTGTTGCGCTCCTCGCCGCGGGCACGGCTCTGCGTCCCCTTTTCGCGCTGCTTCCGCTCCACGTTGTGCGCCTGCTCGGAACGGCGCTGCGCGGTGAGCTGCTTCTGCGCATCGACGCGGCGGTCCTGCGCGGCGACCTCGGCAGGCGTCTTGTGTACTGCAGGTGAGCAACGCCGCGCGCGCGCGGCAACCCACCATAGTCGTGGTATAGCACCTCGCTGCCGTTCAGCCCCTCCTCGATCTTCACGAGACGCAGCTCCATGCGTGGGCCAATCTCCCGCAGACGCACCGCACGCTGCGCATTCGCCACGTTGCCGCGGCCGACATATTGGTGTGCGAGCTCGACGGCGTTACGCGGGTCGGCCATGTCCTCTGCCTCGGACTCGGCCTCGCTGTTGTCCGTGTCCTCGCCCGCGGCGGCGCTGCCGCGCATGATGTACTCGGCGATGTCCGTCGCATTGGCGAGGTTCACGAGTGCACGCCCATGCCGCGCGCTGTCCGCGTCGCCGCCACGCCCCGTCACGCTGCCGGACGACGCCGCGGATGCGCGCGTGGACCCCTCAATGACGCGCCGCACGGCGCGCGACACGCCGACAGGCCGCACCGAGATCAGGTAGTGGCGCCAGTCTATCGTCTTCGTATCCGCATTGTAGCTCAGCAGGACGATGCGCCGCATCTCCGAAAGCCGCATCTGGCGTCAGCCGCGGCCGCCGCGCAACGCACCGTGTGCACATGCAGCGGCGGAAACAGGTTCTGGAACACGGACACGAGCAGCCTGACGTGCTTCTCGTCGCTCCCAAAGTTGTTCAGGACGAGCTGCGGTCAGCGTGGCACCGCGCGACGCACCATCGGCGGCGTCGTGGCCTCCGCGCCCGGCGCGATCGGGCGCCGCGCGCTGCGCAGGACGTCGCTCGCGAGCGCATACTTGTTCACGCGAAACGTGACCGTCGGCCCGCGCGGGCAGCGCACGATGCGCATGTTCGTGCCCGCGTCCGTCTGGCCGAAGATGAGCATGTGCGAGACGCCGAGCGGCCCCGCCATCAGGAGGAAGTCACGCAACCGGTTTTTGTCGCGTTCCTGCGGTGAGCGGGGACCACGCGCGCACGCACCTGCAGCCGCGATGCCGTGTTCGGCTCCATCACATTGCGCACGTCACGCACGAGCGTGGCGACACTCTTCCCGACCTTGCCGCTGCGTATCACGAAGCTCTTCGGCGCGCGCGGGTCCGTCGTTGCGTTTCGCACCGGCTGCGGTCAGAGCGCCGCTCCTGCCACGCAGCGTACCCCCTTGAGGTGTGTCCTCGTCTTTCTCTTCTGCCGGTGAGCCGCGGCGCGCCGCCACACACCCTTTTCACCATCGTCGCCGCTCCGGCCGTCGCGCTGGCAAATTTCTCGAGCCCTGGCTCGACACGTGACCGGCGCGCGTACGCGTGCAGTGTTGTGCGGCGGGGGCGCGGCGTGGTTGGCTCAGCTCCACCGCAGCCTAGGCGCCGTTTGCCACCGACACCACCCCCGCGCACCGCGCTGCAGGGACAACGACCACGATGGAGGATGCTCCCCGTGCGGCGCCGCTGCGCGCGGACGCGGCGCATACGCCCGGACGTGACGGCGCGGCGCGTAGCACGCCGCTCAAGACACCGCTCCGCACGCCCGCGCGCGCCACGGAGCAGACGTCGTCAACGCCCATTACCCCATTTGACGCGATCGAGTCGCAGAAGGAGAATGTGCAGCCGCGCATGCGCGGCCGCTCGGCCCACGCGCTCAGCGCCACGTTCCGCATGCACCACAAGGAGCGCGCCGAGCTCCTTGCGCAGCAGCGGCGGGAGCACGAACGCATCGTCGCGAGCGAGGAGAACGCGGACTCGGACGACCCTCTCGAGGCGTGGTGCGCGTACGTGAAGTGGTGCATCGACCACTACCCCGCGGGGCAGAGCGCGGAGAGCGGCGTCGTGCCCCTGCTCGAGCGCGCGACGCGCACCTTTTGCGACGCGGACCAGTACCGCAGCGACAGCCGCTACCTGCGCCTGTGGATCCTGTATGCGCAGCACACCGACGTGCCGCGGGACGTCTTCCAGTACCTGCTCGCGAACGAGATCGGCGCGCGCCTCGCCGCGCTGTACGAGGAGCTTGCCGTCGTGCAGGAGAACATGGGCCTCTGCGACGACGCGGACGCCACCTACCGTCTCGGTATCGCGCGCGGCGCCACGCCGCTCGATCGGCTCCGCCGCCGCTACGCCGCATTCCAGGAGCGCACCGTCACGCGCGCCACCGAGGACGGCGGCCCGGCGCCCACGTACAAGCACGCGCTCGCCACCGCCATGGCGCGCGCCGGGCGCAGCGTCCTCGGCACACGCACCGGCCGCGACACGAGCGCACCCGTGAACGTGCTGAACGGCATGGGCGCCGCGCCCGCGCCGCTCTCTACGCCACTCGCGAAGCCAAATGCCCGCGCGGTGCCCGTGTTCCGTGACGAGAACGGGGACGACGCCGGCGCCGCACCGCACGCGGCGGGCGCTTCCGCTTCCTGGGCGAACCTCGGCACCACACACGCGCGGCGCAAGGAGAACGCCACGGCGCCGCGCGGCACGGACCCGCTCCGTGCGCCGCGCGACCTCGCTGCGATGACCCCGCGCACACAGGCGAACGCGCTCGAGGTGTTCTGCGACTCGGACGAGGAGCGCAGCACTCCGCGCGCGCACGCGGGCGACGCCGTGCTCAAGTCTGTGGGTAACTGCGGTGTGAGCGAGACGGAGCGTCTGCGTGCGTGTCCCTTTTTGTACTACGAGGGGAGGGAGGGAAAGGGGGGAGGGGGTTTAGCGGGGAGGGGAGAAGGCGGGGAAGGGGGACAGGAAAGCGGGGGCGGGAGAGAACGGAGAGGAACGGGCGGAGCGGCGGGTGGCGCGTCCCTCGGCAGGACCGTCGCGTCCTCCTGTGCCGACGTCGCCTCCTCCCGTCCCCATCAGGCCCCTCGTCCCCCCGCATCCACGGGGCGCACACAGGCAAAGCACACGCGGGCCCCTGGACCGCGGCAGGAACACCACGTCGCCCCGCTCTGCCATCTATACCCCGGCATCGACATAACCGCGGTGGTGCGCGACAAAGCCCGTCCCATCCCGCGCACCGCCGAGGTCGCGTACGACGAGCTGCTTGCGCAAAAGTACAGTGGCGATGCCCTGTCGGAGCGCGACCCCTGGCGGTATCTGGACGCGACGCAGGGCGTGTGGGCGCCCGGCACGCGGCGCGCCCGCGCGGCACCGCCGGCGCCTGCGGGCGACGGCGCGGAGGACGCGTGGGCGGCGCGCCAGCGGCTGCCTGCCGACGACGACGCGCCGCGCGCGACGGACGCAGGCGCCGAGGGCGCACGCACCCTGTCCCCGCCGGGACGCCGCCGTGCGCTGAGTCCGACACTGGTGACCAAGGCGGCGATCCTCGAGGTCGACCACATGTTCAACGGCGCCGACAGCGCAAGCGAGACGGACTCCAGCAGCGAGTCGGACGACGAGAGCGTCGAGCTGCCGCTGCGAGGCGTGCCACGCACGCCCGCACGCGTGGCGGATGCGGGTGAGAATGCGCCCCGCGGCGCGCCTGGCGTGGCGTCTCATGTCCCCGCCGTGCACGCCGATGACGAAAATATGGGCGTGCCACTGACGCCGCTGCGCGCGCGCGCCACCGCGCCGTTCGCGGGCAGGGCTTCGGCGCGCACGCCCCTTGGGCGGAGGGAGGACGCTGGAGGAGGGGGAGGCCGCCCCGAGGCACGGGACGAACCGACGATGCACGAAAGCCCCGTGGCACACGAGCGCCCCGCGGCGCACGAGAGCCCAGAGACGGCACACACGCCGCAGGATGCCGCCGAGGAAGTACGCCGTGAGGGCTCCCATCGGCAGCCATTCCAGCCGCTCACCCCGATCACGGAGCGGACAGAGGTGTCGCGCTGGGGCACAGACGGCGGCGGCGAGACGAGTGCGGGCACAGACGGCGGGCCGGAGACGAGCGGGGGCCCACTCGATGGCACCGAGACGGGCGGCCCCCCCCTCGCCGATGCCCCCTCTGCGGCCCCTGCCGGCGACGCCCGCCTCGGCGCCCGCACACCCCCCGAGCACATCGCGCCGCCGACGGCGCTGGGCCTCCCCAACCCGTGTTCGCCCGCGGACCCGGACGTGGTGCGCCAAGTGCTCGCGAACCGGCAGCGGCCCCTGTGCACGGCGGTCGGGTACGTTGACGTACGCGGCGCGGGGGAGCAGGCGCACCTGGAGGTTCTCCTGCAGCGGACGAGGGGCGGACGCGTGTCGCTGGGCGGCGCGGCGATGGAGCTGTGTGTCGGCGGGATGCGGCTCACGGTGCTGGACAAGCTCGGGGAGGGCGGGTTCGGCGCCGTGTTCCTCGCGCAGGACGTGGACGGGAGTGTGCCCATGCCCGGGGAGGATGCGCCGCGCGACGACGACGTACATGCGGACGACGTGGACGAGATGGAGCGCCGGCAGCTGGTTGCCGCCAAGGTGGAGGCGCCCGCGAACGACTGGGAATTCTACGTGCTCGACGCAGTGCGCCACCGGCTGGACGCACGGCTGCGCCGCTCTGTCGTCGGCGCGCGCCGGTACTTGCGCGGCGCGGACGCGTCTCTGCTCCTCCTCGAGTACGGCGCCAAGGGGACGCTGCTCGGGGTCGTGAACCACGCCGGCGCCGCGGGTGTCGCGCCGGTGTCCACAGGCGCCGCGGGCGCGAGTGGCGTGGAGGAGGTGCTCGCGATGTTCTTTACGATTGAGCTGATGCGCGCTGTCGAGGGCCTGCACGGGGCGGGCATTCTGCACGGCGACCTGAAGATCGACAACTGCCTCGTGCGCGCGGATCCGCTCCCTGATGGCGAGGCGTGGACGAGCGACTACCACGCAGATGGCCGCGGGGGCTGGCACGCCAAGGGCGTCGTGCTGATTGACTTTGGCCGCGCCGTGGACCTGCGCAGCTTCCCGCCCGCGCAGCAGTTCCTCGCCGACTGGCCGACGGGGCCGCAGGACTGCGTCGAGATGCGTGAGATGCGCCCGTGGACGTACCAGACCGACTACTACGGGCTCGCCGGCATCGCGCACTGCCTCCTGTTTGGGAAATACATGGAGACGACGTCGTATGTCGCCGACGACGGCCGCAAGACGTACAGGATCATGCAACCTCTCCGCCGCTACTGGCAGACGGCGCTCTGGACCCGCTTCTTCGACCTGGTCCTGAACCCGCGCAATGCTGCGGGCGGCGCGCTGCCCATCACGCCCGCGCTTGCCGCGCTCCGTTCGGACATGGAGGCGTGGCTCGCCGCGAACAGTTTCCGTGCGGGGAAAAATCTCAAGGGGTTGATCAAGAAGCTTGAGATATGGGCCCTGTCGGGGTGAGGGAAGCGGAGGAGCGGGAAAGGGGGGAGGGGGGGGGGAAGCAAAAGAATGAAGGAGGTGGGGGGTGGGGAGATAGCAGGCAGGCTAGTCAATGGCGTGTTCGATTGGTGCGGGGGACGTGGAGGTGGTGGGTTGGGTTCGCGCAGTGAAGGCGGCAGTTTGGGGGTGCGGTGTTTTCAGCCGGCACCTGATGTGGTGAATGCGCGGGTCTGCGGAGCATCTGTACGTTTGGCTCCACCACCGTCCCTCTGCAGCGCACTTTGGCGCAGGAAATCCTCCGTGCTCCACTCTGTTCCCCCCTCTGTACCCCTCCCTGTACCCCGTCTGTACCCTCCTCTGTACTCCCGTCTGTACTCCCGTCTGTACCCCGCTCTGAACGCCGCTCCGTACCTCTTTCCGTACTCCTTTCCGTATCCCCCTCGCTCCCGCCCTTTTTCCAACCTCTTCCATCTCCCCTCCCCCCTCCCACCTTTCACCCTTCCCCCCCCCCACTTTCCTCTCCACTTTCCCCGCTTCCCCCCCCCTTGCCCACTCCCCCCCTCTCCCCTCCTCCCCCCTACCGCACCCGGTGCATCGCAGACGAATGATAGTTCTGCGTGCTCATCTCGTTCAGCCGGGAAAGCAGGCGCGCAAATGCAAACAACTCCTCCTGTCCGCTAAAGATGGACGAGCCACCGATGTCGTCCATGGACATCTTGAGGTCGTCCATGAGTGCACGCATCTGATCGGAGGCGGCCTTGTCCATGACACTGGTCCCCGAAAAGCTCCTGCCGAGTTCCGTCTCCGACGTGCAGAAGAGCACCGTCTTGCTCTCGTATGCGGCGTCAATGAAAGTGATAAAGCGCCGCGCCAGGTCGCGCATCTCCAGGCTCATCGTCGGGATGTCCTCCACAAAGATCACCGGATACCGCTGGCAGAGCGCGATGTAGTCCGCAGCGCTCCGCGGCTGCCCGCACAGCTCCATGAACGAGAGCCGCGCAGCGTTGTCGGTGCTGCGCGGCACGCAGAAGGTGCGCCCCCACACCTCGAGCTCGACGCCGTGCTGCACGGGCGCACCGCCCGTGAGCTGCGCCCACTGCTCGTCGAACGCCGCGCGCTGCGCGGGGTCGCCCGCGAGGAAGTACACACAGTGCTTCGCCTGCTCCATCCTGCGGTAGTCCGTGCCCGAGTTCAGGTCCGTGACGCGGTACTGCGTCTCGATCAGGTGGATGCAGGGCATGAAGCTGGACCGCTGGATCCCGTTCTTGTACAGATCCGCGGGCGCACGGTTCGAAGTCGTGACGACGACCACGCCGTGCCCGAGCAGGCGCTCCAGCACGCGCCGCAGGATCATCGCGTCCGCAATGTCCACGACCTGGAACTCGTCCAGACAGAGCACCCGGGACTGCTGCGCAATCTCGCGCGCGACCGGCTCGATCGGGTCGATCTCCATACTCTCGTGTCCCGCGGCCGCGTCCGGCGCGGGCGCGCCGCCGCCGCGGCTCGGCGCGGAACGCGCAGCGCTCGGCGCGCCGTCGGACATCCCCGCCTGGCCGACGATACCGGATGACCGGTGGTATTTGCTTTTGTAGTAGTGTGAGCGCTTGTGGACGTCGATCATGAACTGGTGGAAGTGCACGCGTTGCTTCCGCGTGATGTCCGCGGGAAGCGTGTGGTAGAACAAGTCCATAAGCATACTTTTCCCCGTGCCCACGTCGCCGTACAGGTAGAAGGACTCCGGTGTGCCGGTGGGCCGCACGTGCTCCTCCGGTGCCGCGCGGCGGAAGAGGTGCAGGAACGCGTCCACAATGCCCCCCGTCTTCCGCGCGTCGAGGAGACCCTCTTCCGGCTCCGGCACGGGCGGCTGCTGGTACGTCCGCAGTGCGCCGTGCAGCTCGTTCAGCATGCTCACGATGCGCCGCTGGAACGCGTCGTCGCGGATGCGCCCCTTGTCGACGAGCGCCTGGTATTCCGTCAGCGGGCTCGTCTCTTGCCCATCCGCGCGTGCCTGCGGCGCGCTCGAGAACGGCGCCGCGTGCGCGGCACCGCCGCGCACACACCGTCCAGCGCACGCGAGCCGCGCAACACCCGCGGCGGTGCTGCGCCGCACCCGGATCACTGGTGCCTGGCCCCAGCGCATGTGGTCGGAAGGTACAGGGTGCCCAAAATATGCGCCGATCGTCTTCCGGCATGCACCGCTGCGCCACGTGCGCCGCGGCGCGCGGCGGCGCGTCGCTGCGCATCCATCCACCTCCATGCCGGTCCTCGTCGTGCAGGCGCCCGCCGCGGCGCGCCTGCGGCGCCTCGCCGCGCACAGCGCGCTTCCCACCGCGCTGCGAGAGAGTATGGCCGCGGCCCTGTGTGCTGAGCCGCTGCTGGGTGTGTGGAGCGCGGCGGATGTGCAGTCCGCGCAGGAGGTGGGGCGGGCGGATGGCCGCGCGTGTGTTCCGCACCGCTTGCTCGTCGATGTGGTGCGTTGGGCGCAGGCGTCCACAGATCCGGTTTTTGGTGCGTTTTCTATGGGAGGGGGAGGGGCACGGCAGGAGGGGAACGGGGTTTGCCCCTCTTTTTCTACCAGTCGGATGCTGCCCCCGCGTGATGACCGTGCTTTTCGTGTTTCCCCTGTCCGACCTGTCCAACGTGTACCCCCTGTCCCAACCTGTCCACACTATCCATTCTGCCCTCTCTCCCCGCCTGCCACCCCTTTCTCCCTTTTCCACCCTCTGCTTCTCCTCTCCTTTGTCCCCCCCGTTTTCCCCCTCTCACACGCAGCATCGCTATCCCTGGACACACTCCTTCGGGGCGCAACACTGTACTTCCCCCCCCCCCCTACATTCCGTCGGACAAAAGAGTTCGCAGCTGAGCTGGACGCAATTCGGCGCAGCCAGGAAAATAAGGAATACGCACGGATGACACAGAGTGGCGGCGCTGAACCCTATCGGCTCACAGTCCGCGACAAGACGCGGATAACGCCGGCTGAGCGCGCGGCGTGGCGCGACGCGCGGGGCCATACGAGTGCGATGGCCAATGTACTTGTGAGCATGGGTGCTGTCGCGACGGGCGCCTGGTGGGCCGGCGGGAATGCGGACGTGCTTTGGGTGCGTCGTGTCGACTCCGCAAGCTCACCGCAGAAAGTCGCCATCGCGCTTGCGCTGGCGCTTTTGGTTGGCGTCGCGGAGGTTGTGTTGTACGCGCGGCACTGGCGCGCGGTCGAGGCGCAGCGGAGGCGCCGGGGGCGGTCACGAGGGGGGGCTGAGTCGGGGCGCCCGGGAGGGATTCACAAGCCCCCCGCGTAACGGGTGCAGGGCAAAAGCCGAGGGGCGCTGCGCGCTGTCCGGGGCCCCCCACACCCTCGCAGCACGCGGGAACCCCCCCACCGCGCTTGCGCAACGGCACATGGGACTCCATACGGCCTACGAGGCTGCAGAATGCGTGCTTACGCGTTGGGGGGAACCCCCACTTTGTCCGCGCCGGCCGCGCGGCGCGCGGCGAGGATGATATCGATGACCTCATCCACACCCACGCCATTCCTTACACTCGCAAATACAGTCGGGCCGTGATCACGCATCCTGTCGGCATCGCGGCGCATCACCTCGAGCGACGCGCCGACATGCTCGGCGAGATCAATCTTGTTGATGAGGAGGAGATCGGACTGCGAGATGCCGGGGCCGCCCTTGCGCGGAACCTTGTCGCCACCGGACACATCGATCACGTACACATGGAAGTCTGAGAGCTCCACACTGAACGCGGCCGCCAGGTTATCCCCGCCGCTCTCCACGAAGAGGAGCTGTGTCTCGTACTCGGCTTGCAGCTGCTCCAGCACCTCCATGTTCGCGGAGATGTCCTCACGGATCGCCGCGTGCGGGCAGCCACCCGTCTCCACGGCGCGGATGCGGTTCGGGTCCTGCAGCGCCGCATTGCGCACGAGGAACTCCTGGTCCTCGCGCGTGAAGATGTCGTTCGTCACCACGCCCAGGTTCAGTCTGTCGCGGAGGCGCCGGCACAAGGCCAGCAGGAGCGCGGTCTTTCCGGACCCGACCGGCCTGTCATCAGCGTACCCACGCGACGACGCACCCGCCAATGCCGACGGTGAATGCGCGTTCCTCCCAGTTCCGCTGCGAATAGTCCGGTAGGTCACGCTCGCCAAACCTGCCCGGGTGCTCCATAATCTCGTGCGTGTGCCCGTGATCCCCGCCGTGCGTGTGCTGCGGTCCATCCGCGACGCCCGCATGCGCATGCTCGTGGCTGTGTGCATCCGCCGCGTCCGAAACGCCCGCCCCGGCCCTGCTAAAGTCACACACTTGGCTACTCGACATGGTGTCCTTCGGGGAGCCTTGGCCGGCCCGCGCGCTATGCCAAGACGCTGACTAAAGCATGTGGTCCGGCCGCGCAGGATAAAGCAAGGGCGAGCTAAGCTCCTGCACAAGCGTGCGGCTGCAACATGGCGTGGTGCAGGCATTTGCGTCGCGCGTATGCATATCCGACGGCATGCCGGGAACAAAGCTACAGCTTTCACCGCGCGCGCATCCTCCTCCTCTCACGCCCCCCTTCCCCTTTTTTGCTCACTCCCACTGCGGCCCAAGAATGTCGTAGCGCTTTCCACGCACCGCCCAGACACCCCAGTTCGCCTTGACGGCGATGCGCGTGTCAAAGTCCGCTGGCTGTTAGCACACGCGGCGGACGACGCACCGATGGCCCACTGTTGGCTGGCAAATATGTTCTCGCCGGGTGTCACGATCCAGTCGAACTCGCCGCTCACTCCGTCGACAGACTCGAACGCAAGAACGTCCCTCTCGATGTCTGCTGGGGAAAAGCCAAAAATGAAGAGCGCGCTCCGCGTAGACAAGATCTGGCCGAGCGCCTGCGCCCACTCGCGCTGCGCCTGGACGATGGGCGCCGCCTGCAGCGCGGTGAATGTGCCGCCCGGCTGGGGACGCATCGCCACGACCGCGGGTGCCGGCTCCTCCGCGGGCACGTCGCCACCCGCGGGGCTCTGTGCGACCTCCGCGGGGATATAGTGTCCCTGCTGCGCGGACGCGCCGGGATCCTCGGGCTGCGGCGCATTGCGCGCATAGAAGGTGTCGCGGGCCTCGCGCATGCGGCGTTCGTCCAGCCGCTCCTCCGCGCGGAGCCGCGCCTCCTGCTCCACGGCAATCTGGCTCGGGAATCCAAAGCCCGGGGAAAACGCGAAGAACACGTCTGTGTACGGGTCGAACGGCTCAAAATACGTGTGCACATTCTCGTACGTCGCCTGGATCATCGTGAGTGCGAGCCCCTCGCACACTGCAATGCTGCGTGCGGGGAACGGGTAGTGGACCGCGCGCTCCTTGTATACGGGCGAACTCCACGGACCCGGCTGGTCTGCCGGCGGGATGGCCACCTCCGGACCGATGAAGAAGATGTGAATCGGCGCGTCTGGGAACATGTACGATACCTGCCGCCACACGTCCGGCGGCAGCGTCGCCTCTGCGCGCGCACCCACGATGAAAATGCGCACCGGATCCAGTCGCGGCCGCGTGCCATCCTCGGGGTGGAGACTCTGCCTCAACGCTGTCGGTCAGTGAGGGTGAGGGGAAGAGGGGGGGAGGGGGGACGGGGGGGGGGATGTAGAGGAGGGGGAACAAAAGGTGGAAGAAAGACGAGGAAAGATGAGGACAGGGAGAGAGAATAGGGAGAGGAAAAAAGACGGGGAAGGAAAAAAAGGCAACGCAGAGGCAAATGGGAGCCATCCCCAGGAACGAATACGGCATCGTGCGGCGGTCGTGGGGAAAGGGGGCGTCAGCAGGGGGGGACGAAAGGGAAAGAGGGGAGCACAGAGAAAAGTGACACGAATAACGGGAGGCAGCAGGGTAGAGGGGAGAAGAAAGACAACAGAGAACGCAAATAGAAATCATCCCCCAAAAACAGCAACCCCGTAACGTCCATCGCTGAGGAAAGAAAACATCATACTCACGCAACACACTCCTCAGTCCCTCCTGTGTGAGCCGCCCGTTGCGCCGCGTGTACGGGCTGTGCTGGTGCAGCGCCGCGACGACAGAAAGCGGGAAAGTGAGCAGCTTGCTCACGTGGCGCACGCCGCGCTCCGTGTTGATCGAGGGAAAGTTGCGCGTGTAGAAGAAAACGTCCCAGCTAGACAGGTTCACCGTCTCGTCCTGCGGCTGCTCGCGCGGGAGCTGGAACTCGAGCATAGGCCGCCCACTGCGCAGATCGTGCTCGTCCTCATTCGCCTCACGTAGCCGCGCAATGTAGCGCCCATGCTCCGTGTCCTCGGCCCACTCCTTCTCCGAGTAATGCGTCGGCCAGCCACACTCGGGGCACTCGAAATTCACCAGGCGACGCACGCCGTACTTGGACATGCTCACAGGGCACGGCGCGAGCGTGCGGATGCGATCGCCACGCGCGCGCAGCGCCGGTATCGGAGACTCAGAGAGCTTGTGGAACAGGTTGTCCTGCTCGAGCACCGGCGGCGTTACCACCCGTTCCTCCGGCGGCGGCGCGCGGCGGCGGAAAAGGCCAAAGATCGTGCGCCGCGGCACCACATTGCACACCCGCGGCCGCATGCACATTCCACTGCGTCCGAGGCCAGGCAGGCCCGCACGCGCCGCAAGCGCCACTCCGACGGCGGCCCCTCGCATTGTCGCTGGAACAGGCGAGTCCTCTCGCGCCCGCGGACCCGGCGGGTAGATCACGTAAGCACGCCGTCTCGCCGAGGCGGCGTCCGCCGCCGTGCCGCGACGCGCCACAATGGAGGCTGCCGCCGCCCTGCGCAAGGCGCGCATCGATGCCCTGCGGAGCCTGCGCCGAGCCGAAGAGTCTGGCGACGTGGATGCGGCTGCGCAGCATGTGTTTGGTGCGGCAGTGAAGCGCGCGTACCGCACGAGCGCGCCGCCGGAGCCGCTCGCCGCGCTGCGCCTCGCCGACAGCCTTGAGTCCGGTGCGTGCGCGGGCGGTCCGGACGAAGCGGGCGCACACGCAGTGCGGCCGCGTGTGCGCGCTCATCGTCTGGCCTGCCCTTTGTAACCGTGCGGTGGCTAACCGATGTAGAAATAAAAGGGCTGCAGGAACGCATCGTTGCGGATGACGCCGCGCGCCAGGAGGACGATCTGGACCTCACCGCCATTGCACCGAAGCGGCCCAACTGGGACCTGCGGCGCGACCTGGAGGCGCGACAGCAGCGGCTAGCGCGCCGCACACGCCAAGCCGTGCGGACATTGCTAAGTGGGTGGGGGCAGGAGGGGGATCTGACACGCAGTGCAACGCGTAGGTCGCGTGGGCGCTGTCGGGGCCGGCGACGCTGCGGCGGCCGCGCAGCTGGTTGATGAGGCGGGCGGGGGAGATTGGGGGGACGGGGAGGGCGGTGGTGATGAGGAAAAGGTACAGGATGTGCCGGATGAATGAACGGGGCGTGCGGGTTCAGAGGGGGGATGGAATGAAACGGCAGATGGGAATCGGGGTGTTTTTGCTGCAGCAAGGGGTCGAGGAAAACGCACATTTCTCGCCATAGAACAGAAACAGGAAAAATAGGGGGCATTCATGCTTCGGGGGGCTGGGATGGTGAGAGGGTGGGAAAAGGGGGGCGGAGGCGGGGTACGGACATGACTCTCTCAGAAGACGGGCAGAGGGGGTGTCCAACAATGACATGTCCCGGAATACGGACGTTGCGCCTAGAGCAAAAGGCAGAGGGGACAAAGAGGGGCAGAGAAGACCAACGGCATGTCCCGAAAGATGGGCGTTACGCCTGCAGCAGAAACCACCAGGCAAGGGGCAGGGAGCGCACCAATGGAAATACGCGGGGGCGCGCCGCAGCCATCGTGGCGAATGGCGTGGGCAGGAGAAGTAGTGTTTTTGTTTTTGTTTTTGTTTTTGTTTTTTTTTTTTAAAAAAAAAGTGGCGGGGGGGGAGAAAAAAGAGGACGTGCGGGGCAGGGGTAAAAAGGCGACACGCAGACCATCCCAGACAAAGAGCGCCCCGCCGCCATGGGCGGCGTGCGTGCACCAGCGGACAAGAAAGAAAACACCTAGTGGGCCAGGAACGCTTCCACCCGTTCCTCCCCCCCCTTGGCCTAAGCCACTACCTGCGGTACGGAATGTGGTTCTGCTTCTCCTGGAGGAGATCATACAAGACGCCACGCGCATTCCCATACGCGTCCTTGACAAGCCAGCGCGCATGTTTCGCCGCCTCACGCTCCGAGAGATTGGGCTTGAACCGCTCGCGGAGTCGGACGAGCGTGCTGGGCCCCTTGAAGCTCGGCAGGTCCGTGCCCAGCATGAGGCCACACGTCGCCACGATTTCGTTCACAAACGGACGCACCGCGAGGAACGCCTTGACGGTGAGCTGCTCAAACATGCGGAAACCCGGCGACTCGGGGCCGCCCATGACCGCGACCATCTCGTGCGAGAGCTTGAACGAGTACGGCTCAAAGCGCATGCCGCCGGGCCCAATGTCAAAGAGAAAGCCAAAGTCAATGTGGATCAGGTGCCCGTCGCCATCAATCATCATGTTCCCATTGTGCCGGTCGCGGATCTGGAGAATGTGGCAGGTGACCGAGTACGCGGCCATGCTCTGGATAAAGTTGAGCCGCGCACGCTGGAACGACACGCTGTCGTCCGGGCCCCAGCGGTCGTGGAAAAAGTGCAGCAGGTCATTGATCTTCTGGCGGCCCATCTCGTCGCGCGATGTCGCGTTCGGCACCACGTCAATCACACCGCACCCGGGCGCCGTCGCCGTCACACGGTATGGGTTCAAATACACGTCCAGCCCAATGTCCTGGAAAATGTTCTTGAACTGCGCAATCACCTGCAGCGCAAGCACGTCCTGCCGGCAGTCGTCGCCCACCTTGAAAATGGCACTCTGCCACACGTCCACATACACCGGCGCCCCCTCGTCCGCGTGCGCGACGGGGCGGCGCACGAGAAACGTCGCCATGAACGGCGCCTTGGCGTGGCTCTGCAGCGGGCGCCCAGAACGCCGGTCCAGGTCCACCAACACCCCGTCCGGGTTGCTCGGCAGATACACGCCCGGGTCCACGACAATCAGCGCCATCTCCTCGTCAATCTTGGCCTTCTTGTCCGCCTTGCTCTTCTTAATGTACGGCTTCAGCTTGCCCGAGATCGATGTGACCTCGTTGAAAAACGCAAACTCGCGTTCGTAAAACGCCTCGGCAGGTCCCGACAGCGCGCCGACAATGCGCGCAATCATCCGGTCCAGCGTCGGCTTCAGCGAGTCTGGCACCTCGGCATTGTCGTCCTTGTACGTGTTCGCCTTCATGTTCCAGATGATCTGGTGGCAAAACAGCTGCGCAATCAGGCTCTGTTTCAAAATAAACTGCTCCACGTAACCAAACGTGTCGTCGCGCAGCGCCTGCACCACCTGGGGCACATAGAAAAACACAAGCTGCTCCGGATGCGCCTCAAGCGCGCGCATCCCATACTGCAGCACAAGCGGGTGCCGCCCCAGGTCCGCACTCAGCAGCGCAATCGCATCCACCGGCGGCACCGCGTCCCATACCTGCAGCCACTTGAGGTTCGTCCCGGCCTTTTCCCCCAGCTGCACCTGGCCCTCGAGCAGGTACTCCACCGCGCCCGCACTCGCGAGCGCGCGGTGCGGCGCGCCACGCACAAGCGTGCCCAGCTCCTCTCGCAGCGCCGCATTCCCGCACCGCACCACAAGCTGCGCCGCCACGCGCGCGTCCATGCGCCACGCCGTGTGCAGTTGCGCAGGCGACGCGGGCACCGGCGCGGCGCCCACCGCGTCGTCCGTCGGGTGCTGCCACACGAGCAGCCGCGCCTCCTCGCTCTGCAGCAGCACCTGCAGCAGGTCCAGCGCCGCCTGCACGTGTTGCAGCGCCTGCGCCACCGTGCACCCACGTACAAGCGGCTGCGCAGAGCTCAGGCGCGGCACGCCGTCCTGCGCGACCGTGGCAGCGGTCACGAGCGTCGCCGCACGCAGCGTCCCGGTGCGCAGCGCCTGCTGCACGTGGCGCAGGTGCTGCAACTCGCCCGTGGCCCGCTTCATGTTCCCGCCAAACGACCACGAGGGCGGCGACGCAAACCAGTCCAGCGCGAGTCGCAAAACGCCGTCCCGCAGACGGCACTCAATCAGCGTGTCCAGGTGGCTGTACGCGAGCACACGCAGCCCAAACTCGACGAGCGCAAACCGCATCGACCGCGTCAGCGCGTGGTCGCTCAGCAGCGGCGCCGCGTCCGTCTGCCGCTGCACCAGCAATGCAAGAAGCGTCACGAGCGCCGGATTGCTGCTCCGCGACGCCTGCAGACGGTCGCCCAGCAGCTGCAGCACCTGCGTGTGGCCCGAAAACAGCTCATCCGCACGCCGCTCCGTGCGCGTGATCGCGCCCCGGTCCGACGCGGACATGTCCGTCTTTTGCAGCAGCGCGCTGACCGCGACAAGCTCCGTCGAGTAAATCCCCTGGCGTGCCGCAATCGTCCGCGTCCACCCGCTCACGACCGCGCCGACAAGCGCCGTCTCCGTGTCCGGGCGCTCGGCCAAAATCCACGACCAGACGCCCGTCGCGACCGCGAGCGCGCTCTTCGTGCACACCGCAAACGGGAGCGCAACCACGTCGTGCACAAGCTCAAAGTCCAGCGGCTGCCGCACCAGCAGCGTCGCCGCCCCGCGGTACAGCACATGCTGCAGCGTACGCAGCGGAGGCGGGTGCCCTCCGACCACGGCGGCCAAATGCCCCGCGAGCTCCCGCTTCAGCGCGTCCACATCCGCCGCCGTGCCCGCGGCCGCCTGCGCGCCGGTCGCCTGTGCGGCCGCAGAGAGCTCCCGCACAAGAAGCCCAGACGCATCGTGGCGCACCGGCGACACGGTCACCGGGTCCTGCGGCGGGAGCCCACGCGCAAAGTCCATCGCCACGCTCTTCCCGAGCCCGTCGCTGCCGAGCGGCGCACCCGCGTCCACGTACCGCAGATACCGCAGTAGCACACAGCTCAGCTCCTGTGGCATCTCGGACTGCACGCGTGTGAGCGTCGTGCGCACCCGCCCGTACACGTGCACGAGCAGCTGCTTCCGCTGCGCGTACGTGTCCAGGAGCTCCACCGCGACGCCCGCGGGCGCGCTCGCAAACGTGTACTGCGGCAGGTACGCGTCGTCCACCTCTCCGTCGCACGCCTGCGCCAGCAGCGAGAGCAGCTCCAGCATCGTGACCACCACGTCCGGGTGCCCAAACAGCTCCGGGAACGCACTCAGCAGGCGCTCCCAGTACGCCGCGGCGCCCTCCCGCACCGCCGCGACCCGGTGGCAGCTCGCAACAAGAATGTTCCGCACCTCGCTCGTCGTGCCCGAGTCCATGCGGTGCTCCTCCGCAATGCGCGCCGTGTGCACAAGATACACCCCAAACGCGCGCTCGCTCACCGCGCGCAGCGGCGCATACAGCGACGAGTCCGCAACGCCACTCTGCGCAAAGTACCACAGCATCATCGACGGGTGCCCCACCGCACTCCGCCGCCACTCCACGTGCAGCACCGCATGCAAAAACGCAAGGCGCGCGAGGTGCGCGACGCGCCCGTCCAGCACGCGCGGGCCAAGAAGCGGTGCAAGCGCGCGCCGCACGCGCTCCGGTGTCACGCCCAGCGCGTCCTCGCGCAGAACCGAGTTCGTGTCAATGTCATTGTCCACATAGTTCCGCCCGCACGGCGCGAGCAGCGTCGGCGTCTTAGCAGCCACCACACTCAGCGCATCCCGCGGCATCGGCGACACGAGCGGCCGCGCGCCAAACGCAAGCACCACCCACGCGTTCCGGAACAGGTACACCTCCTCGTCGCTCGCGCCCCAGTGCGGGTTCAGGTCCTCGTGCCCAAGCAGCGCGGCGAGCACCGGCGGCAGCGACTGCACCGCGACGCTCTCCACGCCGCAGCGCCGCCCACTGTCAATGACCAGCTGCAGGAGCTCCATGAGCAGCCGCTGCTTGCGCGGCGGCACGCTGCTCGCGCCCACCGTAGACGGCGCGGCATGCGCCGCGGCGGCCGCCTCCGCATCCAGCACGCGGCCCGCCGCCTCCACTGCGGGCGTCAGCCCCCGGGCGAGGAGCAGCTGCGCCGCGTGCACGGCACCGACGCGCGCCGCGTCCATGCGGTCCATCGCCGTGCGCGCCACGTCCGAAAAAAGCGTCACCACGTCGATAAAGTGCGGCATCGACACCGCGAGCGCCAGCGGCACAATCGCCGTCAGCAGCGCTGCCTGCACGCTGCGCGTCGCGCCCGGCACGCGCTGCACCAGGAGCGACAGCACGAGCACCGTGAACCGCGGCCGGCGCAGCGCGAGCGCCAGCTTCGTCACGACCATGGTCGTCGACGCGACAATCACCCCCTGCTTCTCCGGCGACAGCACACGCAGCGAGCTCGCCGGCCGCGCCACAGACGCGCGCGACACACGCGACTGCCGGTCCACGCTGCGCTGCACGCGGTCCTCGCGGTCCTCGCGCCCGAGCCGGTTCAACAGCGCGTACGTGACGCCCTCCGCGAGCGCGTCGTCCGGCGCCGCGCGCACGCACGCCGCGAGTGCCTGCGCGGCCGTGCCGAGCAGCGGGGAGCCGCTCGCCTGGTCCACCTCCCACAGCGGCAGCGGCAGCTGCACAAACTGCGACACCGTCTCCGCCAGCGACGCGGCCAGTGCCGGCCGCGCACGCGCGAGCACCGCGACGCCCTCCAGCGCCGCACGCTGCAGCATCGCATCGTACATCACCGCCTGCTCACTGAGCACGCCCCGCACGCTCACGAGCGCAAACGCATCCGCCCCGCCGCTCGCCGCGCCAAGCACCGCCAGCTTCAGCGCGGTACTCAGCAGCTCCCGCGTGTACAGCTCCGCATGCAGCCGCGCCGGCTGCATCCCGCTCAGCCGCGCGAGCCCCAGGCACGTCGTCTCGTACACGTCCTGCGCTCCCGCGGCCGCCACACGCGCGTCCGTCACGTGCGGGAGCGCGTCCGGCCCCACGCGCAGCGCCGCCCACGCGCCCGCGTACGCGGACTCGGGCGCGCGCGGCGCCGTACCCGCGCGCGCCGCGCCCTCGAGCGTCTGCGCAAGCATCGACGCGCACGCGCTCAGCGCGCACCATGCGACAAGGCGCCCGGACAGCGGCGCGCCCAGCCCCACGTAATGCGCGAGGAAGCGCGCGCGGAACGCAGAGGGCGGCTCGCACGCCGCAGGCGATCCATCAAACGCCTCCGCGCACTGCACACGCGCCTTTTGCTGCTCGGCAAGGCACACGAGCGCAGCGTCTAGGCGCGCGAGCGTCGCCGCGTCCATCGCCAGCGCGCTCAGTGCGTCGACCGCGCGCGACGACGCGTGCGCATCCCACGCAAACGGCGTGTCCTGCACCGCGCGCGCAAATCCGTGCAGCAGCGGCACGCCCCGCACCGACAGATCGTGCGCATCGTTCCCGGACACACGCAGATTGCGTACGAGTCCCTCCACAAGCTGATCCACGCTCCGGAGCACGCGCGCACGCGCGTCGGGGACGCGCGTCGCGACCTTGAGTAGGCTCTCGACCACGGTGTAGGCGAGCTCGTCCGGCAGCGGCCACTGCGACTGCGCCTGGAGCACCTCTTCGATATCGGTGTCCGGCAGCGCCGCGGCCACATGCTCCAGGTCCTCTAGCACCGTGGCGAGCCAAGACGCGGCCTCGGCTGATGCAGCGTCCGAGTGCTTGGGCGCATCCGCTGTCGCGGACGCGAAGCGCGCCTTGGCGAGGATGCCCAGCACCGTGGACCCCGTCTGTGGTGAGACGCGTCCCGCACACACGCTACGCACCAGCTTTCCGTGCGAGCCCAGGCGCGCCGCACTCGTGCTGGCGACGCCTCCCTGAATAAGTGCATAGTCTTGCGTAGTGAGCGTCCCATCGGCGGCCTCTTGTGCCAGGTTCACTGCGAGGTCATTGAGGATGAGGGCATGCGTCGGCTGGTCCAAGCTGGTGGGTGAGAAAGGGGGTCGCAGGAGGGACGGGGGGCGTGGGACGCGGGAGAATTGCCTGTACGAGGGACGCCCGCCCAAAAGGATGCCCGCAAAGAGATTCCCCCCAAAAGGCCCCAGGAAAAGGAAACGCCAGGTGGGGGGGCACCCAGGCGTGGGGCACCCACGGGAGCCCACCCACAGCATCCAACCACACGCCCACATTCGCAAAAGAACAACAACAAACCCCTCCCCTTGCACGACACTTACAAGTCCATCGTGGTTCACCGCTACGGAGCAAGGGGCAAAGGATTTTGGGGCGTGCGGGCCCCGGGATCGGGGTCATCGGGCCGGGCCATGCATGCACGCCTGACGCGCCTATGGTAGGGGGCGAGGCGGAGACGGTAGAGGACTGGACATCCGCCGCGCGCGTTCCATAGCCCGCTTCCCCTCAAACCCCCCCCCCCCCCCCCCCCGTCTCCATACCGTTCCCCGTCAATACAGAGGGGCCAAGCGCGCGGACCTACAGAGCGCCGCGGCTCTTTCATATATATATATATATTCTGCCCGCCCATCACACATGCTTCCCCCCTCCCCGCACCGCCGCGGCCTCACAGACCGCCACGCGCCCCCCCCTGCCACGCCATCGCACACGCATCCGCCATCCCACGCTCCAAGGACTGCAGGGCACGCGCATCCTCAGGGGCAATCGACCCCACCGGCGCAAGCTCGCTGGCAACGTCCAGCGAGAGGAACAGCTGCGGGATCGCAAGCCGTGCGCCTGTTTCCGTGAGCACAGTCTCCCCGTGACGCACTCAGCCGCTGCACCATCGGCAACGCCGCCTCGCTAGACGTGCCATACATGACCGTCCCCGTCACGCGCTACGGTAAGCAGCAGGTACTGCGTCCACGCACAGAGATCGCGTGGGAGCGCTGCATGTTCATCCCCACCGCCCAGTCGCGCGCGAGGCACGCGCTTGCGCGCGGTGCGCCCGTACGTGGTGCCGTCGCTTCGTCCCCGTTTCCGTCGCGCGCCCCCGCCTCCGCGTCATCCACGCTGCTCGCACCGCCCTCACCGCACCACACCAGCATCGTATCGTCCATCACCGTGCACTGTACGGTGAATGTCCGCGGGGTGCCGGATGGCACCTGCACGACATACGCGCAAGTCCGCATGGCGGACCGGCCCCCGTCCACCGGGCGGACGCGGTGGTACGTCACGTGATTCAGTACGTTTCGCGCGCCCTTCGCCTTCTGCGCCTGCCGTCATGCTGAGAGGCGCAATGGTGGCGACGCGCCTGCGTGGTGCACTGCATGCGTCCGTGCCGCGTGCACCCGCGTACATGCGTGGCGTGCATGCGTCGCGGGCGGTGGCGGCGGTGGCGGGTCCGCCGGGGCCGGGGCCCCCGGCGCCCGCGCGGCAAAAGCCCGCGTCGCCGACGTTCTACACGACAAAGCCGTCGTACGTGGACACGCTCCTTATGCTGGACGAGCTCGCGCGCGAGGTGAAGCGTGCGCTGGAGCAGTCGCACGTGCTCCCGCAGAACTCCAAGCCGCCGCCGCTGCCGAGTGGGCCGACGAATATCTGGATCTCCCGCGCGCTGCTCCACAACCGACTCGGCATCACGCTCCGTGCGTCACAGTACCGGAGCGTGATCTCCCGTCTCACGCATCTCCTGCGGTACCGGTCCCTCGTGCAGGAGCACCTCGCCAACGACGACGCGGGCGGCCCCGTCCCGCGCAGCTCCCCGCTGCAAAAGGAGCTCGCGCAGCAGGTGGAAGAGGTGCTCGCATCCTTCATGAGCGCCCACGGCAAAGCACACGACCGCGCCGCCAGCGAGGACGACAATGCGCAGCGCTCCACGCGCGGGTATATCGACGACGCAGGGCGTGCGTACGCACGCGGGCGGCGGAAAGAGAGCAGTGCCCGTGTCTGGCTCGTCCGCGCCAAGGACGACGCCGTCGGTCGCATCCTCGTGAACAACGCGCCCCTCGCGCACCACTTCACGCGCACAGAGCACCGCGAGCGCGCGACGTGGCCGTTCAAGCTCGCGAGCATGCTCGGCGCCTACAACGTGTTTGCGATTGTGCGCGGCGGCGGCGCGTCCGGACAGGCGGGCGCCCTCGCGCATGGCACCGCCAATGCACTGGTCGCCGCGCTCGGCGCCGCGCCCGGCGACGACGCCGCCGCGGTCCAGGCGCAGGTCAAGCAGGTCTTATCAAAAGGTGTGTCCGCACATCCGATCTGGCTGACAGCAGATGGCGTCCTGACGCGCGACCCACGCATGGTGGAGCGGAAGAAGCCTGGTCTCGCCAAGGCGCGCAAGGCGTACACGTGGGTGAAGCGCTAAGAGGGGGGCATGTGCCTGCAGAGATGGCGGCAGCTTGCAGAGCGCTCTCTCCCGTCCTCACATAGTCGCGTCCATGTCGTAGGATCGCCGCCCGGTGGCGTCCATCACAGCACTGCCCGTTAGTCTGTACGCGAAACGCGAACGCACTCCGCCGCTTCTTCGGGCGCACGCCGCCGATCTTGATAGGCGTCTTGTCGGTCATCACCTTGACCATGGTGCGCACATGCTCGCCCTCGTTCGCGAGCAGAGCACGGAACACGGCCTCGCGGCCCTGGCCGAACCCATTCCAGAGCATCTCGATAGAACCCATCTGCCATCGCGCCCGGTTCGCCGCGATCTGGTCAAAGACGCGCAGCGCTGCACGGTAGCCAGCCTCATAGCCGGAGCGATTCGCTTTTTTAAACCCGACCGAGCCGCCGCTCGCGGACGCCAGCGGTTCCCCCGTCGGCATCGTCAAGGTGACGATGGTGTTGTTCCGCGTCGACTGCACGTGGAGCCGATGCGGGGCCGATGCCCGCCGCGGCACGGTCCCGTGGCGCGGCGCCTCCTCCGCCGCGGCAGTAAAGCCCGGGAGCGGCGAGAACGGCACCGCGGACGCCACCGACACGGTCCGCTCCGTGTCCAGCGGCGGGTCAGACCGCTCCGTTGGCGGCCGTGGAGAGTCGGCCGTCTGGCTCTCTGCCGCGCGTGGGTCCGCCTCCGCGCTCGCCTTGGCAGAAAATACGCCCGCACTTGCCTGGGCAAATGCCCGTGTTGCCAATCGCAGCGGCCGCGCGATGCGCAGCTCCTGCCGTACAAGCCCAAGCATTGTCCGCAGAATCGACGTGCCTCGGCGGCGCGCCGTTTTCTTCAGTGCGTATCTGGGAATTATGCTCCGCTGCGGCTATAGGAGAAGGGGGGGGGGGGGAGGATGGTGGGTATAGGAAAAGAGGGGGTGAGGGAGAGGGTCCATGTCGGCTTGAAACACCAAGCTAGATGAAGCCGCAAAGAATGCGTCCGACATGCGGCTCTTTCGCGCAGCCCACCGCGACTGCAGAGCACACCGAGGGGCCCCCCATCGACTGCCCTCCTTCTCTCGCCGCGCCTCTGCCCCCTGCCATCGAGACGCTCCTCGGCCCCCTCCCATCAAGTCGCTCCCAAACCCCCCCCCCCCCCCCATGCCACGCCCAACCCCTCGCCCGCTCCTTGTCGAACCATGACCTTGTCTCTTGGTCGCGCCGCGCTGCACAACACATCTTCCCCAGCGCCGCTCCCCCCTGCGTGAACCTCCCGACCCGCCCTCCGCTCAACCCCCCGTCCCGGCCTCAGCACACCCCCCCGCCCTGCCCCGCGCCTTAATCCACAGTAACCCCCCGCTCACGCAGATAGTCCTTCGCGGTCTTAATATCCAAAAGAAGCTCGTCGTAGGCGTCGGGAACATTGTTGAAGTGATACAGTCCCCAGCCAACCTTGGAAAGGAGAAACGATCCCGTGCACACAAGGACCCACCAGGGAAGCTGGAAGCAGAGTATGAGCACAGCACGCGTCGACACCGTCGCAAACACACACCGTCGGCAGAATCTTTTCCGCGGTCGCCGCCGAGACACCCGGAAAACGCACAATGCCGAGCAGGAACACCAGGTACACCGCCGTCGCGCATGCAGCAGCAAACACAAAGCGGCCTGCACGCGTCATCGCACAAGATCCGTCCTCACACGCCAGCGATCACGGCGCCAAACAGCCGTCGCTTGTACGCGCGCGCGCACCGCACGCGCACTCGGCCGAGCGCGCGCGTCGCGCCGCCGCCGGCTCACGCGCGACGCGTCCAGCGGCCATGAGTGACCGGTGGACATGCAATGCGAACGAGGCGACCGCACTGCGCCTCGTCGGCGCGCCACCACCGTGTGGCCGTGTATTCCATCCCGCGTTCACATACCCGATCTTTGGCGACGCAGAGACCATCTATGGGTACCAGGGGCTGCACATCCGACTCTCGTTCGCGTCGGGAAGCCTCGTCCCCAGCCTCGACGTTACCTACCGGGAGAAGAACACGACGACAGCAGCCGCCGTCCCAGATATCGCCGAGACTCTCGGCGAGTTTCTGCCCGTCGATGACCTCGTCAGCGCGTCCGAGCTCGACGCATGCGTCGCGCGGGACGCCCAAGGGAGCGCGTGGGCGGGGACGACGCAAGCGCCGCAAGAGGCGCCCACGCAGAAGACAGCGGCGCCCGCGTCCGCGCCTGCTTCCACGGCGCCGTTCTCCCCCCCCGGCGTGCACGTCGCCGCGTACGCGCGTGCGCCGCCGACGCTGACGACGCGGCCATCGCTCGGCTCCCTGTTCTCCGCGCGGAAGCGCCAGGCGCCGCCGCGCGAGCGCTCCTTCCACATCTTTCGAGCGGACTGGACCACACCGGGCTTCCGCGCATGGCTCTCACGCGCGCAGATCTTCACTCTCTTTACCATCGAGGGCGCCTCGTACATCAACGAGGAGGAGCCCAACTGGGAGTTCTACACCGTCTTTGAGCGCGTGCCCGCGCCGCACGGCTTCTCGTGGCATGCCGTCGCATACACGAGCCTGTACCGGTTCTGGAGCTGGCAGGACCGCACGCGGCTGCGCCTGAGCCAGTTCCTTGTCCTGCCGCCGTACCAGGGGCAGGGACACGGTGCACAACTGTACGCGACCGTCTTTGCCCAGGCGCTCGCGGACGCACACATCTGCGAGCTCACCGTCGAGGACCCCAACGAGGCATTCGACCGCGTGCGCGACCGCGGCGACCTCGCGCGCCTGCAGGCAGATCCCGCCGTCATGTCCCACATCCACATCCCCGTCGACCGCACGTGGAGCGAGGCCGCGCGCGCCCGCTGCAAGATGGCCCCCCGCCAGTGGGCGCGCGTGGTGGAGATGCTCCAGCTGCAGCGCCTGGATGCGCAGGATCCCGCAGCGCTGCGCGCGTACAGACTGCAGGTAAAGGCGCGTCTGTACCAGGTAAACCGCGAGGTGCTCCAGCAGCTGCCCCCCGCGCAGCAGCGGGAGAAGCTCCAGGAGACGTTCGAGGCAGTTGTCGACGAGTACGCAGAGGTGACCGGGATGGACCCGGCCGGGGATGCCTTCGCGCAGGAAGAGGCTGCCCATGCCCACGGCGCGGAGACGAAACGTTCCGACGATCACGCGGACGACGACGAATGGGAGGACGTCCCCAGCAGTGCACACAAGCGCGCGCGCGCCGCGTACTGAGTTACACGCGGACGGCAAGATGCGTGGCGGCAGACGGGGAGGGGGGGGGGCAGCACGGGGCATCCGGGCGTTGGAAGAGGTTCCGCGCCTCTACCCCTCCTTTTTCCCCTTTCTCCCTTTTCTTCTCTTCCTCCCTCTTTCACCCCCTACTTCCCCCCCCCCCCTCTTCTCTTCCTCCCTCTTTCACCCCCCCCTTCCCTTCCCCCCCCCCCACACTCTGCCACGCAATACAGCAACATCCACACGATGCCCATCGCCCGCCCAGCGGCCGTTCGCCTCTGCCGCGTCTGCCTCGGGCACCTCGCCGAGGACCGCGCCGCTGGCGGTGCCGCCCCCCGGTGTCGCCGTCGGCCACGCAGCGGGCGAGACGCAGTCTGTGCGTGGCACCGCGGCTCGCCGCTGCTGCAGACGCTCGAGTGTCTCGGCGACCCAGTTCACGTCTGTGAGCGGAGACATGTCGTCCGGACGGTACTGCGGTAAACACTGGAATGAGCGTGCCGCAGCGCGCGCACGCACCTGCTTCACGTCCGCGTAGCTGACCTCGGCGCCGCGGCACTCGCGGACGATGCGCGGCCAGTGCGTCGGCGCGCCGGGGCCGCACGCGGCGCGCTCCGCCGCGGTAAGCGGCTCGCCGTCGCTCGGGACGAACGAGCAATAGATGCGCGTGTCAAAGATACGGAACACGACGTCGTCCACACGCAGGAAAAAGCGCTGCAGGACGAGAAACTCGTTCGGCATCACGCGCTACCATCAGCGCCCTGGTCGCGGTCCGCGCCCGACGCCACGTACCACCTTGACATTCAGCATACTCGACCCATTGTCCCCGAGCTCGTCTTCATACAGCACAACGTCGTCATAGAACAGAATCGGCTGCCCGCTCCCCGGACCGAGCCGCTCCACGGGGATCCGGTCGCGCGCGGGGTCCGTCCCGCGATGGAACGCAGCGTCCCAGTCGCCGCACGCAGTCTCCTCCGCGCCAAAGAGCGGGACGGCGGCCGTACAGCCGGCGGTACCGGGCCACGTGCTCGAGTACGTCCAGTCGTACTGTTTCGCGCTCGCGATCGCACCCGACGGCGGGCCATCGGTGCGTGTGCTCTGGTCGCGCACCGGCTGCGTGCTCTGCAGCACATCATGGATCCGGCTGCGATGAGTGCTGGCATGCGCGACACGCACCGAGAGCGGCCCCACTCGCTCGCATACGCGACTTTGATGCCCATCCCGGAAAGCCTGCGTGGGCGCGCGCCCATGCGCTCGGCCTCCTCGCAGCAGTCGACGCCGGAGCGTCGTCGGTCTTCGCACACACTGTCGACGCACTGCAGCGCGCGTGTCGCGTCGAATATGTATGTGAATGCCGTCGGCGCATGCCGCAGGACAAGTGCGTTGCGCGGGAATGGCATCTCGGGAGGCGGGATCTCGAGCAGCTCCGAGAGCGCCTCGACTTCCGCCGCATTCGCGATACTCCCGTGCAGTACTTCGACGGTCCACGGGCCAGTGTGGATCCCGCGCTGCAGGACGTGGTCGGACGGTGATGGGGCCGCCGGCCCTGACGACGCCGCCGCCGGTGGCCTGTCGGCAGGACGCCAGCGCTTCGTCGCCGGATCCACCTCGAGTACATTTTCAAAAAGCCTGCCCCGTGTCCCACGGCCCGTTCCAGGCGTTCCCGCATGCCGTGTCGCCATGTTATGCGCGCACAGTGCCTCGCAGCGTCTACGTTGGCTCCAGCCGCGCCTGGCTTGACCGCAGGCGCCGCTCGGTGCCGCGTGGAGGTCCGCCACCGGTCACGTGGGGAACGGCGGGGGGGGGTTTGGGGGGGAGGGGTCGCGTCCAGGGGGGTTGCCTTGCGCAGGAATGGTTGGTCCCCAGGGCGTCGAGTCTACACATGACTACCCCTGTAGGACCGGGCTGTTTCTGCGACATGCCAGTTGATGATCCCGATGCCGCGTAATGCATGGCAGAGATTCCGCGTACGCAGGGAGCTCCGTGGCCGTTGCACCTACACTTGATCTGATGGCAGGGACGGAGTGGGGGTAGAGAGGCGGGCGGGAATGGAAGAGGGGATCGAGAATGGAAGGACCGCGCAGCGTCGGTTGAAACTGACGAGCTGGGGGTTCGGGACGAACTGGTAGCACGGATCCATAGTTTTTGATGGGTGCGCGCGCCCGGATAGCCATGTTTCAAAGTGGGTGCGTGCCCAAGGGACGCCTTCAGCGCGCGCACACCGCGCAGCCCAGCGCAAGGCCAAGACGAGCGCCGACCGACGTCCCGAGCGTGCGCTTTAGTCAGCATGGGACCCTGGACGTGGCCCGAACGTCGGCGGACCAAACTGTTGCCACCGCCACCATGAGCACTCTGAACAAAGCCTGCTGCACGCTCCCGCCTGTCCAGACAGAGTACACGCCCAAGGGCGTGTTTGAGCAGGTCAACGGACTCAAGTCGTACGTGACCGGCGACCGCTCGTCGAAGCATGTGCTGCTGTGCATCTACGACATCTTTGGCTACTGGGCGACGACGCAGCAGGGCGCGGACCTGCTGGGGGACACTGGCAAGGTGAAGGTGGTGATGCCCGACTTTTTGCGCGGCCAACCATGGCCGATTGACAAGTTCCCTCCGCCCAAGGACGAGCAGGACAAGTTCTCGCAGTGTACGTGCGGCCGCGCACTGGGCTGACACCAGGGCTTGACACAATCGGCAGCATCCCGGACCGCCTGAAGGACATCGACGTTGTTGTCGCGGGGCTCAAGGCACAGGGTGCGGAGAAGATCGGTCTGTACGGCTTCTGCTGGGGCGGAAAAATCTCGCGTACGTGCATGGAGCGCCAGTGCTTACCGCAGTCCTCGCGAGCCGTCAGGGCTCCCCCTTCGTCGGCACCGCGCAGGTGCACCCGGCGTTCGTCTCTCCCGAAGACGCCAAGCCAGTCGCGGTGCCCCTCGCGTTCTTCCCCTCGGGCGATGAGCCGGAGAAGGATGTGAACGATTTCTGGAATACCTTTAAGGAGTCGAACCCCGACGCGTTCAAGAAGTCTGTCACGAAGTATTACACCAACATGCACCACGGCTTTGCGGCAGCGCGCGCGGACCTGAATAAGGAAGAGAACTACTTTGCCTTTCAGGACGTGTACACGCGTCTCGCGGACTATTTCGCCGGTCTCTTGTAGACGGGGTAGCGGCGGGATAAAGGACACGCTCGCCGACACGCTCGCCTATACACAGCAGCCCATAGTGCGATTGTTGAAACCACCAGGCTGTGGCGCCGTGGACAAAAGGGCTGTCAGAACCCCGTGGCGCACGCAGAGCGTCGCACATAGTGCCATTGCCTATACCGCCACGCTATGCCTCCGCCACGAGTCGTGAAAAAAGTGCCCACATTGTCGCCCCCCTGGTCGTCCCCCTGCGCCCCACGTACCCCCTCCCCCCCTTGCGTTTCCTCGCCCCCCGCCTTCCCCCCGTCGGGAGCCCCCACTTGGCTTTCCCCCTCGTCGTCCGACTGCGTCTCATGCCCCCCCCCCCCCCTTCCCCATCCCTCGCCCCAGCCTTGCCCCCGCCCCTCACCCACTACTTGTCGTGCTTCCCCACGCCACCCTCTTTCTCGCCCCCACTCTCACCGCCCCTATCCGCTTCCTCCCCCTCTCCGTCCCCCCGGTCAATCTCAATCGTCTCGCCTCCCTCCCCATCCGCATACACAGTGCCCCTGCGCACACGACCGCCTTTCTCGCGCACAATATCTTCAATGGTACGCGGCTGGTCCGGCGTCTCTGTAAACCAGCCGAGGTTGTCAGCGATCAAGTGGCTTCGGTCAGCCAGGGCGCCGCGTCCATACGCACCGGTTCTTGCAGCCTGGGCACTGCACAAGCACGACGCCATTCTTATAAGAGTCCCTGCTGAACTCGTGTGTCTGTCGCGTGTCGCACTCTGGCACTGTGCACGTAAACGTGAGCGACAGCTGCGGCGGTAGCTGGCCTATCGACGTATCCGCCTTCTCCGCACGCCACGCGGACGACTGCAGGCGGCGTCGCGAAACGCGCGCGACATAGTGCGCACCAGCGAGCGCAGAGAATCGCGGGCCAACGTCTCGTGGGACGCCCAGTGTGGCGCCTCGTGGCGGCAAGCGCAGCATACGGCGGGCGGCACTCATAACGGTGCCGCACCTGTCGTGGGACGGCGCCACTTTTGGGCGCGCGGTCACGTGATGCGCCGCGCCACGCGACGCGGTGCCAGCGCCGCCGGCGCGCGGAGCAGTGCGTGGCGGCGAGCATGGCAGCGACAGGGGTCCCGGGGCAGCATGTGGACCCGCGGCAGCGCGGGAACGTCAAGATCGCCGCGCTGCAGGGCGGGCATGGTCCGGTGTCGTCGCGCATACGCATTCACCACCTACTCGCGCTCCTGCTGACCAAGACGCTGGTGGCGAGCGCGGCATGGCTGGCGCGGCAGTGGCTGCTGATCCCGCAAGTGGACGCCTACGCGCTTGAGACATACATGCAGGGGATGCTCGGCACGGATACGCAGGCAGAGCCCATGGTGCAGATGGCGCCGCCAGCGAGCCCGTGGGCGGTGGCGACGATGGCCGTCTCCCTTGCCGCGGTCATGCTGCTCGTCGTCTTCCGGGTGTGGCGCTGGCGCATTGCGTGGACCGAGCCGGCGATACGCGCGCTGGCCGTGCTCGCGGCGCTGCAGTTCACGCAGCTCGTCCTCTGGCTCGTCGCGCTGCACCATCTCGGGGCTACCATGTGCGCGAAGCGAGCGCGCGTCTCTTACCACAGCGTCCTCGTGTTTACGCAGTTCTGCGAAGTGTGGGTGCGCGATCTGCGCCAGGGGCTGCGCAAGGTACGTGGCGGGGAGCCGCCGACGGGGTGCGGCCTTATGCTTACCGCAGACGTCGGGAAGCATGCCCGTTTTGTTCGCGCTTGCGATCGCGTTTGGCGTCGCCGCGGTGACGGGGTCGGCGGTGACCGTGCGGAGGCCGCTGGACGTGGATCTGCTGGACGCGGACGCGATCCGCACGCTGATGATGTCCGTCAAGATGCAGGACGCCACGACCCTAGCGCACCTCGTGATGGGGTACGTGGCGCTGGGCGCGTATGCGGTGCTTTCCCTGGAGACGGGACGTGCCGTGTTCTTCTGCGCGCAGCACGTCGGCGGGCGGCGGCGCGCGGTCGTGCTCGCGACGGTGCTCGCGGCCATCGTGCTCCTGCCGTGCTCGGTGCTCGGGAGCATGATGGGTGCCGCGACGCTGCCCGCCGCGCTCGTCCCACGGCACACGTTCACCGCGCGCGACGCGCTGGATGCCGCGCACTTTACCGCGTACCTCCTGCTCGCCGTCGGCATGGTCATCTGCGACACGCTCGTGACGCTCACGCTGGAGTCTTACGTCGCGCTGTACACGCACGTCGCGCACGCGTGGCCGATGGCTGTCGTCGCGGCGATGGCCACGGGATTCGGCGTGTTCGGCATCAACCTGTCGTTTGTACAGGCGGGCGCGGCGCTGTGTGTCGGATTCGGTGCGTGCGGCGTGGGGCGCGCTGACAGGAGCGCTCCGCACGGTGCTCCGGCGCTCGCCGCTGTATCTCACGTCCTGGTACCGCACGCATGCGTACAGCCTGTCGGCGGCACAGAGCGCGGCGCTGCAGGCGCCCGGCACGGAGGCCACCGCGCTGTCCGAGGCGGTCGTGCTCGTGTACCGGACGCTTGTCCAGCTGCGGCACATTGTGCGCGTGATCCTTGCGAGCGACGACTCGCGGCGCATCTTTTTGTTCCTCTGTCTGAACCTGTCGTTCATGGGCGTGCAGCTGGTGTGGGGCGTCTGGACGAACAGCCTGGGGCTGATCAGCGACGCGATCCACATGTTCTTCGATTGCGCTGCGATCTTTATGGGACTCGTCGCGAGCGTCATGGCGACGTGGCCGACGGACGACAGGTTCCATTTTGGGTACCGGCGTGTGGAGACGCTCTCCGGGTTTGCGAACGGCATCTTCTTGGTGCTGATCAGTGTGTTTATTTTGTTCGAAGCCGTGCAGCGGATTATTGAGCCGCCTGTCATGCACAACATGATGCAGCTCCTCGTCGTCAGCACGCTGGGTCTCTTGGTGAATTTGTTTGGAATGTTTGCGATGGGTGCGTGGGGGCGGGGAAGAGGAGGCTGATGCCAGGACACCACCACCATGGGCACGGCCACTGCCACGGACATGGCCACGACCACGGACACGACCATGGACACAGCCACCATCACCACGACGGCCACACCCACGCGCACGACGACGACCACGCGCACCCGCCTTCGTCCCACTCCCACAACATGCTCGGACTCTACCTGCACGTCATGGCCGACACACTCGGGTCCGTCGGGGTGATCATCAGCACGATCCTCATCCACTACTTCCACTGGACGGGATTCGACCCGATCGCGTCGCTCCTCATCGGCGCGCTAATCGTCGCGTCGGTCGTGCCGCTCATCATGGACGCGGGCCGGATCCTGTGCCTCGATCTGGACGGCGACAGCGCGCACTCGGTAGAACATGCGCTGCAAAAGGTGCGCGCACGCGCACGCACGCTTACCCCAGGTGGAAGCGATCCCCGCCGTTGCGCGGTATTCTGCCGCGCGCTTCTGGCCGCTAGACGGCTCCGCCCTCGTTGGGACGCTGGTGCGTGCAGGAGCGCAGAGGCTTACCCCAGCATGTACATCTCGCGCCCAACGCATCCACGCCCAGCCCGACCGAGGCGTCGGCACACGTCGAGCGCGTGCTGCGTGCGGCGCTGCCCGCGCTGGACGTGGTGACTGTCCAGGTGCATGATGGCACAGACTAGCCGCGGAAGGGGCAGAGGGGGAAAGGGGGGATGCGTGGACGGTGGTCCTCCCTCGGTGCGTCGTCTGGGGGGGACCTCCTGCGCCGGGGTCCGGCGTGTCGGAGGGCTGCGGTGGCCCATGACGCGTCGGAGACCGTCACGCGTCGGGAGCCCACCGCGCGTCCGCCCAATGTCCCCACCCTCGCGTCCGATACGGCCACCCGCGGCAGCCACGTGGCGGACCCGCCGCAGCGTGCGCACGTGCACCTGGCCACGCGTGCCCACGATGGGACGCGGGCACGTAGCCCCTGCCTAGGGGGCCCGCGAGGACGCGTCGCGATACCGCGGCCCCCCGGCACCAGGGCAGCCCCGTGCGGCGCAGCTCCCGCCCCCATGACACGTCCCGGTTCGACATCCGTCAGTACCGGGGAAGCGTGCTGCACGATTCCGCCCGCGCGCACAGACGGGTACGTGCACGGGCCCCGTCGCACTCACGCCAAGGGCGCCGCAGGGGACGTATGTGGAGCTCGCGCAGATGTGCTGCTATGTGGCAGGTGACCTGGGCGGACAGCGTGCGGTGATCGGCATGTACGACGTGTTTGGCATGTGGCCGTCGACGCTGCAGGGCGCGGATATACTCGCAGCGCATATGCGCACGCCCGTCGTCATCCCCGACGTGTTCCGTGGGCACGCACTCTCGACCGAGCTGCTCCCCTTTGACACGCCGGAGAAGCGCGGCGCGTACGCGGCATGTACGTGCGCGGACGGCACGCGCGCTCACCGCAGTCGCTACGGAGCACGCGAACCCGCAGGCGCGCGTGCGCGACTACGTGCGCATCGCCGCGGCGCTGCGCGCGCAGGGACATGTGGACCTGGTCGCGTACGGACTGTGCTGGGGCGCCAAGTGCGCGGGTACGTGGCGGGGCCGCGCGGCCGCGGCCGCGGGACGACCGCGCTCACCGCAGTGCTCGCAGGGCAGCCAGGCACGTCCCTGCGCGCGATCGCGCAGGTGCATCCGTCGCTCCTGGACCCAGCGCTTGCGCGCACGCTCGCGGTGCCGGTCGCCTCGTACACGTCGCGCGACGAGGACGTGGCCGTCGTCGCCGCGTTCGACAGGGCCGTGCGGGAGAACCCTGCGGTCGCCGCGCAGTCTGAGTTCTTCGTGTACGCAGACGAGTGCCACGGGTTCGCCGGCGCACGCGCGGATCTGCGCGTCTCCGCGCGTCGCGCCGCGTTCCAAGACGTGTACGCCCGCCTCGCGGCGTATTTCGCCAGCGTCGCGCCGTAGCCCATTGTGCTTAGTCAGCATGCAGCGGACGTCCCAAGCGGGGGAGAACGCTGCCACAGGGACATCGCGTTCGGGATGCCGGTCGCATCGCCGGGAGCGGAGCCAGCGCAGGAGCGTGCGCCGGACCGCGCCACGGGGCTGCACGTGTACAGTTCGTTTTTCGTGCGCGCGCTGTATGCGTACACGGCCACGGACACGAACCTGCTCTCGTTTCCGCAGGGCGCCGTGCTGGAGATCCTCGGACAGCTCGAGAGCGGCTGGTGGGACGCGCTGCGGGACGAGCACTCGCGCGGCTGGATTCCCTCGAACTATGTGGAGCTGATCACGGACGAGGAGGCCGCGCAGCTGCTCGGTGCGCCAGGTGGGGCGCCCGGCGCACACGCGCTCGACAGGCCGCCCGCAGCGGCGCCGTACGTCGCACCGCTGCACGCGTCCGCGACGCATCCCGAGGCGCGGTCGCCCGCGCTCAACGGCTGGCCCGACGCCCATGCGTGCGCGCCGGTGCCGGAGCTGATCGACGCCGCGGGCCGCGAGATCACCTACCTCATCTTCCTTACGTCGCAGGGCGCCGGACCGGACGACGAGAGCGTCGGCGACACGCAGCTCGCGCTCGTCGACAAGTTCGTGCAGAGCACCACGCGCATCGTGCACACCGTGCGGCGCATGCTCGCGGACTCGGGGCTCTCGGAACTGATCCGCACCAGCCATGGGATCGACGACCCGAGCGAGCGCCAGGCGCTGCTCCAGCTGCAGACCATTGCGAAGGAGACCACCGCGCTGCTCTCCCTGCTCGTCCTCCTCATGCGCGGGCTCACGAAGAAGCTGCACGAGGGCGCGACGTTGGGCTGCGCGCCGGCGGACCTGCGCGCCGCCTACCTGAGCGAACAGCGCATCATGAACGCGCGCGCGTACCGGCTCGTCGACATGATCCACGTCTTTGGTCGCGTGCTGCACACCGCGCCGCCGGGCCTCCAGGCGCTCCTACGCGTGCGCAGCGCGCCGCCTGCGCACGCGCCCACGGCCCCGCGCAGCGCCCCGGTCGTCGCCGCGCCGCTCCCGCGCCTCGGCCTCTCCGCGGACGCGCTCGCCGTCCTGAACAGCGGGCTCGTTGCCCCGCCGCACGGTGTGCGCCGTCCGCTCACCACGGCGCTTCTCGCGGGCGATGTGCGCGCGGCCTACGCAGCCCTCCACCGCGCGCTTGACGCGCTCTTCGCCGAGCTCCGGTACCCGCACGCAGGACAGCAGGACGGCGCGTGGGAGCCCCGCGTCCGCGACGTGCTCGAGCAGACGTGTGCGGTCGCTGCGCTCCTGGAGAGCATAGACGTGCCCGCGATCGCGTCGCGGATCCCACACGCCGCCGACGAGCACCGCGTCCGCCAGGGACACCAGCAGCTCGCGTCCACAAAGCAGCGCCTCGTCGCCGCGGCTGCACAGCTGCACGTCGCCGCACAGGGCGCGATGGATGCGTCCATGCGCACCGTGCTGGACGCCTCCGACGACCACGACGCGGCCGTGCAGGCGCTCTGGAGCCGCGCGAGCATGCTCGAGCTGGACGCGCGCCATGTGCTCCTGGCCCTGCAGCAGTGTCCGCGCGTGGGCGACGCGCGGACACGCGCGGACGCCGCGCCCGCCGACGCACGGGAGCAGGACGCGCGCAAACGCGCCGAAAACGGCGCGTGCGCGCTGCCGTGGGCGCCCGCGCTGGCGGACAACGCGGGGACGGGCGCGCGGCTGGGCGATGCACACGCATCCGTACCGGGGCACTGGGGCGACGCAAGCGGCGCATCGTCGGCGGCGCATCTGAGCGACATGAGCGCGGCGTCCAGTATCGAGACACCCGCGACAGGGAGCATGCTGCTGCGGCATTCGCACGCGCCGCGGCTCTCGCCCACGTCGCTGCAGTTCCTCGCGCGCGCGGTGCCGAGCGACGCGCGGCCGCCGGAGCTGATGCGCATAAGCACAGACGAACGCGTGCCCATGGTCGGACAGACGCTCGCGCCGCTGCTGGGCAGCGACGTGGCGGACGGAGACATTGTGTATGCGCAGAACGGCAGCGTGAAGGGCGGGACGCTGCAGGCGCTCGTTACGCACCTCACACAGCACGACACCTACGGTGCGCAGACACGCACGCCCGGGCTGACGCGCAGACTCGAAATACAACCAGACGTTCCTCACCACGTACCGCTCCTTCACGACGACGGCCGCGTTCCTCGCGCTCGTCATGCAGCGGTACCGGCTGCCGGAGCCGCTCGGCCTCTCGCCGATGCAGCGGCAGGACTGGACCGCGCAGAAGCAGCTGCCGATCCGTCTCCGGTACGTGGCGACGGCGGCCGCGCTGACCGCAGCGCGATCAATGCGATCAAGACATGGCTCGAGTCGTACTATCTGCCGAGCGACGCGCCGTGCCTCGACGACGTCGAGCGGTTCGTGCGCACGGACCTGATGGGGGGCCATGCGGGCGCGAAGCAGGAGCAGCTCCTGCGTCTCATCCAGCGGCGGCGCGGCGGCGGGCACTGCCGGCCGCGTGTGGTCTCGATCAGCGGCACGACGCCCGTGCCGCTGCTGCCCGTCAACATGCGGAACGCACGCCTCACGGACTTGGACCCGCTCGAGGTGGCGCGGCAGCTTACGCTCATGGAAAGCCGCCTATTCACCACGATCAAGCCGACAGAGTGCCTCGGCAAGGCGTGGTCGTCCGCGGACGCCGCGACACTCGCGCCGGGGATCCTCAACACGATCGCGTTCCACAACCGCGTGCGTGCGCACGCGCGCGCGGCTCACCGCAGATGACCGGGTGGATCACCGAGTCGATCCTCGCACACGACAGCATCGCGCGGCGCGCGCGGGAGCTGCACCACTTTGTGCACATCGGCCACGTGCGTCCGCGCGTCGCACCGCTCACCGCAGCAATGCCGCGGACTGAACAACTTCGCGTCCGTGTGGTCCATCGTGTCCGCGCTGAACAGCACCTCCATCTTCCGCCTGCGGCGCACGTGGGACCTCCTATCCGGCCGCACGCTGGAGCTCTTCCGCCAGCTCGAGCGCATCACCGACACGTCAAAAAACTACGCAGGCTACCGGGAGCTGCTGTGCAAGATCAGCCCGCCGTGCGTGCCGTTTCTAGGTGCGAGCACGCGCCGCGCTCTGCTCACCGCAGGCCTGTACACCAAGGACCTCACCTTTATCGAGGACGGCAATCCGGACATGCTGTATGCGGACCCACGCCTGATCAACTTTAGCAAGCGGCAGCGCGCCGCGGATATCATTGCGGAGATCACTACATACCAGAGCACCCCGTACGCAACGTATGCGCGCGGGGCTTACCGCAGGTACAACCTTACGCCTGTGCCGGCGATGATCGAGTTCCTCGAGGCGCGCCTGGAGGTGCATCTCAACGAGCACCAGCATTACCACCGGAGCCTCGTCCTGGAGCCGCGGCAGTCGTGTGTACCCGAACCGCACACGCTCACCCGCAGCGCCGTGAGCGCCGACGAGCGCCTCTCGCAGCTGCTTCAGGAGAATGGATTCATCTAGGTGCGGCGCGCCACACGCGCTCTACGCCCGCGCCACACATGTTCCACACACGCTCCATAGATACGCACAGCCCGGGCGCCACGCAGCGCGGTGGGGCGCACTGCCGTTGACAGGGATACAGAATGCGGAAAAGGGAGGTCGGGGGTCGGAGGCAGAATTGGGGGGGGGGCGGGGGAGACAAAGTGGAAGAGGGTAGACAAAAAGGAAGAGGGGACGGAAAGGGACACGGGGAGAGAAAAAGAGGCGCGGAGGCGGGGGAGAGGGGACGGGGACGTGGGGAGGAGAGCAGGGGCACGCGTGGGCGCAGGAGGCGAAATAGGCATTCGCGTCCGCGACCGACCCAAAAAATGCTTCCGCGCCGGGAATTGAACCCGGGTCTGGTCCGAACCGTCGGGACAAGCCTTCGTGACAAGGACCCGTCATAGCCACTAAACTACGCAGAAGTGCGACAGACAGTTCGCGGCACACCTACTTAAGAGCGGTCGCTGGCGCGCAGCGGAACCAACCCCACAGCACCTGCTGCAGTGTCTGCGTGCGGGCGAGGAGCGCACTGTCCGCCGCGCTCGCAACAATCGCGTCGCGCAAGTCACACAGCTCTCCGAAAAGGGGCGCGAGCAGATTGCCCGGCAGGCCGCCGCCGTGGCCAACACACAGGCGCACCAGGGTATATTTGAGCCACACGCGGCTGAACCACGTGTCCATGGATGGCGCCGGCGACGAGCGCCACGCCATCGTGCGCTCCCACGCGGCGTGGTCGACGCCGTCGCGCGTGTCTCGCGTCCGGAACAAAAACGCACCGAACGGCAGCTCGTCTTCGCCAAAGCAGCGCATATGCAGAAGCATCTGCACGCTGTCGGCAAGGAGTGCTGTGTGCGCTGGCAGCACCAGCTGCGGTCGTGATCAGCAGGAGATGCACATAGACACACACATCGCAGAAAAGGTCAAGATCGGTGTCGGACAGGTGTGCGAAATGCTGCGCGACAGCCGCACAGAACGCGCGCTTCGGCACCGCATCCGCGCAGTACTGCGCGACCTGGGCGTGAGCGGCGCACGCACAGAAAACACACAAGGACGAAAAGCTGGGCACCCGTGCGCGCGCGCCGCACGCACGCGACGGGCCCCGCGTCCGCGGTGACGGAGCCCACGTGCGGAAATGAGAATGCGAGGGCGAGCGGTTTGATGTACATCGGCGCGTAGGGATCGCCCGCCAGGACACGCACCACATCCTCGCGCTCCGCAGCACCGGCGGCAATCGTGACAATCGCTTCCAGCGTGCGCCACGCGCCCGCGCTCAGGCAGACTCCATCCGCGCCGCCGTCCGACGGCGTCCGCCGCGTGCAAAGCCAGAACGCAGGCGCGTCCAGCGGCACGCGACTGGCCGAGACGGCACGTGCGGATGGGACTCCCTGCAAAAGATCCCAGACGTCGTCAAACGCTGCTGGAATGGCCTCGTCCGCCCAGAACGCAAGCGGTGTTGCCGCAAGGCCCTCCGTCGCCGTATGTGCCTCCCAGGCAACCAGCACATGGTCGCAGCGCGTGCGCGCCGCGGGCGAGTGGCCCGGAAGCTCACGCAGGAGGCGTGGGCCGCCGATGCGCTGGTCGAGCGCCACACGCACGAGGAGACGCGCGGCGTTTTCCACGGCCCATGGCGATGGCCAGACGTAGGTGGCGCGCGGTGGAGCTCCCATAGCTGCGCGCGGCGGCCGCCACGCATGCCGCTGGCGCTCCTGCAGCGCTGCATCTGTCGTGCATAAACTCACACACAGCAGTCTGCGCCACAGGAGACTGCGGTGAGACGCGGCGCGGCGTTACGTACGCGACGAGGTCCGGGCGCGTCAGCGACGGGAGGCACTCGTCCACGAGTGAAATCGCAGTGTCGTCTGTACCCGTCAGCAAAACCCAGCGGACGGCGCCGCGCACACTGCTCCTCGTCCAGATAGTCATCGATTAGCTGCGCGAGCAGCGCGGCCATCGACGTCGCTCGCGAACCGCGCGGTGGCCCGTGAGCACACGCACGTACATGTCACGTGTGCACGCACGCGCGGGGGGGGAATCCTACAAGGCCGCGCCGGCGCCTACGAGGCCGCGCAGGCATGCGGCATGTGGAGCGCGCAACGCCGCGCGCCGCTCCCCCCGAATGACGGCAATTACGTACGAGGCGCCGTGTACGTGGGAGGCATGCCGGGCTCACGCGCAGGGCCCGTATACGCACTGGCGTGGTCGCGCAGCGCGGAGACGACGCGGCGGCACAGTGCGGAGTGCGTTGGGACGCAGTACGCGCTCACCCACGCAGCGACCTAGACGCGGCGCCGTCCCGGAAAGCGATTCCCGAGGACGCGCGACTGGCAGTGGGCAGCTTCGTGGAGGAATACACAAACCGGATTCAGGTGCTTGGTGCGGATACGGACGATGACGGGTGCGTGGCCGCACAGCACGGCTCACGCGCAGCGAAGCGCGCCTCGTCGTGCTCGCCGATGCGCTGCATCCCTATCCCGCGACAAAGCTTTCGTTCCAGCCGGAGAGCAGCACGCGGGAGGACGCATCGTCCAGCGCGCTGCTCGAGAAACGTACGCGCGAGCAGCGCTGGTCCAGTGCGGACTTGCCGAACACAAGGGCGAGCAGCGTGAGCAGCACGAGCAGCGTGAGCAGCAACTCGGTGGGGGACATTAGCGAATTTGCTCACGACGTCGACGACGGATACCCGGACTCGGAGCTGCTCGCGAGCTCCGCGGATAGCCTGCGCATCTGGGAGATTCAGCGCAGTGATGCGCTCGCGGGGCTCGACGACGACTACAACGCACTCTCCCTGCAGAACGTCACACGCAAAGCGAGCCCGCCGCGGCCGCGGTTCGCCCTGCGCGAGAAGTGCGCACTCGCACATGTACGTGGGGGGCGGAGCGCATGCTCACCGGCAGTCCAAGAGCGCGACGTCGCCGCCGGCGCCTCTGACCTCTTTCTCGTGGAATGCGCCGTCGCCGAACCTGATCGTCACGTCGTCTATCGACACCACGTGCACGATCTGGGATCTCCCCACACGGTCAGCGCTTACGCAGCTCATTGCACACGACCGCGAGGTGTACGATGTGGATTGGTGTCCGGGGAGCGCGGACGTCTTTGCGAGCGTCGGCGCGGACGGCAGTGTGCGCGTATTCGATTTGCGGAACCTCGAGCACAGCACGATCATCTACGAAACGACGTCGCAGCCAACGCCACCCAGCAGCGCGCATGCGTCGATGGGCGCGAGTACCTACGGCTCGGGGGGGGGCGTCGCACCGCTGCTCCGCATCGCGTTCAATCCGTGGGATGCCAACTACCTTGCGACGTTCCACCTGGAGTCCAACACGGTGCAGATCCTCGACGTGCGCGCGCCCGGGAGTCCGATCCTCGAGCTCCGCGGGCACAGTGGCGCGGTGAACAGCGTCGCCTGGGGGCCGCCGAGCCAGGGCCTTGGGCGCAATGGACCGAGCAAGGGCATGATCGGCACGGGTGGCGACGACGCGCAGTGCCTCGTATACGACCTCGCGAGCGCGACGCTGCGGTCCGCCTCCGCACAGGGGCGCCGCTCGCGAAACAGCCACATGGGAGGCGGCGCCGCATCCCGCAGCAGTCCGTCCACCGGCGGCGAGAGCGGGCTGCGTATCGGGGCGGAGGTGCCCGTCCTTGCGTACACGGCGCCGTCCATGGTGAACAATGTGACGTGGCTGCGCAGTCCACTGTCTGCGCGCCGCCGCTCGCAGCCGAAGCACCACAGTTTCTACCGCAACTTGCTGCATGAGTGGACGGACTATGCGACGCAGACGGGCATGCAGGGGACCGGCAATGCCGACTGGCTCGCATTGTGTGCGGGGCGGTCTGTGAAGGTGTTGCGTGTGTGAGGGGTGCTGGGGTAGAGGCGAGGAGAGAGGCGGAGCAGAAAAGAGGGGGGGGAAGGGGGGCGCTGAGAAAGGACAGAGATTGCCAGGACGGAATAGAGGCCGGAAAAGGGGCCGGCGGGGACGAAAGTGAGGGACGAGGTAGCGGTCCCATAAACGGACAGCAGCGCGGGGAACTGCACGGCAAAGGGCGCTTCTCCACATGGGGGACCCTGTCGTTGCCAGGCGCATGCCGCGCGTCCACCTGCCGTAGCATCCCAGCGGTGGATGCGTACGGCCCTTCGTTCCTCCCTGCACCACCGCCCCTCCCTCTGCGCCCCTTCCTAACACCGCCCCTCCCTTTCCCCCTCCCCCCCTGACCCCCCCTCCCCCGCCCATACCCCTCATTGGACAGAATGATCGCCAACGTAGTGGCACGTGACTTCATTCACGCGCCCGCCACGCGCCACGACTCGCGTCGCAGCATCGACAAAGAGGCGCTCCGTCCATGTCGGGTTTCGATACGGGACGCGTGTACTCCACGCAGGTGCTCGCGGGCTCGTCGGCTGCGCAGGCGCCAGAAGCACCAGTGCAGCACGAGACGACCCTTTTCGAGTTCGTGCAGCTGTTCCGCCTCGGGAACGAGTTCATCTACCGCGACCGACTGCGTGCCAATCTGCTCGTAAAGCAGCCAGTGCTCGAGGTGCAGATCGAGCATGTGCAGATGTGGAGCCCTACCCTTGCGCAGGCGCTGCGCGAGGGCCCGAGCGAGATCCTTCCCCTGGTACGTGCCGCGCGCCGCCCGCCTCACGCCAGTTTGAAGCCGCGGTGAGACGCGCCGCGCGCCTCATCCTGTATCCTGTGGCGACAGGCGCCGAGGAGCGCCCGGACGCGCCGGACTGCCAGGTCATGCTGCGTTCTACGGCGAACCTCATGGCGATGCGAGACCTGCATTCAGAGAAAGTGTCGCATCTCGTGCGCATTCCCGGCATTGTGATCAGCACGTCGGTGCCCGTCGCGCGGGTGACGCGCCTGCACCTGATGTGCCGCGACTGCCGCGCGGTGCGCACGCAGACCGTGTACTCTGGGTTCGGCGGGTTCACGCTCCCCCGGCACTGCGATGCACCGAAGCTGGACCCGAGTCTCAAGTGCAGCCTCGATCCGTTTGTCATCATGCACGAGCGGTGCACGTTTGTGGACGCGCAGACGCTCAAGCTGCAGGAGGCGCCCGACATGGTTCCCGTCGGCGAGCTGCCGCGGCACATGCTTCTCTCCGTGGACCGCGCGCTGTGCGGGCGCGTCGCGCCGGGCGCCAGCATCATCGCGACGGGCGTCTTCTCCACATTTGCGCCGAGCTCCCGCAGCGGGGCGCAGCCGAACGCGGTCGCGATCCGCACTCCGTACCTGCGGGTTCTGGGACTCGAGGTGGATCCCGGCGGGCCGGGCGGGCGCGGTGTGCCGCGCGTGTTCTCCGCGGAGGAGGAGGACGAGTTCCGGCGCATGGCGAAGACGCCGGACGTGTACGAAAAGTTCTCGTCGAGCATCGCGCCGAGCATCTTTGGGAGCACAGGTGGGTCGCGGCGCGCGCGTCTGACGCGCAGATATCAAAAAGGCGGCTACCTGCCTGCTGTTCGGCGGCTCGAAGAAAGTGCTCCCGGACGGCATGCGGCTGCGTGGCGACATCAACGTGCTCCTGCTGGGCGACCCGGGCACTGCGAAGAGCCAGCTGCTCAAGTTCGTTGAGATGGTGTCCCCGGTCGCCGTGTACACGTCGGGGAAGGGGAGCAGTGCAGCGGGTCTCACCGCGTCCGTGCAGCGCGATGCGGTCACCGGCGAGTTCTATCTGGAGGCGGGTGCGATGGTGCTTGCGGACGGCGGCGTCGTGTGTATTGATGAATTCGACAAGATGCGCGACGAGGACCGCGTCGCGATCCACGAGGCGATGGAGCAGCAGACGATCTCCATCGCCAAGGCCGGCATCACGACGGTGCTCAACTGCCGCACGTCCGTGCTCGCTGCGGCGAATCCTGTGTGGGGCCGCTACGACGACTTGAAGTCGCCGGGGGAGAACATCGACTTTCAGACGACGATCCTGAGCCGCTTCGACATGATCTTCATCGTCAAGGACGAGCACAACGAGCGACGCGACCTGTCCATTGCGCGGCACGTAATCGCCATCCACATGAGCGGCACCACCGAGCAGCGCGACGCGGAGGGTGAGTTCGATCTGCACCGCATGAAGCGGTACATCGCCTACTGCAAGGCGCGCAGCGCCCCGCGGCTCACGGTGGAGGCCGCCGAGAAGCTGTCTAGCCACTTTGTCGCGATACGTAAGCAGGTCGCGCAGGTCGAGCGCGACCAGGACGAGCGCTCGACGATCGCCATCACCGTGCGCCAGCTCGAGGCCATCATCCGCATGACCGAGAGCATCGCCAAGGTCACCATGAGCCCGCACGCGGGCGAGGAGCATGTCGACGAGGCGATCCGCCTCTTCCGCTTCAGCACCATGAACGCCGTCGAGACCGGCATGGTCGAGGGTATGACGCGCGGCGAGCTCCACGAGGAGGTCAAGAGGCTCGAGACGGAGATCAAGCGCCGTCTCCCGATCGGCTGGTCCACCAGCACGATGAAGCTGCGTCGCGAGTACGTCAGCGAGCAGCATTTCAGTGAGGTACGCCATACGCTGCGCCATATCTCACCTTAGCATGCGTTCGAGCGTGCGCTCTATATTCTCGAGCACCGCGATGTGCTCCGGTTTTCGAACCAGCGCAAGGCTGTGACGCGGACGGGCGTGTGAGGGAAGAGAGAGGCAGGGGGGGTGAAGTCATTGGGGGAAAAGGCATTGGGGGGAAAGGCACGGGAGGAGGAAAGCAGGGGGGGTTGAAAGGACAGGACCCGCGAGAGGAGAGACGATACCGTAGTAGAAATGGGAACCAGAGAGACAGAGGGGACGGGGGCCGGGGACCGGAGGGCGACTGGGGGGAAAAGGGAACAGTGGTCGTGGGCAAAGCCTTCCGACCACGCACAACAACACAACAAGCAAAACGAGAACCGATGCCACAGACCCCCTTGTCGGCAGGGCTCACCAAAAAAAAAGTAACGCCCCGCGCAGCTGCACGCAGTCTCATTGTATAGGCGGAACGACACTTCCACACGCGGCCGCATTCTGCACGCGCAATGCGACGCGGCATGCGTTGGCGGCTCTGCAGTCCTACACAGTTGCGTCTACACAACAGGATCTCCGCCGCAGCCCCGTCGCCGACACACAAATGCGCGCCTCTACGCGCGTCTTCCCCGCCCCCCTTACGTCGTACCGTTCTCATCGCCGACATTGAGCAGAAGACTCTGCGAGTCGAGCATGATGTGGTTGTCGGACCTGGAGAGGATCGCGGCAATGTCACGCGCCGCCTCAAGCTTCTTGAGCTTGAGGAAGCCCTTGTTCTTTCGCACCGCGTCACCGATGAGCTCGACAGCGCGCGCCTCACCGGCGGACTTGACGATGATCGCTTGCTTCTCCTGGAGTGCCTGGTCGACTTGGAATGCGGCACGCAGCGCAGACTGCTGGGTAATCTGCTTCGCTTCGACGGCATGCGTAAACTCAGGCGAGAAGGAGATGTGCGTGATGGAGACATCGTCGAGGGCGAGGTGGAAGCGGCGCGCACGGTGCATGAGATTCTCACGCACGAGCCGCGACACCATCTCGCGCTGCGTAATGAGCTGAGATGCGTTGAATTGTGCGACGACGGACTTGAGCACCTCATTCACAATGCTGGGAAGCACGCGCTCGTCGTAGTCCAGGCCAAGCTCCTGGTATACGGTCGGGAGCTCCTCCACGCTCGGGCGCGAGAGCACGCGGCACGTGAGCGACACCATCTGCAGGTCCTTCGTGCCCGTGAGACTCGAGATGCTGCGCGGCTTCGCGCGCACGTCGTAGTCAATCGGCGTATCGATCCAGGGGAAGAGGACATGCGTGCCCTCGTTGTAGATCTGCGGACACACCCCGTGGATGCGCGAGAAGATGATCGCGCGGTGGCCACCATCGACGTTGAAGAGCGCGGCATTGATCCCGAACGCGAGCCCCGCAAGCGCCAGGAGACCCGCGCCACCCACCGTCGGGTTCAGCGGCGGCGGCGCGCCGCCGCCGCCGCCGCCGCCCGCGCTGCCGCCGCCGCCCATGCGGCTCGCATTCGCCTGCACCTGCTGGAACATGCGCTGCATCTGCTTCATAACATTCTGCGGCGCGCGGTTCGACATGCTGCTCCACACCGTGCGTGGGTCAGGCGAAGACTGTGACGAAGGCGCCGCCGCTCGATCGGCCCGCTGCGGCGACGCACGTGGTCCGTGCGTCCACGTGGCATGGGTGCGTGACTAGGGACTATGAAGCAGGGTGCGGAGCACCGCGTCGAGCGACTGCGGGTGAGCGCGCGCGGCCACGGACGACGCACCTGTTCCACGGACGCAATCTGGTCCTGCAGCGGCGCGTACGATGCAAGTGCGGCATACATTGCGGTATTTGGCGGAAAGGGGTTCGCGGGCCATGGCAGCGCCATGAGCCCATTCGTTGCGTTGCGCATCTTCTCCGCGGGCGAGTCCTCCAGCAGCTTCTGCGCGACCATCGAGGAGCGCTGGAGCGCATGCTGCGACATCGTTGAGGACGCCGATGGCCCGCGCCGGTGGCCGCCCGTGCGCGACGCATGCACGAGCGTCTCGTGCGCGATCGCGTCGACAATGCCGTACAGCGCACGGATGTTGTACGTCTCGCGCGCCTGCAGCCGGTCCATCGTGCGTCCCCCCGCGTGGGTATCGGACATGATGCGGTCGCTCGGCGCACGCGCACCTGGCGCACCGGGCGCCTCCTGCATGTTCGCCGCGTCGTTCACCGACACGCTGCGCAGGGATCCGCGGCGTGGCATCGGCGCAGTCTTGTTCGGGATCTGCAGGCCGCGTGTCGGCTCCAGCGGCGGGAAGGGCGCGGGCACGGACGGGGAGAACGCGCCACGCGGCGCCGGGGAGAAAGCGCCCGGCATCGATGCGGCCCCCGGCGCGCCGCGCGCAGAGGGAACGCGCGCCGACTGTCCGTCGGCGACGATGCGGCCCAGCATCAGGTCGAGGCTCTCGGAAATGGACTCGTCGGGCATGGAGGGGAGCTGCTCGACGAAGCGCTCCAGCAGGTCGCCCTGCGCGGCCATGCCGCGTGACTCGCGCTGCTCGGTGAGGTCCTCGAGGACGCTGTGCAGCGCATGGCTCACGTCCTGCTCGCTCGTCTGCGACAGGAGCGAGTAGCGCACCCGCGGTGAGTCCAGCGTCCGCGAGCTGCGTAGCCGCATGTTGTCGTTCACGATCAGGTCCACGCCGCGTTCGTCGTTCAGCTGCACGGTCGGCATCGCCGCCGGCTGCGGCGATGCCGTGTTGGATGCGCCCAGACGTGGGGATGGTGTCGTGGGTGGTGCTGGGGCGGTCGCGGCCGCCGCCGCGTTGCTCCGCCGGGGGTCGACGGCAGGGTTCGCTGTCGCGCCCCGGCGGTCGACGGCGGCACCCGCGATCCCGCCCTTCCCGGCGCCCCCTGCGCGCACCTGCCGCAGGACAAAGAGCGGGTCCGTGTCACGCAATCCCTCACTGGTCCCGAGATTGAGCGCGAGCTCGAGGCTGCGGCGCTTCGCCTCCGACGTAGTGCCCGGGACGACTTCGACAGGGGTGAACTGCGGGAGCGTCTCGTACGCGGCGAGGACCTTGGAGGTCGGATGCAACGCCTGCTCGCCAAGGTCTGAAACGGCCGCAAGGCCGTACTTCACACGCGGCCGGATGCGGCTGTAGGCCATGCGGTCCGTAACGTCATCGCCGCCGTCGACGACGCCCTCGACGACCTGAAAGCTCGCGAGCCCAGCCTCGATCACCTCGGCGACCGCCGCGTTGCGCGCGAAACGCAGGAAACGAACCTGCGGCTTCGTCGAACCCTGCTGGCGCGCGCTCGCCTCGTCGTACGTGGCGAGGCCTGTGTCCGGATTGAACACGAGCCCCTCCGGCAGGTCCGTGGGGAACAGCGCGAGCTGGAGAGTGAACTTGAGCATGTGGCGGGCCAGCGGCGCGTCCAGCCGCGGAGACGCCGCCGTGTCCGCGGGCGCGGTCGCGGGCGCCGCGGCGCTGCCGAACGGCCCCTTGCGGACCAGATAGAGCTTGCCGTAGCGGTCGTCGCTGTAGTCGTACGTGACGCGCGTGCTGGGGTCCACGAGCGAGGAGAGCGAGCCGATGCTGTCGTGGCTCGGAAGCTGCGTGTCCCCACCGGCGTCGTGCTCCGAGAGCGCCTGGAGGATCTGCAGCGGGCCCTCGTGCGGGCCGAGCGTGTGCTCCTCGCCGTCGATGTGGCGGAGGACGATCGTGTAGTCCGCAGCGTCGTCGGCCACGTTGAAGCGCTGCATCGCCTGCTGCACGAGCTCCATACTCGTCGTCGTCTTGTTCAGCAGCACGGTCTTGAATGTCGCGTCACACTCGACCTGCTCGCCGGCAAACACGCGCACCACATTGAGCATCGGCACGGATCCGGGCGTGCCCACGAGGCTCCCCGGCCGCTGCCTGCGCGTTTCGTCGCTCGTGTCGCGCTGCATCGGCAGGTCCATCGCCGTGCTGGCCTCCGCGGGGAACAGCCCCGCGACAGCTTGTGGCGACGTCGAGGGCTGCGCGCCCCTCCGCCCGCCGGCCCGCGCGGCCTCCGGGTCCTGCGAGCCGGATGAGATGCGCCGCACGCCGCGCGCCGCCGCGGACGTGGCCGCCGCCGCCGCCGCCGCCGCCGCCGCGCCCGCGGAGCCGACGACGCCCGCGGCCGCCTTGAGCGGGCGCCCCGCAGATGCGTCGTAGGCATGCCCGTCGTCGTCGTCCGCAGCCGGCTGCGTACGTGCATCTGCGGGCTGCGCGCGGGCATCCCAGGGGTCCGCATGGATCTCGCTGGCACGCGCGTCGTCGTCGTTGTCCGCGGGCTGCAAAGCGTCGTCGTCGCCGTTCGCCTCCCACTGCTCGTCGTCGCCGTTTTGGTCGTAGTCGCCGGGCGTGTACTCGTCGTCGTCGGCATCCTCGTCGGACGCCTCGTTCCCACTGTGCTCGACGTACTCGGAACGGCCAAAGAGGACATTCGGCTTGCGCTCCGAGGGGCGGCGTACCGCAGGGGATATCGCACCGGCCTCACGGCGCGAGAGCGCGGACGGCTTCCCAGAGTGTACGTTGATGTCGCCCCGCGCGCGCGCCTTGATCAGGTGCCCGCTGTACAGGTCGCGCGGGACCTGGTCGTGGTCGTCATCGGTCGCCGTGGTGATCTGCACGTCAGTAGCCGCACGCGCGCACGCGGACACGCACCTCGACGTTGCGATGCTTGTTCAAGCGCGCGAGACGCTCGTACGGCGTCTCAATGTTCTCCGCGGGGATGTACCCGACCTCCTGCGTGGTGGACACGCGGACAAGCCACCAGTAGCTGTTGCTGTCGTCGAGCAGGACAAGGTGGTCGCCCTTGTGCACGGTCGACTGCCCGTCGACGGTGGCGACAAAGGTATGCAGCGCGTACACGAGGTCGAAGTCGATGTTCTCGTCGGGGATCGACGGGCTCGACGAGAGCTCCTCGTCGTCGAGATCGTCCGCGTACTCGTCGTCCTCCAGGTCGTCCTCCTCGTACATGGCGCTGTCCGGATGCTCGCCCTCGTGCTCGCCATAGTCGTAGTGCTCCTCCGCATGTGCGTCCATAGTGTCGTACTCCGCCTCGCCGGACAGGTCGTCGCCAAACTGCCGGTCAGCCGCACGCGCTACCGCGCAACGCACCTCGTCTCCGTACGTCGGAGCACGCGCATCGTCTGGCGTCTGTGCGTACGCGCCCGGACCAGCCTCAGCCGGTTGCATCGTTCCGCGCCGCGAGCCGCCGGAGTCTGTGTGGTGGCAAGACGCTGGCGGGCGCACGCAGTAAGGTGGCCTGGACGAGCGTGCCCAGCAACTCCACCTGCCCCCCGCTGCATGTTAGATAATGGGGCATGTATCGTGCGTCATCGTGCATGCGTGCGTGCGCCCGCCGCACGCGCGCACGTGCACAGCCGCGAATGAGAGCCTCTTCGTTCTACAGGAGAAAAGGAGGGGAGGAGTATACAAAGCGGAGCCAATATATGCATCAATGGATCTCGCCGCACACGGCGGTCAACGAGACGAGGAGTGGGGTCTGCGAGCCGCGGGTGTGGCCGCGCCATGTCGCCACCTCGGCCGCGCCCCGCGTCCCGTTATTACTTGTGCGCGTCAAACGGATTCGCGCCAAACGACGCATCAAACGGTGGCAGATGCGTGCTCCCCGACTGCGAGGACTGCCGGCGCGTGCCACGCACCACGTGTCGCATACCGCCCGTGCTCGCGACAGGTCCGTCATCGACGAGACTCACGCGCTGCACGCTGGGCGGCAGCGACGGCGCGGGACTCGACACGCCCGCCGCCGAGCCGTCCGCAGGCCGCCCAGGTGCCTGTGCCTGCGCAGCCGCGCCCGACGCGGGCGGGGGGGCAGACCCCTGCGCTGGCGGCGCCGGCGCACGCGGCGCGCCGAATCCAGCGAGCGACGTGTTCCCCTGCGGCACGCCAGACATCGTGCCAAGCGGGCTGGGCGCCCCCGTCGGTGCGGGACGGACGAGCGTGCCGGACGCGGGCGCACTGCCGGACCCCGGCTGCCGTGCGAGTACACCGCCGGACGCAGACGGACGCCACTGCGTCGCACCCTGTGGGCCGGACGCCGCACCGCCGGGCGCGGGTGGACGCCACTGTGTCGCGCCCTGTGGGCCGGAGGAGGTGCCGCCGGGCGCAGGAGGACGCCACTGTGTCGCGCCCTGTGGGCCGGAGGTGCCGCCGGGCGCAGGAGGACGCCACTGTGTCGCGCCCTGTGGGCCGGAGAAGGTGCCGCCGGGCGCAGGAGGACGCCACTGTGTCGCGCCCTGTGGGCCGGAGGAGTTGCCGCCGGGCGCAGGAGGACGCCACTGTGTCGCACCCTGCGGGCCGGAGGAGTTGCCGCCGGACGCGAACGGATTCGTGGGCTGCTGTGTGGGGGAAAGCGGCGCGGGTGCGGCAGGCGCGCGCGGCATAAAGACCGCGCCATGCATCGGGAGCGGGCCAGGCGGCTGGCCGCGCGGACGGTTTGTCGCATCGGCACCAAGCGGCGCGGGGAGCTCGAGAAGCGGCACAGAGTCGCCGCGCGCGCGCATACCCATCTTGGACGGATCAACTTCGCCACCTGAGGGGCCGAGCCCGGGGCCGGAGCCCGTGGTGCCGCGGCGCGCGACGCCGTCGTTGCTCGAGTTGTTCGAGTTGTGCGTGTCCGAGGAGATGCTCGAGTAGCGCATGCTGTCCATCTGGTCCGGAGAGCCGAAGCGCTGGATGGGGTCGTACGCCGGGTCGCGGGACTCGGAGCCGGAGCGCCAGCGGCGCTCGCGCTCGAACTCGACCCAGCGCTTCATGACGATGCTGCTCGCGTCGAACTGGCCCTCCGCATCGCCGTGGCTGTCGCCCTTCTTCTCGCCCTGCACGACACGCGTAGCACCCCAGGAGAAGTCGTCCATGTGCCAGTACGCATACGCCGGGAGGATCAGGTTCCAGACGGGGAGCGAGATGAGGTAGATGAGCATCCACGCGACATACATGAAGCGGCGGCTGGTGATCACAATCAGCACACCGGGGAGACCGAGGATGAGTGCAAGCAAGACGAGCGGGACGGTGGGGAACTCCTTCTCCTTGAACTTGTCCGCGCCCTTGAGACTGCCGTTGTAGATCGGCGTGTAGATCGCCATCGCGACGACATAGAAGGTGAAGGCAATCGCCGCGGGCAGCACCAGCGTGCCGATGAGGTCCATGAACACGACAAAGCGCATGGAGAAGCAGAACGTCCCGCACAGGTCGCGCACCTGGATCAGCTCGAACAGGTTGTGCACGGTCGAGTTGATCCAGCGGCGGCGCTGCGAGCGCAGCACCCGAAACGTCTCCGGAACGACCGTCTTGCACACCGCCGAGGGCAGGAACATCATCTTGCGCTTCGGGAACGTCTTGAGCATGAGCGTCGTCAGGTACCGGTCCTCGCCGAGGAGGAGCAGGTTCTTCTTGTGCAGCGTGTCCACGACATTCTCCGAGTAGTGCTCCACAATGTCCGGGTTCGCGAGGATGGGCACGTAGAAGCCGCGCGGGCCCTTGGGCGCCTTGAGCCGGTAGGCACTGAAGCACCCGGGCAGACAGGTGACGCCGCCGAAGCACGCCTCGAAGCCCTTGGTCTGGTGGTGCGAGATGTAGTACTCGAACACCTGGATCATCGTGACCCAGCTCTGCGCCTTGTTCGCGATCTTCGTCTCGCCGCAGAGGCCCATGATCTCCGGGTCCTCGATCATACACGCGGTCATGCGCGTGAGTGAGTCGGGGAACACCTTGGTGTCCGCATCGACCATGAGCACGATCTCGTACACCTCCGGCGTGACGCCGGTCACGCGCCAGATCGCGTTGAAGAAGTCGTACTCGAACTGCGTCATGCGCTCGTCGAAGAGCACCTTCTGCATGAACGCCATGAGGAGCACCTGCGAGTCGCGCTTCCCGCGGTTCCCGGGCTTCGCGCTGTCCATCTCGAGCGTCGTGCCGCACTTGGCGATGAGGATCATCGGCACGCGCTGCTGCTTGGACCGCTCGACGGTCTGGTCGTCGTAGTCGTAGAAGCCCGCATACACCTTCGCCATGTTGTGCCGCTTCGCGCCGTCGGCGATCGCGACGTACGAGTTGCCCTCGACCTCCTCCGCGGGCATGATCAGGTCCTTCATCATCGACAGACAGATGTCCGGCGTGGAGATGTCCGAGTCCGCCCCCTTGACAATCCCGTCCGCGATGATAAGGATGATTTTGTGGCTGTTCGGGTAGTTCGTCGTCGCGAGACTGTCCAGCGTCGTACGCAGCCCCTCGAACGACTCCGAGTACGCGGTGACGAGACAGATCGAGTGCACGAGCGGGAAGTTGAACGGCTGGTAGTCCGCGGGCGGCTGCGGCACGACATTCGTCAATGGGTACGGACACGGGCCCCACGGCGAGTCCCCGCCTGCGCCCGTGGCGGAGATCGAGGAGCGGTACGACGTCGACGAGGGCATCATGCTGTTCGTCAGCGACGCCGTGCTGCGGCCCGCTGCGAGCAGCGGGGAGTTCGGCGGGGAGACGAACGGCGACGCGGCCGACGCGTTGCCGCGGCGCGCCGCCGCAATCTTCTTCTCCATCGCGGACGCCTGGTGCTGCATCTTCGGGTAGCTCTGCGCGGTGAACCGCGAGGTGGTGGGGAGAAACGACTTCTTCACGTTGGGCCGGAAGCCGGCGGGCGCGGGGCGGTAGATGTCGTCGGTCCAGTTCTCAATCACCGCGTTCCGCTTCATGCGCTCCGCATACGACTCGTTGTCGTAGTTGCCGAGCCGCCAGGAAATGCACCACGCAAACCCGACGGCCATGAGGAACTTGATGCCGACCGCGCCGACGATGAAGATCATCGAGAGCACGAGCTCCACCTGCGACGCAATGCACCCGGTCGAGTCCACATCAATCGAACCGATGCTCGCGACCATTGCGAGACAGTCGAGCTCCTGCTTGAAGCCGCCACGCAGCCCGTGCGCCGTTACGTCCTTGCCGCGCCACTCCGGGTCGCCGTCCCGGAGCTTCGTGTAGAGCGGGGGCACATTCTTCAACGCGGGATCCAGGTGCTTGAGGAGCCCGAGATCAATTACGTTCGAGCGCCACGCAATCAGATTCATCGCCGTGTCGTTCAGGTTTTCCCACTTCACATACATGTCCGCGAGCGCCTTGGTCCCCGGCAGGTTCCCAGACTGCAGCCGCTTGATGTCAGACGTCGCGTGGCACGCGGGCGGGCCGGGCATATCTTTCCGCGGGTTGTTGAACGCATCAATGACAACGCAGGAGAAGTACCGCGGTGGGTTCGAATCCGTGACGGGCTCCAGGATGCCGCTGCAGGGGCCGCCGGTGACGGGGAAGAGGAAGTTCACAAAGCTGCGTGACACGTTGTACGGCGTCGAGTACACCGGGTTGTCCAGCGGAAACGGCAGGTTCGGCACGGGCGGGTGATGGAACCCGTCCATGCCGATCACCTTGCCGTAGAGCGAGACTGCACCGCCGGTCGTGTCCTTCGTCTGCAGCTCGTTCAGGCTCATGCGCTCGTTTGTCCCGCACACCGTCTGTGTGAAGCCAAACGTGATGTACCCGACGAAGCCCATACACAGAAGAATGATGCCAATGAGGCCCATCTTTTCGCGCCACGCACGCTGCTGTTCGGGCGTCTTGACGCCGAACACCTTGAGGCAGCCGCCGGGAATGCAGATCGTCAGCAGCCAGCAGTAGATCATCCACGGGCCAACAGGGCCCGGCGCGATCCAGTCCATGCACCCCTCCTTCGGGAGCGCCTCCGGCTGCTTCGACTGGTCCGGGTTGCCGCGCCCCGTGCGCCGCATGCTCACGCCACGGCGCAAAAAGTGGATGCCACTCTCGACATTGTCTTCCTCGCGGCCGAGGATCGACTTGCCGCGGCGCAGCTGCGGGTTGCGCCCCATCGAGATCGGCGGCGGCGGCGCGTACGGGCCGGTGACGCCGTAGCCACTGACGCCGCCACCGGGCCCGGCCATCGCGGCCATGCCCGAGGTATGCGGCGCCGCGCCGTGGTGCGGCATGTGTCCCGTGCTCGACGGCATATAGCCGATGTTGGAGTTCCCACTGTTGTTGTCCATCTGCGCGGCATGGTTCCGGTAGAACCACTGGCGGTGTGACGGGTCGATGCGCTCCCGCTCCGGGCGCACGAGCGACTTTTTGCGGCGAAAGCTCGAGTTCGCATGCAGGCCCGCCTCGGGGTCCTGCAGGTGCGTCGCGCCGGACGCCTGCGCACCCGCCGTGTTGTCCGGCTGACGCGGCGGACCGGCACGCATGGACTCGGCGGACGACGCGTGGTTCAGGAACGGCGCGCGCGGCGGGACCTGGAACGAAACCGACGGCGGCGCAGCGGCGCCCTGCTGGTCGGATGGCAGGTTGATGATGGGCACACGCGGCCCATCGCCGCGTGTGCCGCCGGGCGGCGTCGCACCACCACCAGGGGGGGGGTTCATCGCAGCTCAGAGAGTGAACGTCGTTGCACCACACGGAAAGCACTCTTCAGCGCTGCACAGACGAACGAAGGCACTCCTGTCACGCAGAGAAGGGCTTGAGTGCGTCCCACACCAGCGCAGTCACCGGACAAAGAACGGCTGAGGCGAAGACGGAGCGACAAAAGATGGCTGCCGTGGCCGCCCCGACCCCCTGAGGAGTTGTTCCGCGGTGCCCGCTACACTGTTATTTGCTGCCTTGTAGGCCATGCATGCAGGAGATGTGGCAATGTCCGCATAACACCGCGGATCGGACGGGGACATGCCACTGCGAAATATCGAAAGAAAGCTTGGTTAAAATTAGCAATCATGCGTCCGCGTGCATGTGCGAACCCCTGGCGGATATGCGCGTGGTGCCACGTGGATGCCGGGGCCCTGACACCCATGCTCGTCGCGTGGCGCATCGTCAGCCACAACGCCGCCAGCGCCGCACACGTCATGGCCGCGCCGCTCCCAGACCTGCGGCACCAGAGCCGCATGCTCTTCGTGAAGAACCTGAACTACCACACACACGGTGCGTTCGCTGCGCGCGCGGCGCGTGGCGCCACTCACACACAGGGTCCGATCTGTACGAGCTCTTTGGCCGCTACGGCGCCATCCGGCAGATCCGCATCGGCGACGCGCAGACGACGCGTGGCACCGCGTATGTCGTGTACGAGGAAATGGCCGACGCGCACAATGCGCTTACGAGCCTGAACGGATTCCATCTGCAGGAGCGGTACATTGTTGGTGCGCACGCGGTCGCGCCGGCGCTGACCCGCAGTACTCTACCACATCCCGTCGCGCCTCCCAGGGAGGGGGTCCCTGATGCAGCGCGAGGAGGAGCTCGCCCGCGTAAAGAACCAGTACAACATCCACGACGAGTAGGCGCACGGCGCGTGCTCGCCGCCGCGCGGTACGCTGGTTGCCACGGCCGCGTGGATGCGCGAGGACCCTTGCGCGGCTGTGCCCATGACGATGTGTCGACTATGAGAGCAGAAAGGAGTGGTGTATCGAGTTGTCTGCCCGCCGGCGCGATATCCATGAGCATGCGTCACGGATGCACGGAGCCATCGCGACGACCGAGGCCGCACCGGAGGACGCACTGGCGAGGGTGGTACAGCTGCGGAGCCACGGTTGGTTTGGTCCGCAAACGTATCCCCCACGAGTCGCGACCGACAGCCTCGGATGCCGCGCCCTCCGCGTGACCCCAGCGCCCCTCCGCTCCGCCCCCCTCCCCCTCTCACCATACCAACTCTGCGCTTGTGTATGGCACTGTGCATGCGGTACTCAACGGCTCCCCGTCGTCCCGCGCGACCCACCCCCGCTCTGTGCCGACGACGAATGCGTTCCGCAGGATGTGCACATCGTGCCACGTGCGCAGAGTCTGCCAGGCACCAGGCACGGCGTCTGCGGGAGAACCCTCAGGTGGCAGGGAGAGCACCTGGAAGCGCGACAGCGGCGTGTAGGAGGCCTCGGGAGCCGCGGCCGCACGCGGGAGCCCCTCCACGCCGCCCTCGGATGCGGGGCGGAATATCTGCACCCATCTCGGTGCAGGGTTGTCGAGCGCGCCTGAGCCGAGCTCCTTGTCCGTGTTCACACCGACGGTGCCACGCATAGGATGCCCAGAGTTGATCTGCGCGATGAGGACCGGCGGGGAGTCCGGCTCACGGTCCTCGTACACGCCGATGACGAACTCTGCCTCCTTGTCCACATAGCTCGACAGCGTGCGAACTTCGTCTCTGCGCATCGACGCCGTCTTCCCCGCGAGCGGCGGACTCTTCGCGAGAAGACGGATGAACTGCTGCGCGGCATTTGCGCCGTCCAGGCTCGAGATAATGTTCCCGCGCGCACCCGTTAGTGCAAGCCGTGGCCCGATTGGCTCCAAATGCGCGTACGTCCGCACAAGGCGCGTGGCCGTCGCGCCGCGCGCGCCAAGAAGCGCGAGGCCGACCGCGCCGTCTTCATTGATGAGCGCAGACTCGGCGCCGTGCAGCAGCGTGAGCTCGCGCCCCGTCTGGAATGGGGTCAGTGGCGCAAACGCGCCAAGCAGGCATGCGTCGGGGAACCGTGCGTCGAGGCCCTCGAGCAGGCCCTGCGGCTGCGCGTCCGTCGCGAAGAGGAGTGCGTCGACGTCCTCCGGCCTGCGGCATCAGTACGCGCGCGCGCCCCCTTACCCCAGCGTGGTGAGCGTCTCGGGCACATCCCCGGCGACGTTTTCGCGCCCCCAGAGCGCCCTCCAGTCGGTCTCCGCGTCGAGCCGGTCCGCGCGCAGCTGCGCGCCGGGCTTCCACACCTCCTTCTTCTGCGGGGAGCGGCCAACGGCGACGCGTGCCGTGCCGCGGATCGTCGAGCGGAATGGCACCGCGGAGCCTGCGGGGAAGAGCGACACCGCCACTGAGTGCATGCGCGCCGTCCCACGCGCGGATGCCGTCGCCGGCGGTGGAAGCGACGCGGACAGGAAGCCCGTGCGCGAGAATGCCGCAATGGTGCCCGGCGTATGCAGCATCGCAACGCACTCCGCGAGCGACGCGCCTGGCATGTCCCGGCTCACCGCGAACAGCAAATGCGATGGCGGCAGCGCCGAATCCCATGCCTGGAGCATGTACGCAACCGCGCGCACGAGTGACGCCGCGTCCCACGACGCCAGCGTCACCGTGCGCGGCACGGATAGCGACGTGGTGGTCGCCGTCTGGGTCGGCGAGTACGCGACGGATGCAGAGGTGTGCATCGCTGCGCGCCCGCATCCGCCGCGCGACACGCTCCGCAGCCGCGCGCACCGTCCAGGCGCGAATCGCATGATACCGCCCATTTGTGGGCGCGGGAGGGCAAGCGCGCTCGGTTGTGGAAATACGTGCGGGGGGATTGCCACAATATCGCGTAACCGTGAAAAATGCCCCCATTTTGGGGCTCGCTGACGAGCCGCGGGCCGGTTCCTACAAATGGGTGTACAGGGGGCGGCAGCACGGCACATGCGGGGGCGCATACCACAGCGCCTCACGCACTCAAGGGGGGGCCCCGCGAACCGAACGCATTCCCGGCTCTCCCCATGTCGCGCTCGCCAAGCTCCGCCTTGCGCGCCTCGAACTTGTCCGCATACCGCGTGTCCCAGCGCGTAGCGACGTGCGGCGGGATATACACCTCGCCGCCCATGATCCGGCGAGCTGTGCGCTCATACACAATGGACTCTGGTTCTCCGTTCGCCCCTGTGCGCAGGGCCGCAGACGCAGAACCCGCTGGGTGTCCGACGGTGATTTCGCTAAGCCGCTCCGTGGTGGAGGGCGGCGATGCGCGCGCGCCGCCCGCCGCCAGTGTCTCGCTGACGAGCGACTCTTGGTACGCCTGGGCGACCTGTGGTTAGAGAGAGGGGGAAAGGGGAAAAAGGGGGAAAAGGTTCAGAGAGAAGCAGACACGTACAGCGAGCGCCGACAGCGTCGTCGCGGGCACAGAGCGATGGAACTGGCCAACGGACACGGGGCGGACAAGCACGTCAATGTCCCCACGGGCCACCTGTTCCCCGCCCGACGTCGTGTAGTCGCTGCGCGGGAGAAGGAGGCACACTTTTGGCGCCGCAGTGCAGAGAGCGTCCGTGAGAGCCGGGCTCAGACGCACGGCACGGAGGCGCAGGTCTTCGATGCGCGCATGCAGCGCCGTGTCCTGGTCAAGCTCGGCGGGCGACGCGCGCGTGAGTCGGTCCGCGTCCACGCCAAGGTCCGGGGCGCGCACGAAAATGACGGGGAGTCCCGCATCGACGATGGACACGTCAACGGGGCCGCCGTCCAGGTCGATCGTGTCACGCACGCGTCCGGTGGGGAGCGGCGCGCCGGGGAGGGGTACGCCGATTTCGATCCCCGGCGCGGTGCCTGGGACTCCCGCAATTCGCGTGGCGCCCTCCTCGGCGAGCTCCCAGACGACATCGTGGGCGCGACGGCGCGCGTTCAGGGGCACCGACACGGTCGCGCGCTGCCCCGTGTTCGCCTGTAGCACGCGCACAGGATAGCGGAACGTGTGCGTGTTTTCGGGGACGTGCTCAGCCGCGTACGTGCGGATCGCGTTGGGGTGGATAACCCGGTGCTGCAGCGCGAAGAGACCCGCGGCGGCAAGCAGGTTCCCGCACGTCGCACTCCAGTCGACTTCGTCGCCGTTTACGGGCACCTGCCCAAAGCGGTACACGACGTCCCAACCCCCTGCTGCGTCGCGCGCGCGGCGCGCGTCGTCCGCCCACTCGACGCCCGGCAAGCGCCACTCGGGGCCAAGCTCCCGCAGGATGGATGTGTACAGGCCGCGGCCGGGCGCGGAGATCAGTGCGATCTTGGACAGGGACGAGGCGCCGCCACCGAGCCCGTCGATCTGGCGCGCACCGGGGTCCGGCGAACCCACTGCGGTCAGCGCGTGGCGGCCCGCGGGACATACTGGCCGTGCAGATGATCTGGTCGCGCGTGCGCGGCGTGTACGGCGCGAGCGCAGCCGCAGGGAAGAAGAGGCCGCGCGACGTGCCCCCGCGGTAGAAGGATGCGTGGACCTGAATGCCACGCATTGGGACAGTGTAGGAGGAGGGCGCTGCGGGAAGACGGGCGGAGCGGAAGACGTGGCGTCGGCCAGGTGGAGGGGCGCCTGCGCGTCCTCGCCGGCACCGCGCTGGCACGCGCCACGCGGCCACGTGGCGCGGCTGCATCCGGCGCGCCTGCGCTTGCAGCCACGCTCTCCACGATGACGACTGAGAAAAAACGAGTGCTGATCCCCGGCGGCGCCGGCTACATTGGGAGTCATGTCGTGCTCACCGTGCTGAACACGCGCAAGTTCCGCGTCACGGGTGCGTGCGGGGGCGCGGGTCCGGGCGCGCGCTGACGCGCAGTGCTGGACAACTTCCACAACTCGAAGAAGGAGGCCATCCGCCGGGTGGAGCGGCTCGCGCGCGAGGCGCTCCCCGCGGACGCGAGCGAGCAGGAGCGCGCCGAGTGTGGCGTCGAGCTCGTGGAGGCGGACCTGCGGGACAGGGACGCGGTCGACGCGGTGTTTGCGAAGCGCCGCGCGGACGACCGCATCTACGCGGTAATCCTCATCGGCGCACTCAAGGCGGTCGGCGAGTCCGGCGAGATCCCGCTGGAGTGCGTGCTGCGCCGCGGCACGGCTTACACGCAGCTACTACAACGTGAACGTGGGCGGCACGCTGAACCTGCTCTCCGCGATGGACAAGCACGACGCGCGGCGTCTCGTGTACTCCTCGTCGGCGACGGTGTATGGCGCGCCGGACACGATCCCCATTCCGGAGACCACGCCGATGAACCCGCACAGCCCCTACGGGCACACGAAGCAGATATGCGAGATGATTGTGCGCGACGTGTGCATCGCACACCCCGAGTGGCGCGCGATTACGCTCCGCTACTTCAAGTACGTCGCCGCGCCGCCGCGCTTACCCACGCAGCCCCGCCGGCGCGCATCCGTCGGGCACCATGGGTGAGGATCCGCGCGGAAAGCCCGGGAACCTGCTCCCGCTCCTCGCGCAGATGGCCGTCGGCAAGTACCGCGAGGGCGGGCTCAAGGTATTCGGCAACGACTACCCCACGCCGGACGGCAGTACGTGGCGACCGCTGCGCCGCTCACCGCAGCCTGCGTGCGGGACTACATCCACATCCTCGACCTCGCGGCCGGCCACCTGAACGCCATGGTCGCGCTGGACGACGACGCCAAGTTCATCAACAAGGACGACGGCAAGTACCGCGCGTTCAACCTCGGCAAGGGCGTCGGCATGAGCGTCCTGCAGATGGTCGACGCGATGCGCAAGGTGACTGGGTGCGTTTGCGCTGCGTCCGCGCTCACCGCAGGTACGACTTCCCGTACACGATCGTCGGCCGCCGTGCCGGCGATGTCCCGGACCTGACGGCGGACCCGACGCTCGCGGAGAAGGAGCTTGGGTTCAAGGCCTCGCGCTCGCTCGACGACATGGTGTGTTCGTGGTAGGGGGTGCTGATCGCAGTCGCGTGACCTGTGGAACTGGCAGAAGAACAATCCGAATGGGTATGATTAGAGGGGGGGAGAAAGCGGGGGAAAGAGCGCCGTCGCAAGCCACCACGTGTTCGTGGTGCACCAGCGGCGTAGCTGGGGGGCCATGGGGAGCGCAGTCGCACGCCTCATGTCCCCGGCGCGCGAGGAAGGTAGGGGTGGAGGGTGCGCGGGTATGGTCGCCGGGTGAGCCACCACGTAGGGCGTCCCGGGATGCGCCTTCCAAATAAAAGCCACCCGGGGCCACCCGCTCCAGCGTAGCGTAGCCGTAACAAGATCCGCCCAGCTCGGCGCGCCCGCTGGAGCCGGGCGCCTGCACGCCGCGCACACGCCCCGTCGTCACCGCGCGGCATCCACGCCCAGGTTCGCCAGGGACGCGGCCGCGGTGCTGGAGCGCGGGAGCCCGGCGCCGGGCACGCGGTGGCCCTCGGGGGCGATGCGGTCCGCGCTGCTTCCCTGCGCCGCAGAGTGGTACAAGTTCCACATGGACGCGTTCGGCGACACGCGCGGGGTGCCCGTCGCGGGGCGCGGCGGCACACGCGCGCCCTGCGTGAGCTCGCGCGCGAGCCCACTCGGGCCGGCAAGCCGCGCGAGCGCTTCGCGGAGCGGGTCCGCGAAGCGCCGCGTGACCGTGTGGATGCGCTGCATCGACACGGCCTGCGCGGTGAACGCGATCGCGCGCATGGACTGTGTGTCGATGAAGTGGAGGCCGTCGCCGCGCGCGGCCTCTTCCCTCTCGTCGCGTGTGCCGCTGTCGCTCCGCTCCGGCACCCCCGGGAGCAGGGACGCCATCGCTGGCACCTCCGCCTGGTCCAGCGCGAGCGCATTCTCCACTGCGGACGTGAGCGCATGGATGAAGTGGAATGGGATCATGTTCGGCCCCAGCGTCGTCGTCGAGTCCGGCACAAATGCCTTCGCATGTGCGTCTCGCTGCGTGACCGCCTCCGTGACGTCCGACTTCAGCTGCGGCACCAACTCCGCGTCGGAGAGTCCCGCCTTCTCGATCGGCGGCCCGCTCAGTGCGTAGTCCAGCAGGTAGCGGTACCGCGCCGGCGGTGGCGCGCCGGCAGGCGCGGCGGTGGCGGCGGGGGCCATGCCGGCCTGCTCGCGCGCGGCCGCGTGTGTCGACGACGGCGCGCCCGGACTGCGCGCAGCGGACGGCGCGGGCCGTTGGTCCTCCGCACAGCCGGTCCACGTCCCTGCGCCGCGCCGGTCCGCGCCCGCGGCCGCCTTCATCCTCGCCCGAACACGCGCGACAAAGTTGCCGCTGAACACGGACGCCTCGGGCACGTCGACGGAGACAATGCGCCCCTGGAGCTCCTGCTCCCATGCGTTCGTAAGCGCGCTTGCAGACGGGTCGAACTGCTGGCGGTACCCGGCAAACTTGGACACGACGGGCTTCGCGGGCCGCTCGGTGACGCGCCCACTGTGCAGCATATTCGCAATCGTCGCCGCGACGCTCTTGCCGCCGAGGCCCGTCCGTGCGCCGGGCTCCCCCGACAGCGTGCGCAGGGACTGCTGTGCATTGCCCCGGCTGTTGACGCGGCCGAGCAGCTGCGTGAGCTGCTCGCGCGACGGGCTGCCCGTGGTGAAGGAGCCAGCGTCGCTCAGCGACTGCGTGCTCGACGAGCGCAGCATGGACATCGCCGCGAGGCTCTGCAGGCTCGTCACGGAGTCGCCGTGGCTCCGTGCAAACTTTGGCGTCCCTGTGACCTCCTGCGTGTGCCGCTCCTGCGTGTGCCGTTCCGGCGTCGGGCTGCCGCCGGCATGCGCCTCCGCCCCGTCTGCGCGCGCGCCCTCGTCCGCCTCCTGCTCCAGGTAGAAGCCATGCGAGCCGCCCGCCGTGCTGCGCCCGCGCGGCGGCGTCGTGTGGCGCATGGGCGAGGACTGGATGCGCATCGCGCCGCCGGTGACCATCTGCGTGTCCACCACGGGCGCCGCGGGCGCCCGCGGCTGCAGCGCGCCGCGGAGGAACATGGACTGGCTGCTCCGCAGTGCAGATTGCCGCGGGGGTGCCCCCCGGTGCGCCGCGCGCGCGCCGGGGGGGGGCGCTGACGGTGCCGGTGCGTTGGCCGGCGGCACGCGGCGGCCGCCCTGGGAGGGCCCAGGCGCCGCGTCCACGCCGGGCTCCGCGACGCCTTCGGGCTCTCCGACATCTCCGGGCGCCCCAACCCCATCGGCTTCCCCTACCGCCCGGCGCTCCCTCCCTGCCCTCGTGGCCCGTCCCCCCGCCCCCCGCCTCCCGGCCGTCCACTGGAGCCCACCCTCCTGCGCGTCATCGGCACCCGGATCCTCTTCAGAGCGGTCCCGCGGCGCATCGTCCTCGTCCTCCGAACTCCTCCAGTTGCTCTCCTCGTCGCCATCGGCCACGGACGCCTCGCGCCGCGGCCTCCCGGGCTGCGCCGCGGGACTGCTGTGCAGGCTCGCATGGGACTGGGAGCGCGCTGTTGCGAGACGTCCGCTGACTGCGCGCGGGCCAAGCGCGGGACGGCCGTCCGCATTCCTGCGCTGTACTGGTGCGCCGCGGCGCGCATCCTCGGCATCCTCTGTCCCATGGAGCTTCGCCGGAAGGTTGTGACCAAGATGAAGCCGGCTGCCCCTGCAGGTCAGTCGGATGCCAGTCGCGCACGCACCGGCCACCACCCGCTCCCTTGGCGGTGAACGAGGTGTGGGAGCCGCGTCGCGGAATAGGCGGATGCGTCATGCACGCTGAGGACCTGGGCGAGACCGTGGCGCTAAACGTACGAGGGCGCGGCTGCACCAGGCGCGGCGCAGGCGCTCCAGTGCACGGCCGCGCAGCCTGGCAAATCGGAGACACTCCATTTACTCATCGGCCGACGGCGGGACCCGTGCCCCGACACGCCATTCATTGGTCAGCCCTGACAGGCTGCCAGGGTGCGATTCGTTCCGCTCGGTGGGTCGACGGAGGCGCGGAGGTGGTTTGCGCGGTGCGGGGTGGGCGCGGCGACGCTGCTCGTGTCTGCGGGGCTGCGTGTGTCTCTGGGAGATACGCGGTGTCGCCATCGCGTTGTCGCTATGGCGTGGCTCCTGCATCATCCCTGCTGCGGGTATGATATCGGTGCTGCTGTCCGGAGCCAGGGCTGCCGCGGCTTTGCGACGTCCGGTCCGGCGTGCAGGGGGGGGGCGCTGGCGCAGGGACACAGGGGCATTCGTGCTGTGCGTCAGCCGGGGTGCGGGCGCTGCGCACCTCAATCTGCTCCCGGAACGCACATGCGTCTGCGTCGCTGAGGAACTGCAGCTGGAAGCGACGCGACGGCCCCTGCCATGTAAGCCGTGCGCGCAGGGGACGCACCCCGCCGTGGGCGCGGCGCCGGAACGCGATGCGGTCCCCGTGGTATGTCGCCTGCAGTTCAAACGACGACGGCGACACGTCCGTGCAGCCGCCGCGTGCGGCACGAGCTGCGCCTCCGCTCCACGCGTACGCGGCAAAGTCGAGCGATTCCTTGCAGGGTCAGGCTGCGGTCCCTGCCACGCACCAGGCGCAGCGTAGGGGCGGGGGGCGCACCCGACTGCTGTGTGTGGTGACGGCAGGTCGCCGCGTGCGCGGCGGCGGGCGTGTCGCGGATGCCGTGCTGGTCGGTGCTGCACAACGGGCCGCCTTCTACCTCCACCGTGGCATACATGCGAAGCGTCTCCCCTCGGCACCCGCATGTAACCGTCTCCACGCGACACCACAGCGGCTGCAGGCTCACGTGCTCCCAGCCGTCCCCCCGTGCCGCACCGTGCCTGCCGTCGCCGCCCCTAGTCTCCTCCCTGTCGCACGCGCGCATTGCGTCCACGGTGCGCCGCGAGTACCGCTGCAGCGGATAGTCTGTGTATGCGAGAGCACCGGAGCGCATGGGCGCCGTGCCTCAGATCTGGAATCCAATTTCAACACGACCGCGTCGCCAATTATGCCTCCACCTGCGAGATGCGTCGGGGAAATATGCCTTTCTGCGGACGACAGCGACAACACGTCGCATGTCGTTCCCTTGTGACACACAACTCCGGCAAGCATCTGCGCACGGGCTCTTAAGTTCACGTCGCATGCTACACGTGTATTTCTGTATCGCCGCTGGAGTGCAGGTGTAGTCATACCGACGCGATGCAGGTGTCCCCCGGGCGCTCGCCTACCCCGCGTTTCGCGCCGAAGCGGAAACTCAGCGACGAGGCACACGACGACGAGGTACCGCTTCTTGACGCTGCTGCAGCCCCGGAAGTGTTCGAGCACTGCAGCAGAGTACGTGGAGTGCGTCGCCCGTGGCTTACCATCAGGCGGTCGTGGCTCGCACGAGCGCCCAGCAGGGCGGCGCCAACGCGCAGGCAGAGTTTTATCCGGTGCCTGCCGAGCTGAGTCGCGCGGTGCTCACGTCGCTCGGCGTGGGCAGCTCACGCGGTACGGGGGATGGCACTGCGGACGCACACATGCACACGGACTCTTTCCGTGCTGGTCTCCTGCAACCGGCGACCGGCGCGGCGGGGGGGCAAGTTTGCGCCGCGGAGCAGCATGCGGACGACATGCCCCTGGACACGACTGCAGCGCATGGCCCGCAGTGCAAGAGCCTGCCGCAGCTATCCGTGCGCTACCACGGGGGCACCGCCTCCGAACTGTGGGCGCTGTGTCCTGACTGCGGCGCGTTCTCAAAAGTGCACGAAGACCAGCCCGTGCTGCTCTCCTATTCCCCGTGAGCCAGTCATTCCCCGCACTTTTACACCTCCGCGCTTGTGTAGGCCGCGCATTCTTCTCTTGTTCCTTTTCTTCGCATCATGGCAAGAAAGTGCAGGGGGGCGGGGAGCCAACGCTGTCATCCCCCAGGCCATAGAACGCCAATCAACGCATCCTTCTTTTTGACGCGGCCCGAGCGCGTTTTCCTGTCAGGGGAGTAATGTGTAATTTGCTTCGCCAATCTTTTGAGGGCACGTTGGCCGTCGCCTTTGGACGTTTCTGATGTGGCACGACGGCGCTATGCGCATACAGAGAATGACGGCACATCCCCGTGCGTACGCTGCAGAGACATAGCAATGCTGCGGGACGCGGTGGGTGACCCTCACGGCGCCAAGTCGGGATGAAAACACCAGCACAACTATTTCTGACAACATTGCGAATCGCGCTGGGAACGCTTGGGTGGCGCGCAGACAATCCTGTCAGTTTCCACCACTCCCCCCCTCCGCCCCGTCCCCCACGTATGTGACGCTTGCACCCATGAGGATAAGAGGTATTACATTGCATTTTTTGAAAGGCATTGCCCCATTCGCAATACACGCTAGCGTGAACTGGAATCGCGAATGCCATGGCAAGTACATCGTGTGCAATGACTGGACATACGAGCGGACGTGGCCAGAAATCGGGCAAGGCCCCAAGAAATAGGCCCCGTTTCGCGCGGGAAGGGACGGATCGACACCGTCTACTCTTCGGGGATCTCAATCGTGCCCTCGTCAATGCCCTCCACCACGTCATGCGGAGCTTGCTTCTCAACCGTGCAGCCGACACTCTGGCAGGTGCCGAGGATCTCCTTCACAGTGCTCGCGAGAGTACGGCCGAACGACTTGAAGCGCATGGTCCGCGCAATGTCGATGATCTCGTCGAGCGGGATATTGCCGCCGTGGGTGATGTTCTTCACCTTCTTGCGGTCACGCGGCGGCTCTGACGGGTAAGCAAGCGTGGTCAGAGGGGACGCACCCTTGAGCGCCTTAATGACAAGCGAAGAAGCCGACGGTACCACAGCCACGGCCGCCTGGCGGTTCTGGACCGTGAGCTGGATGGTGACGCGGAGGCCCTTCCATTCGCCGGACGCCTTCGCAATGTCCTCGCCGACCTTCTTGGGCGACTGCGGCATAGTCAGTATGCTGCGCGCGAGAACCGTCCACGTACGAGACCCAGGGGACCGATCTTGGGGGCGAGCGCCGAGGGAGCACCAATCTCGCCACCCATGGTGCGGAGGTAGATGATCTGGGGCGGGTGTGAGTACGTGAACTCGGGCGCAGTACACACCTTGACTTCGTTAGGGTCGATCTTAGGCGCCATGGCTTGCTACTGTGGTGACGGAATGTAAGGCGCTCGGCCAGAAGCCCCTTGCCAGGCGCACGCACGCGGCGAGAAAAGCGTTCGGCCGACGGAACTGTACGGTTGCACGTGAGGGTCATTTATGAAAAATATAGTTTCTCGCGAGCGTGCCCAGGGCACGGCGCTGCGGTGCATGGAACGTGAGAGGAAGGCCAGTTTCGCGCTCGAGGCACTGCTCGTACTACCATACCTTATTGTCCGGACATCTACCACCATGTGCGTGCGCGCGCGCGCGCGGGGGACGGAGTGCTGACAAGCGTGCGCAGGTCTGAGTCTCTCACCTACAAGGGAAGCCTGCCGGGCCACAAGGGCTGGGTCACTGCGATCGCTACTTCGCAGGAGAACCCGGACCTCCTGCTGACTGCCTCGCGCGACAAGACGATCATCGTCTGGCAGCTGTCGCGTGACGAAACGAGCTATGGGTACCCGAAGAAGATCCTGCACGGCCACAACCACTTCGTCTCGGACGTGGTCATCTCGTCCGACGGCCAGTTTGCGCTCTCCTCGTCCTGGGACAAGTCGCTCCGTCTCTGGGACCTGAACACGGGCCAAACCACGCGCCGCTTCGTCGGACACACGGGCGACGTGCTCAGCGTCAGCTTCAGCCCGGACAACCGCCAGATTGTCTCCGGTGCGCGTGACCGGACGATCAAGCTTTGGAACACACTCGGCGACTGCAAGTTCAACATCACCGAGGACGGCCACACCGAGTGGGTGAGCTGCGTGCGCTTCAGCCCGAACCCGCAGAACCCGGTGATTGTGTCTGGTGGCTGGGACAAGGTTGTGAAGGTACGTCGCTTGGCGCGCTGTGGGGGCCCGGCGAAGATGAGTGTTATATTTGCTACTACGGAGTAGCGCACTGCGGTGTGCCGCGGTGAGAAGAACCATAACCACCAAGATCGCTGAGCATCGGCCCTGCAGCGCGCGGCGTGTGGACGTGCTGACGTCTAGGTCTGGGAGCTGAGCCGCTGCAAGCTCACCGCGAACCACTTTGGCCACCAGGGCTACGTGAACACGGTCACGATCTCCCCCGATGGCTCTCTTTGCGCGTCCGGCGGCAAGGACGGCATCGTTATGCTCTGGGAGCTCTCCGACGGCAAGCACCTCTACTCGCTCGAGGCCGGCGACGTCGTTAACGCGCTTGTCTTCTCGCCCAACCGCTACTGGCTGTGTGCGGCCACGTCGTCGTGCATCAAGAGTGCGTTGCGCGCGCACGCGTGTACTCACTGCAGTTTTCGACCTCGAGAGCAAGTCGATTGTCGACGAGCTCAAGCCCGAGTTCCTCGGGCTCGGCAAGAACGCGCAGGAGCCCGAGTGCCTCTCCCTCGCCTGGTCTGCGGACGGCCAGACGCTCTTCGCTGGGTACAGCGACAATATCGTGCGCGTCTACTCGGTGATCTAAAGTATTCCACCAGTAGCTCCAAAAATGTACCTATCGGGCCGGGCCTCGCCCGACACCGCGCAGACATGATGTAGGCGAAGGACGAGGCGACGTTGCGCAGCATCCAGGGCCGCTCCGCACAGCTGGCGCTGAGGCGCATGCCGCTGTTCCCCTCCTTTGCCGCGTTTTCCGTACACCCCTTTCCCCTGTTCGGGATGCCGAAGAAGTGCGCATTTGGTTTGCTTAAACTACTGCTCATCTGTCGGACTGGATTACACCGGCACTTGTCCGTTGGCAGGGTGGCTCATGACAAAGCATGGAGTGGCCCATGCCGAAAGGTCCGGGGGACACATCTTTGTACAAGGTTATCACAAGGGTACCAATTGCGGAAGACCAGCACTGTGTGAGGAAAGCCTCGTTCTTAATAGCCCTGGCCACCGTATCCCTGTCCACCCTGCGGAGCGGGCTGGAAGTTCTGCGCGGGTGCGCCGTACTGCTGCGCGCCGTACCTGCCGGGTGAGTGCCGGGTGGCGACCATACGCACGGGGCAAAACCACCCTGCTGCGCAGGATAGCCGGCCTGCGGAGCAGGATATCCCGCGGGCTGCGCGCCGTACGGCTGCTGCTGGTAGCCACCGTAGCCGGCCTGCTGGCCGTATCCGAAGCTCGCAGGCTGGTTGCCTGGCACGCGTCAGCCCGAGGCGCTGCAAAAACGAGGACGCACCGTATGCGCCGTAGCCACCCTGTGCGGCGCCATAGGCACCCGCACCATAGCCACCGGTAAGGCCGGAGTAGCCGAGGCCGCCACCGCCCATGCCACCGCCACCGCCGCCGCCACCACCCATGGCGGGGCGCGAGTTCGCCATGTTCACGCGGATACGGCGGCCGTCGAGCTCCTGCTCGTTGAGCGACATGATCGCAGCATCCGCCTCCTGCTGCGTCATGAAGGTGACAAAGCCAAAGCCACGGGAACGACCTGTCTCGCGGTCTTTCATCACGATGTAGTCCGTGAGCTGACCGTACGGGCTGAACGCCTGCGCGAGACCATCGTCGGTCGTGTTCCAACTCAGGTTACCAACGTATACCTTCGCCATCACGTTGAGGGAGTCTGAATACAAAAAGAGACTCGAAAAGAATTCAGCAAAACCACAGGCACAACAAGGGAGTCAAGCAATCACAATCTAGCACTTGCAGACTTGTTCCGAGACACCGTGACAATTCGTTTCACCCACGCGCACTTGCCAATCGAGCCAAGGATGAGGGAGAGATTACCTTGCCGCGCAGCCGGGTGGGGCGGCGGCGCGGGCCCGGCCGAGCCTAGGCCCATCACACGCCTCGTTGCCACTGGTTGGGACGTATTGCGGCGGCCGGTGCGGTGCACGTGGCACAGACGGGGACGCGGCGCGCGCAGCCGTTACGCAAGCATGCACGCGCTCCTTGCATGCATGAGATTGACGTAGTCCGCCGCGCTGGCGTCCAAACAGGGCTCACATGCGTGGCGCACAGTTTCGAAACCTGCGCTGCAGGACTATCGCGCGCGACGCGGTTCAGGGGACGCTGGATCTTGCGTGCATTCTGCGTACCTGAGTGGCTGACCTGCGGCGAGACACGCGTAATTTTGGCCCAACGCCGTGCCCGGCTGCGCGTGGCATTATGTTGCAGCGGCCAGTCTAGGCCGCAGCCGTTTGTCTCTGCAGCACCGCTTCTATCGCGCGTACCACCACGCCACTGCAACCCATATACACCGTCCCCGGCGCACCGCCCATCTGCCGAGATCGCGATGCGACCGTTTGGCAGAGCTACTACGAGTTCGGCCACCGGTGTCCTGGGGCTGTGCCTCAGCACATTCGCCTGGGTCGCGGCACCCGCGCTCGGCGACCAGAAACCACTCCAGTACAATGTGGTCCAGCCGAATTCGCTCGCGTCCGCGATGATGCTCGGCCTCGCGAACGAAAACACGGCGTTCATTTTTGACAAGGTCGAGGGGAACCGCGCGAAAACAAACACAGGAAAACCTGTGTGGTCGGCGCTTGTTGACTTGAATGACGACTTCAACGTCCGCGCCCAGGAAGCGACGTCGAACCCGTTCTGTGCGTCTGGCGCGACCCTCGGCAACGGCACCTGGATCGTTGTTGGCGGCAACCAGGCGATCGGCTATGGAGGAGAGGCAACCAGCAGTGTCATGGCTCCGTACTACGACAATGACGGCCGCAGGGTGGTCCGCATCATGGAGCCTAACACAGACGGGTCCAAGCTGAGCTGGATCGACCAGGTCGATAGTCCGAACCAGATGGACTCGCAGCGCTGGTATCCGGGTATTGAGGTTCTTGCCGATGGCTCCGTCGTCCTCATTGGTGGCGCGAGCAGCGGCGGGTTCATCAACCGGAACTACCCGAATGTGGACCCGGCGTATGCGACCATGGACGCCAACCCTCCCGCCGGCGCTTGGAACCAAGGCGGATCGAACCCGTCGTACGAGTTTTGGCCTCCCACAGGCAAGCCTGCACCGCAATTATCCAAGTTTATGGTGTCAACGAGTGGCCTGAACATGTATGCGCACACGTATTTGATGCCGTCGGGCAAGATCTTCATGCAGGCCAACTACAGCACAGTCATGTGGGACTGGCAGAAGAATAACGAGGAGGCGCTGCCGGACATGCCCGAACAGATCATCCGTGTATACCCCGCGTCGGGCGCCACCGCGATGCTCCCGCTTACTCCCGCGAACAAGTACACGCCCACGATTCTTTTCTGCGGCGGCTCGTATATGGACGACAAAGACTGGGGCAATTACACGGGTCCAGCCACGAACGCGTACAAGGTGGAGGCGAGCAAGGACTGCTCGTCGATCACGCCCGAGAATAGCGACGGGTCCGCCGTCAAGAACGTGCAGTACCAGCACGAGCAGAGCCTGCCCGAGGGCCGCTCCATGGGGCAGTTCATTCATCTGCCGACGGGCCAGATGGTTATCGTGAATGGCGGCAGCTACGGCGTTGCGGGCTTTGGTAATCTTACCTTTAACAACGTCACGGACAGCCAAGGGAACCGCGTGCTGCTCGAGGGCTTCGCTCAGAAACCCACGAATCGCCCCGTCCTGTACGACCCCGAGAAGCCGATCGGCCACCGGCTGAAGTACAAGGGGTACGGCAACTCGTCCATCGCGCGGCTCTACCATTCGTCCGCGATCCTCATCCCGGACGGTTCCGTGCTCATCGCCGGGTCGAACCCACACAACGACGTGTCCACAACGAAGCCCAAGGCGCAGACGCCGTACGAGTGGTACCCGACCGAATATGCAATCGAGCAGTGGTATCCCGACTACTACTTTAAGCCGCGACCGAAGCCGCAGGGCGTCCCCAAGGTGATCAAGTATGGCGGCAGCCCGTTCAACATCACCATCGACGGCGACTACATGGGCAAGTCGGCGAATAAAATGGCAAACGCGACCAAGCTCATGGTCATCCGCCCCGGCTTCTCGACGCACGCCATGAATATGGGGCAGCGCTCACTGCAGCTGGACAACTCGTACGAGGTGCACGAAGACGGATCGGTCACCTTTATGGTGAACCCGATGCCGACAAACATGAACATCTTCGTCCCTGGACCTGCGCTCTTCTTCGCCACGGTGAATGGCGTGCCGAGCAACGGCACCTTCGTCTCCATCGGCGGTGACAACCTCGGCATGGTTCCGTTCAAGCTGGTGGCAGGCGACGCGCCGCCGCCACTCCCCCATCCTGTGGACAACCCGAATTTCAACGGACACCTAAGCACGCCGACGAACGACGACTTGGACGGCGGGTCGGGGCTCTCCGGCGGCGCGATAGCCGGCATCGTCGTCGCGGTCGTCGCCTTCTTCGCCCTCGTACTCGCGGTGATGCTCTTTCTCCTGCGCCGCGAACGCCGCAACAAAGCGGACCAAAAGTACTCAGCGATCGGCGCTGGGGGTGGTCGCGGAGGTGGCCCTGTCGGCGCCGCGGCGCCCTGGACAGGTACCACCCCCGGCGCAATTACCCCGACCCCGAGCCAAATGCAGCTGCCGCTCGCGCATCCCAACGAGTCCAATGCGAGCTTCGCGGACATGCGCGCGTCCACGGAAATGAGCCGCAAAGACCAGCTGCCCGCCAGCTACACGTCGTTTACCTCGCTCCCGCCCTCGCCCTCGCCGATGCACACGGACATGGGACCGCCGTTGTCGCGGCAGAGCCGCGCGTCCCACGGCGACGCGATTCCCATGGCCGATATGTCCGCCATGGACTCTCCCCTTTCACCGCGTGGCACGCCCGTGGGCAACGAGGACCGCATGCTGCTCTCCTCGCCGCCGAAGCGCAGCAACCGCGCGGTGACCGAGCCGTACAGCGACCGTGGCGCCCTGCACACGCCGCGCCGTGGTGGCTCCCCGTCCATGTCGGGGGCCCATGGCGCCTCGTCGGCGATGTCTCCCTCGCCGTCGCGGCCCGTGCTCTACCCGGAAACGCGAGCCATGGGCGCCGCCGCGGATCCCGGTGCGATTCGCGCGGTGAACGCGCGCGGTCCCGCCCCCGGCAGCACGCATGGCCCGCGCGACATGCCACGTTCGAACCTGCAGCAGCACCTGGGCAATCCCGGACCATTTGCATATCACGGCTAACTTTTCCTCGCGGTCTCTCCACACACCACTGCTGTTCTTTATGTATTAACCCCTCGTAGTACGAGGACACCCACAATGGACTTTTTTTTGCGACGCGGCAGCGCGTGGGATACAAACTGCACGCACGGCGTGCGTCCTACGACAACTATGGGATGACGAGCGCCCCGCAGCACGCGCGCCCCGCAGGAGCTGCGCTATCCCAGCCACGGCCTAAGCAGACCACGCACCGCCTCGTACGTCAGGAACGACGTGCCCATCGACGGGGCGACTTTCAGCAGGTTCGGATACAGGCCAAAGTACAGTCCACGGATCCCGCTCCTGCGCACAATGTTGCAGATGGCATCGATGCCGCCTGCGGTTAGCCAGGGGGGAAACGGGGGAAGGGGGGGGGGGGCGCACTCTTGTCCCTGTACCCCAGATGTGAGTCCGGCATCCCCGCGACCTGCATGCGGCGGCGAATTACATCCAGAGGATAAGTGAGCGTCTGGCTCACCGCGCCCGCCCAAGCGCCGCAGGCCAGCTTTATAAGCGCGTTGGGCGGCGTGCCGTCCTCGTGCGTGAAGAAAGAGCGTGAACTTTCGTAGAAAAAAAAGTTGAATGCGACGTACGGCGCGACACCCATGCTGGTCGGGATGCACCCGCGGTACAGACCGTAGAGGCCGCCCTCCTCCCGGTACACCTTCATCGTCATCTCGATGATGCCTGGTACTTTTTCGTGAGCACCGCCGTTGCTGTGGCTCATGGACGCGGACGCAATGGAGATGCGCGAGCGGACGAGATCCAGTGGGTATGTCGACACGACGCACGCAATCCCCGCAAGCGCACCTGCGGCGAGCCGCCGGAACGTATTAAGCTCGTACGTCACCGCGGGCGCGGTGCGGGCGCCGGGCAGCGCGACGTCGGTCACCGTGCGGTGCGCGAACAGACGCTTCAGCCACTCGTACGAAGAGAACTGCACCGCACTGTACGGCGCGATGCGCAGGCAGTTGATCCCGTTGCCGCGCATGAATCCGGAGAAGCCCTCCTCGCGCCAGATCTTCACGAGACCCTGCCAGACACCCGGGTATGCTTTCTTCTCGCCCCTGCCGGGCGTCGGCTGTACCTGCCTGGTGGGTGAGCGGCGCGGCGGCGCTGAAAAACACGCACATGATGACTGTGTGTTAGTCGCTGCGCGCGCGGCGACGTACTCTTGAGCCGCTCCAGCGGGCTCACGATGGTCCGGCTCGCCGCGCCGGCCGCGCCGCCGGCGATGAAACTCGCCCACATGCTGCAGTCGCGCGGCTGATCGTCCGGGGGCGCGCTCGTCTCGGACATGGAGCGCACAAAGAAGTGCGGGGCCATTGCGCGCACCAAGCTCGGACGGCGCATGCGCGGGTCCGACGCTGCTCCACTCCTCTCCGTCATGCCACCATCCGTCAGTACCTGCAGAGACTTCGGAGTGACGCGGGGGTCGGCGAAGACTACGCCGGCGCGGCACGTGGCATGCCCGTCTGTGATTGGCCCGCGCCGCGCATGTGCAGGCGCGACGCGTGCGGACCGCGGATCGGTGTGCGGGGCGCCGGAGCGCCGCTGACACTGCGCGCACTCATGCCGCTGCACGCCCCGCAGAACAGGGAACTGCTTGCGTGGCTACCGCGCGTACGATGGAGCGCTCCTCCGCACGCCGCGCCAGTCGCACGCGCACGCGCGCCGCGAAAGAGAGACTACGAACCACGTCGTAAGGGCGCTCCTCTAGGAGAACCCCTTCCACAGGGAGCTCGACGCACTCTCCTCGCGGCCCGCGGACATGTCCGAAGAGATGATCCGGTGCACGTGACAGAGCTGCCGGGTCAGAAGCGCGTCCCCCCGGCCCACGTACATAGTCCACATAGCTCATCGCGTCGTTGTTCTGCATGTGAGCGGCTGGTGTTCCCCCCCCACGCACCGGGTCCTCGACCAGGTTGTTCGCAAACTCGACCTCCACTGCAGGGTAAGCACACGCGCGCGCGGTCCACGTACTGCCATCGCGGTTCTGGCGCGCGACGATCACCTGCATAGATGGCTTTCCGCGCTGTACCGCAAACGCAGCGACCAGGTTGCGCACCTGTTCGGAGAGGACCGTGGGCAGCTTCGGGAGCGTCGTCTGCGGGTAAGCGGGCGGCGGCGCGGGGGATGCGGCGTACCATGCGCGGGTCGATTTCGTCGAGGGACGACACGCCGTACAGATCCTCCAGCAGCTGGGGGCTCACACTCGCGCCGAGCCACAGAAGGCACCACTCCCCGTTCTCCAGCAGATACGCGCCGTGCGCCTCCATGCGCGCAAAGCTCGGGCGCATGGGGTGCGGGTACTGCGTGACCTTGAGCAGCGCGTCCTCGACGGCCTGCTTTTCCGGCGGAAGCCCGACCCTGGGCGCGACGGGGAACCCGTCCGCGCCGGAGAGGTTGTGGAGGGACATCATGCGCGGATACAGGAGCACCATCGTGTTTCCGACGCCGAGCCCGAGGAGCAGACGGAAAAAGAAGGCACGCACGTCCGACGACACGTTTCCGCCCTTGAGTGCCTTGGTCTTCATCAGCGCGAGGACATACAGCGGGAACAGCTTGAAGCTCTCCGGGAGGATCAGTTGGCCCGGGCTCGTCGACGACGCGCAGTTCCGGCGGTACGCAGAGAGGATCGCAACAGCCTTGCCGGTGAGGAAGGCGCGCACGTCCTTGAGCGACTTGTTGTGCGCCATGTTCACCGCCTCCTTCGCGTAAAAGGCGACCGCGCTGTCCATGTCCGCGTACCGGAACACGTTGCCGAGCGTGCCCGTGACGGGGACCGCGATCGTGTGGGAGCGCACGCGACGCTCGCCGGTCGCGCTCGTGTACAGCACCGCGCACTGGAAGTAGGCCTCCTGCGACTCCTCCAGACGCGCGTCGTGCTTCACGAGCGCTGTAAACGCCTTGTCCGCGTCCCAGGTGCCCGCCTCGAGATCCGTCATGTTGTGCTGGTGGAAGTTACCGTACTGCTTCACGACGCGCAGGCCGTGCGAGCAGCGCATGCGCATAGTGACGTTGTACGCGGTCTCGCGCAGCACGGTGCGCTGCACCTCCGCGACGACGCGGGAGCCGTCGCGCACCGGGTCGAAGCGCGGATGGAAGAAGAGCTCGCCACCGGTCTCGCCGGTGAGGTGGCCGAGCGTGGCGACGTTGATGAACTGCGAGGGGAAAAGGAACATGTTCACGCCGACACCGGCCATCGCGAGCTCCTCGCCCGCACGCACGTAGAACGGGTCCTGCGCGGTGAACAGATTCTTCTCGTTGTCCGTCCCGTACAGCTTCGTGTCTTCGCGGTGCTTGAGCTTTCCTGGGCCGACGGTCGGGATCGTGGAGAGGAACACGTTCAGCTGCCCGCCGACAAACGTGAGCGCCGCCTGCGCGCTGCGCACAGCTGCGCCGAGCGCCGCCTCCGGCGACGCGGTTTCCGCGAACGTCTTGGGGAGGTCGCGCAGCAGCGCCTCGATCACGTGCCGCGACGCCCAGGGGTCCACAAGAAGGCCCCCGCTGATGGGCACGAACGGATCGTCAATGTCCGGCACGACGAGCATCTGCGCCTGCTCCAGCGACGCGTCCAGATTGTAGAACTGCACCGCCTGGTCAAACGTGATGATGCACACGCGGCTGCCCGGCGGCAGGCCGAAGCCCGGCGCTTCCGCGTGCAGCGGCTGCGGCTCCTGCGCATGCAGCACCTCGGCCCCGTCCACGCGCGCGGGACCGTACAGTGTCTCGCGGATCGCCTCCGCGCACACCTGCAACGCGCCGCAGCGCACCGCGCTAAAGCTGACGTCGATCGCGAACATGTACGTGAGCGGCCGCGGCGCGCGCACCGTCGTCTGGCCCTTGCCGAGATTCAGCGTGCCGAGCGCGGCTTCGCCCGCAACCTTGGCCGCGCGCGCCGCCGCGGACGTATCCGCGGCACCATTCGCGAGGTTGTCGGTGAATCGGTCGACGCTCTCCTGGATCCGTGTCGTCGTCGTGACATGCGCCATCTCGCTCACCGGCTCCGCCGTCGCCGCCGGCAGCATGCTCGTCGCACCCCCCGACGACTGCACCGCCCAGTACTCGCGCGGCACGGCAAAGTCCACGCTCCCGTGCGTCAGCTCCGGACGCACGTCCAGGTCGACGCGGCGCCCAGAAATGTCCAGGTTGCAAAAGTACTCCGGGCTCACCTCCGTCGCCGTCGAGCAGAACGGACACACCCACTTGGTCCCGCCCTCCACAAACAGCGCCCACGGGTTGATGTACGCGCGGCAGCGCTTGCAGCGCGGCGGCCCCTGCTCACCGGGGTTCGTCAGCGGGACCGGTGCCTCGTCCACACGCTGCTGCGCGAACGGCTGCACAGTGAGTGCGATCGGCAGCCGCGACGTCGCGGCGACCTCGTCGGTAGATGGCAGGCAGTACGTAGTGAGTCGCATGAACTTGGGCACCGCATTGCCTGGCGTTAGTCGGGTTCGCTTCCCTTCCCGTCCCCCCCCCCCCCCGTACGCACCCTGGTCCACCGCGGCATAGTTTGTCGTGCTGAGCGGCAGGCCCTCGCGGCTGCACGTGCCGAAGAACTCGTGGTTGAAAAACTGCTGGTCCGCGTACTGCGCGTCCACAGGGCTCGGGATCTGGTCTGGGTCGATCTTCGGCCGCGCGCCGCCGGCGCGCCCGGCGCCCGACGCGCCGGGCATCCCCGCGACCGCACTTGAGACGCCGCTCGACGCGTGCATCGATGCCCGGTTCGCCGCGAGCTGCGCAGCCGAGATAGAATTCCTTTGCCCCGGCACGAGGTCCATCGCCGAGTCCAGCTCCGCCTGCGTCGCCGCCGCGGTGGGCGCGGCGCCGGCGTGGCCCGGCGCACTCGGCGCGCCCGCCGGCGGCACGACGCCCCGCGCAGCCAGACGGTCGGCCGCCTCCTGCTGCCACGCCGTCTGCTGCGGCGCTGGCCGCGCCTGCACATCATTCCATCCCGCAGACGCGAGTGGCGCCGTCGCATCCTGGTGGTACGCACGCGCGGCACGCTTCGAGCGGGCGGTGCCCGCCGGCGGCTGCGCGGGCGGAGGCGGCGGCGGTGCGGCAGCCGCCGCGCCGGCCGGCGGCGTCCCCGTGCCGCCGCTGTCGGGCACCGGCCGCACAGGCGCTGGTCGCACCCCCATGTGCGCCATAGGCGTCTCGAGGCCGGTCGCAGCGGGAGCGTGGGAGGCGGCCGCAGGGGCGGGAATCGGGGGCCTGGGCGGCATCGGAGAACGGCTTCGTGGCACGCTGGGGGCACCGGGCGGCATCGGCGAGCGCGCGCGTGCGACGCCTGGCGCGGCGGGTGGCATCGGCGAGCGTGCGCGCTGCACGCTGGGCGCAGTCGCCGGGCGTGTCGGCGACATCGGCGCGCCGGGCGGCATAGGGCTGCGGCGGCCCGCAAGGGGGCGCGGCGCGGGCGACATGCGCGGGCGCACTGACGGCTGTCCGGGCGGCTGCGCGGGACGCGGTGCGCGCGCGGACGGCGCCGTCCGCGCCGCGTCGGGCACGGGTGCGCCCGGCGGGATGCCGAGCGACGGCGGCGGGGGCCGCGGCGCCGGGGACCGCGCACCCGTGGGTGGCGGCCGAGGCGACGGGCCTCGCATCATCGGCTGTCTAGCGTCCATCGGTCGGTCCCAAATGGCGACGCACAAGCGGGTGTACGCTTCAAGATACAGCAGTCACGGAGCAGAAGCGAGACGCACAGAGAGCACACCCTGCTGCCAGATGCGCGATGCCGGAGCTCAGAGACCGTGTGCCCAGCAGACGGGGCGCTGAGGGACGGTATTTCACAAAGCCGCTGGCGCTGTGTCGTGTCGCCACTGTCTGACAAAGCTTCTCGGCCGACACGAGACGCGTCCGGTAGCGCGCGTGTTGGCCCGTTTGCCTTCCGACATGCCGACGCGTGCAGTTCCACGGCTGATTGTCATCCGCCACGGCACGACGGAATGGGCGCTCAATGGGAAGCACACGGGGCGCACCGACATTCCACTGACCGCCGCGGGCGTCGAGGAGGCGCGCGCGTTCGGGGATGAGCTCGTCGGGCGCGGGCGTGCGGCCGTGGTCGACCTCGACGCGCTCGGCTCCGTGTTCCGCAGCCCGCGCGACCGCTGCAAGCAGACGATGGAGCAGGTGTTGGCGGGCCACGAGGGCGAGACGCCTCCCGCGCGCATCGTCGACGATATGCGCGAGTGGGACTATGGCGGTGCGTGCGGCGCGCGGCGCGGTGGCTGACTGCAGCGTACGAGGGCGAAAAGGTGCGCCGCGCGCGGTGCGTACTCACCGCAGACGCACGACATCCGCGTGGGGCGGCCAGGCTGGGACATCTTCCAGCACGGCGCGCCCGACCACGCGACGGATGCGTCACTTCCGGGCGAGTCTGTGCAGCAGATCAGCGACCGCGCGGACCGCGTCGTTGCCGTGGTCCGCCAGCAGCACGAGTCCACGCACAAGGATGTTGTCGTGTTCACGCACGGCCACTTTAGCCGCGTGCTCATTGCGCGCTTCCTTGCGATGCCGGCCGCGTCCGGACTGCACTTTGACATGGGCACGACGGGCGTCGCGGTGCTCACCTACGGGCATGCGTCGTTCGACGAGCCGGTGCTCGCGGGCCTCTTCTCGCCGAAGGTGCATCCGCACGCGCCGACGCACGATGCGATACACGGCGCAGCAGCGCATGCGGAACGGCAGTACCTGGACCTCGTCGCTGACGTGATCCGCGACGGCCACGAGCGTGTGGACCGCACGGGCACAGGCACGCGCGCAATATTCGCGCCGCCGCACACGCTCAAGTTCAGTCTGCGCGGCGGCACGATTCCGCTGCTCACGACGAAGCGCGTGTTCTTCCGCGGCGTGCTCGAGGAGCTTCTCTGGTTCATCGCGGGCCAGACGGACGCGAAGGCGCTCGCTGCGCGCGACGTGCACATCTGGGACGGGAACGGGTCTGCCGAGTTCCTTGCCGCGCGCGGACTCGGCCACCGGCGCGAGGGCGACCTCGGCCCCGTGTACGGCTTCCAGTGGCGCCACTTTGGCGCTAAGTACATCGACGCGGACACGGACTACACCGGACAGGGTGTCGACCAGCTTGCGCACGTCATCCACCAGATCAAGACAAACCCGGCGGACCGCCGCATGATCCTCAGCGCATGGAATCCCGCCGACCTCGCGCTGATGGCGCTGCCGCCATGCCATGTCCTGTGCCAGTTTTTCGTCGTGCCGCCGACACCCGCGGAGGCCGCGCAGGGGCGCCGCCCGCAGCTCTCGTGCCAGATGTACCAGCGGTCGTGCGACCTGGGCCTCGGTGTCCCCTTCAACATCGCGAGCTACGCGCTATTGACGCACATGATCGCCGCCGTCACCGGCTGCGAGGCCGCCGAGTTCACCCTCGCGATGGGCGATGCGCATGTGTATCGCGACCATGTGGAGCCGTTGCAGAGTATGTGGGACGCAGCCGCACTGACACCAGCCCAACTCCGCCGTGAACCGCGCACGTTCCCCACGCTGCATATCCGCCGCGACGTCACGGACATTGACGACTTCCGCGCTGACGACTTTGAGGTGCGCGGGTACCGTCCGCACGACCGGATTGACATGCGCATGAGTGTGTGATAGGTGTCGCGGGCGGGCGGGCGCCGCGTCGTCTATGAGGGCGCCAACCCGACTGTGAGCGCGGCGATGAGCACGCCGGCGGCACCACGCGCATGCGCATGGGGACGAGTGCCCGGATTTATAGGCGGCGCCCGCTTGCCGCAGTGCGGCGCAGCCGGGGGATCCGCGCACCTGCGTCCGTTTATGGGCGCAGGCCAGACCTTGCAGCTGTATCGCAGCACGGCCCCCGATCCAGTGGTTGGCTGTTTGCCAAGTTTGGAAGCACTGGAGGCCCTACAAGGCCGTGCCGGGCACGTGTTCGGTTGCGCCCCAACAAGTGGCCGCATTCATTGCATTTCCGAATTTGGTCAGCGGCAGCACGCGCGCAAGGCCTAGGGGGCTACATGTTGTTTTTGCACCCGCGCGAGAGGCGCAGCGCACTGCGCGCGATGCGCGCTGCGATTGGCGGAAGCAACTGGGACTTGCAGGCGACGAGGAACAACAACAGAGGTGCGGGTCGAGAAAGTGGGGTAAACCAGAAGCGTCGAAAGCGACCGCAGCGCTCCACTCTTGTTGGTGGGCTGTTTGTTAGCTAAAGCCGTGCCCCCGCAATCTCTGGCTGCGACCGCCATATAGTGCGTGCGAGCGAACCCACGTACCGGGTGCAACTATCCCCGTGGGCCCCGCCTCCAACACTATGGTGCTCCCTGAGCGATATGCGCTGTCTACCGAAGGCCAGGACCCTCAGCATTTGAAGCCGGCGCCGAATCCGCGGCTGCTGCAGTGGATCCGTTTCCTGTTCACGATGCTCGTGTGCCTGTTTGCGCTAGCGACGTCCATCATGTCGATCCTCGTCGTGAACTACTTCCTCACGCACAAGCCGATCGTCATCCCGTCCTGGGGCAGTCTCATCTTTTTGCTCTTCATGGGCTTCTTCACAAGCGTTCTGTATTTTGGCTACTACCTCTTTCTCCCGTCGCTCTCGTTCATCCGCCGCGGCGGCTTCCTCGACGGCATCTTCATGATGAAGGTTGAGATCCTTTTCCAGTTCGCCATGGCCGCGATTTGGATCAGTGGCGCGCTTGCCTACGCCACGGACTTCCGCGGCCATGAAAACTGCCAGTGTACGTGTCGCAGTCGCGCGTTCCCCCGCTCACCGCAGTTAATGGATTCTACCATTACCCGAAGCCGGGCGACTGGAACCGTGTGTGCGACGAGATCAACTGGGTCGTCCCGCTTGCGTACACCACCTTTGGCTGTCAGGCGGGTTTTTTTGCGTTTGAATTGTTCGTGACCACCTACATGTTCCTCTTCCTGGACCAGGACGTGGTGAACGAGCGGTTTTTCGATTGGGGCAAGCGCGCGTACGACTACCAGCACCAGCCACAAGCGGCGATTGCCTCGTTCAACCGGCCGATGCAGTATCGCCCACGCCCCGTCGAGAAGCGCGGCGCCTTCTTCAACGTCGGCCGCCGGCGCGGCGACGAAGACCAGTACCGCGACGAGAAGACACCCTCCAGTCACAGTCACGAGCTCAACGGCTCCGCTGGCCCGCACGCAGGCCTCGACGGCTTCTCCGAGCACGGCTCTGCGATCACCGGCTCGTCAGGCAGCTACAGCCGACGCGGTGCTGGCTACAGCGACCCGACGCCCTCCCAGTCCGAGGAAGGCTCCGTCGCGAGCCTCTCCAACTATTACGGCGGCGCATACTCGCAAAGGAGTGCGAACAGCCGCCGGGCGGGTCTCGAAGACGCTCCGGTGCCCGCTGGCGCCGGTGGCACCAGCGCTGCGGCGCCTGAGCATGGATACTCCCCGTCCTGGTCCGCTCCGAGTATCACGTCCGACGGACAGGACTCGGCGTCGCGCACGCCGTCTTCGCTCCGCGACAGCGCGGCGCAGGCCAAGCGGCATGTGTCTGCGCCGCTCATGCTCGGGTCACGTGGCCGCCGAGGCGCCGCGTACGCAGGGACGGACGACGGACACCACACAGAGATGTCCGAGGATCCAGAGGACTTCCGCAGTGCAGCTGCTCCGTCGGATGCAGCGCCGCCGTCGTCGCTTAGCCGTGGTGCGCCGCGGCATCCGTCGGCAGCGAAGCTCGCGCGCGCGACACGCCGGCGCTTCAGCGCAGACGAGGAGAACGGCTGGCACCTGCGTGAGGAAGAAGAGATGTGAGGGGACGAACCGGGCTGCGAGTCGACGGGCGTTGATGCGCCCCGCAGCCTTCGTCCTGTTCGGGACGAGCGGCCACGAATGCGGTTCCAAGGCAGCGCCCCCTTCGCGCAGCTGCGGACACGCCTGGCGACATGCTCGGCTCTTGCTCACGTTTTTATTGTATACCCGCACTGGTTGTCGCCAGTGCCCCACGTTGGTCGTTTACTTGCACACTGCTTGCTGCGGGGCCATGCGCGGCGCAGCGGCGCAGACCGTGAGACTGTTTGCCAACCTGCCACGTTTGGATAATGGCATGGATGCTATAAGGTAGTAGCCAGACATCTGCGAAAGGAAAAATAGATGAATGCGATGTCCGCATGGACGAGGTGGAGAGCCGGATGGGGGGAGGGGGTTGCGACGCATGGGATGGATGGGCATCGGGAATGGGTGCCCGGGATGCGCGCTGGGTGCGCGGACAGATGCCAGATGCGAAGAGGGACGCCCCCGAGGACCGGTGCCGGCGGCCCCGAGGACCCACCGCGCAGCCAGGCGGAACGGGTACGGTGCGCCCATGCGCGGCCAGCCAGACACGTGTCGTCCTGCGACCCCAGGTGCCATTCGACCGCGCCGCCGTCCGCACGGCCACCAACACCCGCCGCGCCAGGTGCGCACCACATTGGATCATCCTGCGGCGCACTCCGCACGGCTATACGTCGTCGGACTGTCCTGTCGTCGCACCCTCCAGCCAGTGGCGCGCGAGAAACTCGCTGCACCGACGTTTATCCTCCGCCGCAGAAGCCACGAGGGCTTCTGCATCGCTCGCATGCAAGTCAGGCGCCTGCGACTGCGACAGGAGCATGGAGAGTTTCAGCGAGTCGGACAGCAGGCAGAGCGACTGCGCCGCACGCACCTGGGGGCGTCAGCGGCCGCGACCCATCCACTCTGCCTCCCCGCTCGCGCACGCACAATTGTATCGGCGCGCGTCTCCAGTTGGAACGCCTCGCGGTTCACGTCAAAGTGGTCCTTGTTCCCGATCTGCATCCGGCGTCAGCAAGAGGGGCCGCACAGCACACGTACCCGACTCAGGTTCAGTATATCCTTGTAGCTCTCCAAGATCGTATCCACATCCGTGTCAATGCGGCGGTTGATGGACTCCTCCAGCGCGTCGAGGTGCGCGGTGCGGTCCACGGGCGTGTCCTGGGCTGGGGTCCGGTCAGCCGCCATGGTCACCTGAGACAGCGCGCGCGTGCGCGCGCGCCACCTCCACCCCACTTATGCCCGGGTATACCCGGGAGCGCGTGGAGCCACGGTGTGGGCGGCGACGGCGGTCGGCGGCGCGCAGCGCATCGCGCAGCGCACCGCGCGGCGCACCGCGACGTGAGCGCCGCGCGTGCGCGCGGGACAAACGCCGCGTCCGTTGCGCGCGCGGCGCCGCAGAGCCGGATCGAGCGCCGGGCGCGCTAAACTCCGCCCGAATCCGGGCGCGCAAAGGCCGTTTGATGGGAATGAGAATAATTCCACAATCGCCCCGGGACAGCAGAGGGCCGCTTGCCCGCGCGCCCAAGTTCTCTGCAACCGCCACACAGGACCAGGGCCTCTTTGTCCAGCGCACGCCCACACAAAGGCGAGGCAGCGAGTCCCATCAAGCCCCCCGTGTGTATACTGGACGGGACCGTGCGTGGCGTTTGCTGTGTGTGCGAGCTTCAGGCGTCGTGACCCGCGTGTGTCGTCTGCGTGAGCATACGGGAGTACGCCACGAAAGTGGCTGAGGGGACGATGAGAGAAAGCAACTTTAGCAACGCAAGCCAGAACCGGGCATGCGTGTCCGTGTCGACGGTGGTGTATGACCGCAGAGGTGCGTGTATGGCGCGCCAGCAGGTGGCAGCGGGACGGGGGCATTCGATGATGATCCAACCACAATAGAGTCAAGCACGGAACGGCACGCCTGCACATGCAGCTGCCCCTGTCGACCCACGCTCGCTGACATGCCGCGCCCCCGCACCTGCTGGCGTGCGCGAGAGTGATGACTGACGCCGCAGCGCTCGACTGCACCGCGACGCTCCCGCTGGTCAACTCGCTGAACCACTTTGCATACCTCGCGTCTACGTCGCCGCGCATCCGCGAAATGGTGACGCTCGACGGCGGCCTGGAGCGGCTCGTCCACATACTGCGGAGCTCGCCGCGCCGCGCGCTTCGTGCGCAGCGCACGCCGCACGCGGTGCGCGACCTGCACCAGAACTGGAAATGGAGCCTTGCGTTTCAGTGCCTGGTGAACATTGGGGTCCGGGGCAGCGAGGCGATCCGTACGCGCGTCGTCGAGGCCGGCATGGTGCCGATCATCATCCGCGTACTCGAGACATACCTGCACGCTGCGGAGTCGGTGAGGGAGGAACAGGCGCTTGCGCAGGGTGCGCCAAAGCTCGAGTGCGCCACCGCGCTGCCGCTCCAGGCGACGCGCGCGGAGCCGCAGGAGATGCGTCGCACGATATACCCCAGCATGGTGCAGGAGGACGCCCCCGGGAACGATCCCGCGCGGCGCAGCGTCCCGCGCATGCAGCAGGCGCTTGGCTTCGACCACACGATCTCTGCGGCCGTCTCGCGCCTGGAGTCGGAGCTGTCGTCACCGATGGACGTCGAATCCGTGGACGCGTCCGCGCTGCCCGACGACCGCGTCGCAGACAGCACCGCGGCCCGCGCAGACGCCGCGCGGACGCCGCTCCACCGCGAGCACATGCAGTCCGTCTCGGATGCCATCGGCGAGCACCCGGCGCCGGCGCGGGATGCATCCGCCGCGTCCGAGTCTCCCTCCACGGTGCCTGCGGTGCGCATGGAGAGCACGACCACGTTCGCGAGCACCTGCTGGCCGAGCGACACGGACGCGGCGTACGAGACGGCGCCGTCGACGTCGGAGCAGCGCCACGTCGACTGTGCGGACTACGTCGTGGGATCCGCGGGCGACGCGAGTGCGAGCGGGAGCGCGAGCGAGTGTGCGGAGGACACGGAAATGCTCGCAGACGACGCGGAGATGGCCGACGAGCCCGTCGTGCTCGCGGCCGACGGCATGCTGCCCGCGGGCAAGACGGAGGACCACGGTACGCCACGTCCGACGCGCACGGGGACCGCCTCCTCCGACGCGCGCAGCGCCGCGCTCGACACGCAGCGCGCGCGCGGCGTGTCGCCGACGCGCGCGGACGCGGACCGCGCGCGCACACCGCGCGCGGCGCCGGCGCCCGTCTCCGCGGAACGCTGGGCGTCCGTCGACGCGAGCCCGCGCGAGCCCGCAGCGCCCGAGGACCGCCGCGCAGCGGGGCGCGATGCAGGCGCAGCAGCGGTGCAGATGTACCGGGAAGAAGAGGTGCTGCTCAGCCTGCAGCTGCTCGCGTACCTGTCCAAGTATCCGCACGTGCGCCTTTTCTTCCACAACACGGACGTGCGCGGGGACATGATCTTCTGTCCGGATTGGCCGGACGACGACGTGCCGAACACGTCCTGGTCGCCAAGCGATCCGGCGAAGCAGAACGTGTTCTCCGTCGCGGAGCGGTTCACCCTGCGCCCGTCGCGCAACTCGGCGAACTCGTCACTGCTGAGCTCGCTGTACCCGCGGCTCGCGCCGGAGATCCAGTACTGGGCGGGCGTCGTGATGCGGAATGCATGCCGCAAGGACGAGTCGCGCGGCGGCATCCGCCAGTGCGCCAATATGCTGTGCGGCAAGTGGGAGTCGTATCCGCGCGAGTTCGCCAAGTGCCGCCGCTGCCGCAAGGCGAAGTACTGCAGCAAGCAGTGCCAGAGTAAGGGCTGGCAGATGGGCCATCGGTTTTGGTGCAGCGCACGCAGCGACGAGTCCGACAGCCGCGACCGGCACCGGCCGGACGCAGCGCGCGCCACGCTGCACGACGCCGCCGCGGATGCGCCCGGCGCCGCGCCGCCGGCGCCTATGCCGGACGTGGACATGGAGCCCGCGCGCGCGACGCCCGCGCACGAGATGGCCTCTGCGCCCGCGCACACGCTCCCTGCGAGAGAGAGCGCGCGCGACGCGCGCGCGGATGCAGCGGCGACGCCGCCGTCGAGCGCTGGCCGCGCGCGCGACTACGTGCATCCGCTGGGCCAGCGTGCGGTGCCGAGTGTGCTGCGTACGTCGCAGCACATGCCGCAGCTGCGCGGTGTGAGTGCGGCGAGCGAGGAGACCGTGGACGTGTCCGACGCGAGTGACGACGGCATCCGTCTTGAGCTCTCGTCGGGGGCGCCGAGCCCCGCACCGGATGTCGGCCTTACCGCGCGCATCCCCGGCGCCCGCCCGCTCCCGCCGCCCATCATTGCCGGCAGCATCGACGTGCAGGAGGCGGACCCGGCGATGGAGACGCTGCGCGCGCAGGAGACGCAGGACGTGCAGGACCACGGTGTGCTCGAGGTGATCGCAGCCTCCTGGCCGCGCAATGCGCGCGCGGGCGGGGCCTTCCGCGGGGACGCGCGGCTGCGCGACACGGCGCAGCCTCCGGATGCGTCTCGCGTGCAGGACACGGGGGAGCCAGCGGACGCGCACGGCGCGCCGCAAGGCGGCTCGGCGGCCGCAGAGCCTGGGCTTGCCGCACGCGCGCGTGCGCAGCCGCCGTGGCACATGGCGCGCCTGCTCAGTTTCCGTGCCACGGGCGGACGCGCGGCGCGCGCCGTTTCGTCGAGCCTGCTGAGCAACAGCTTCTCCGCCTCGGACCTGGAGCTGGACCGCACCTCCGCGGACGCGTCGCGGATCCCGTGGCGCATGTCCGGCGCGGGCAGCCTCAGCCAGGAGTCGCTGGACGCCTCGGACGCAGCGGACGCACGCATTGCGGACCCCTACCCCCCCACAACCCAGCTCTTTGCCGGACTTGCCGGTCCCTCTGCGCGTGACGATGCCTCTCACTCTGCTTCGGATGTGAACGTGTCGATCCCATGATAAGCTAGTGATGTTAACGACAAGGCGTGTCTTTTGTGTAGTTGGCATGCTTGTACAATGAGGAGTTAGAAGGGCAGTGTAACGGAGGTGGAGGAGGGGGGGGGAAAGGGGGGGAAAGGGGGTGTGCAAAGAGGAGGGAAAGAGGGGGGAAAGAGGGGGGAAAGAGCGGGGAAAGAGCGGGGGAAAGAGCGGGGAAAGAGCGGGGAAAGAGCGGGGAAAGAGCGGGGAAAGAGGGGGGAAAGGGGGGGGGGGAGGGGGGGGAAAGGGGGGGGGGGGGGGGGGGGGGGGGGGGGGGGGGGGGGGAAGGAGGAGGGGGGGGGGGGGGGGGAAAAAAGGGGAGGGGACATTTACCACTACGGGCCAAGACCGCGACACATTCAAAAAGGCCACCACAAGACGCGTGGCTGGTACGAAAGCGTAGGTGAGAGTAGCGATAGTAAAAATGGACTGCGGAGCTAAGAGGCTACACAAGTGCCGCAAAGGGTGAAAACGACAGACGCTGGCGATGCCGCCCCGCCGCAGACACGGCGAAACGTGCCCCGCCCCATGCCATACAGCGCTGCGCCCTCTGCGCCCCCGCCTATTAGGATGCCACGCGCCTACCGCGCCTGTCCGCGCGCAGAGTGCCGGTAATAGTCGCTCACCAGATAGAGACTCCCGCCGACGACGACGACATGCAGTGCGTCGTCGCCCGTCGGGCGCTCGGCCCCCCACGCAAGCGCGTCCTGCAGCGTCGGGAACGTGCGCATGCACCCGTGCTGGACCAGCCAGTCGCCCCCGGGCACGCGCTCCTCCACGGCGCGTTGCAGCGCGGCGGTGGGTGCCGGCTGCACCCACGGCATACCCTCCACAGGCGTGGAAAAGGATGTGAGCGCGACACGGTGCCCTCTGCACGTCCACGAACGCGCCTGCGTCGGCCAGTCGCGCAGGAGCACGTCCAGCATCCCGTGCGCATCCTTGCCCTGGGAGAACGCCAGCACCCAGGTGATACACACGTGCACCGGCGCCCCCGCGGCGTCCGCGTACGCGTCGAAACACTTTTCCAGGTACGTCCGCAGCGCGCGCGCGGACGCCTCGTTGTGCGCGCCGTCCAAGAGCAGCGGCGTATGCGCCTCGCCCGTGGTGTGCCACTCGCACCGCCCCTCCCACCGCATCTGGCGGAGCGCGTGCTGGATGCGCGGTCCGCTCTCGTCGCCGGTAAACAGGCGCGCACGGATGCGGTCGCGCAGCTCCTGTCGCTGTGCCGCACGTGCGCTGTCCGCACCGCGGTGCGCGGTATCATGCGCAATACTCCACAGGGTTTGCAGCGCCGTGCAGCAACCCGAGATCCGTGCCAGTGTCCCCTCGACACGCAGCGGGACGTGGCCGGCGGGGGGGGTCCCTGCCGGCGCCGCGTCGTACAGAGGGAGCGTGAACGCGGCGGGGGCGCGCAGCGCTGGTGCCGTGCCACCTGCCGTCGCGTACGGTGGCGCCGCATCCGGCCCGCCGTCCCCGGCGCGGGGACCCCATCGCATGTCGTGCCAGGGAATGCGGCCATAGGCGACCCGTGCATGGTTGGCCGTGCACGCCTCCTGCAGAACCGCCATCACGGACGCGGACGCCGCGTGCACGCCGTGCCGTGCAGACACCCCAGACGCCTGGTCGGCGATGACAGCGAGGCCGTGCGGCTTGATGATGCCCGCCTTCTCCTTTGTGATCGCTGCGAGGCCATGGCCGAGGAGCGCCTCGTGGTCGCGCGCAATGGGGCAGATGACGCTCGCGAGCACACCGTCGTCAGGGAACACGTTCGTCGCATCCAGGCGCCCACCGACGCCGACTTCAATAAGGAGCACGTCCGGCTGCTGCGCCGGAGGAAGCAGGGAGAACGCCACGAGCGCCCCTACGGTGAGAAGCTCAAATGGCGTCGCATGGATCGGCGCACTGCCGTCCGCTGCAGACGCATCCGCCCGCCGCGTGCGCTCCTCTGCGAGCGCCCAGATGCGCTCGTCCACAGGCTCGCCACCCGCGACACGCACACTGTCGCGCGCCGTGATGAGGTGCGGGCTGTTGAAGCGCGCGGAGCGCACGCCGACCGCATGCGTCAGCAGCGCATCCAGATACGCGGTCGTGCTCCCCTTCCCATTCGTCCCCGCCACATGGATCACGGGGAACCGCGTCTGGGGGGACCCGACGCGGCGCAGGAGCGCCTGCACACGTCCGAGCCCCAGATCCATCTGGACACGGCCGCGTCAGCGGCCGCACGCGTGTGCAACGCACGGCCACGTGACCCCGTGCGGCCTGGTGCGCGCGTGGCAGGCGCGGCGGGCCCGTCACCATGTCGGGTTGGACGACGGTGTGGGTGCTGGTCGTTGTGGTGGGCCTCGGCTCCGCAGCATGGACGGGATCGCCCAAGGGGCCGAACCAGATGTGCGTGCCGCGCGTCGGGCGCGATGTCTCACACGCAGCATCTGGCGGACGTGCGCCCTGCTTACCCTTGCATGCTGCTATCTTATGTGGTTCTGCGTATACATGGCGCAGCTGCATCCACTCATACGTGCGTGGCTGTGCGCTCCCGCGCTGATGACAGAGCCGAAGCGGTCCGACGTGCGCTTCTTCGACTAGGCGCGCCCGCGCGCACGCCGCCCGGTGGCGCTTGTATACCACGTGGTAGCTGAGGTATACAGGGGAGAACTATGTGATGCGGCGCTCCTCCCTGCGAGACGCGGGGCCGGCGGCGACCCCTCCCACCCGGCGTCCACGGCTACTATCCAGCCGTGGTGAGGTAGTGGGTCTCGTCACTTGCCTGGTAGATATACCCCTCGTTGGACAGTTCGTCAATCGCATCCCTGCGCTGTGAGCGCGCCGCGCGCGGGCGTACGCACTGGACCTGCGTCGCGTCCGCATTCTTGCAGCGGTCCATAACCAGCTGCACGTCCACGCCCTCCGGGTAGTCGGGCGCCTCCGCGGTGATCGTCTGGTAGATGCGGCGCTGCAGCGCCGTAAGGCCTGACAAGTCCGCGGACGCGCCGTCCGTGGCCAGTGTCGCCGAGTCGTCGTAGGCGGACGCATCCGCGGCGGCCGTGCCCTGGGCGCCACCCGTCTGCGCCGCGATCAGCGCCGTGCTGCGCGCGCTGTACATACCGGCTTGCCCTTGGTGAGCTGTTTGTGCACGTAGATGACCTCGAGCTGGTGGAACAGGTACTCGTTGTGGTCCGCAAGCGGCCGAATGGATGCCGCGGTAATGCTCCGCTTGTTGTTGAACGACTTGATCTCACCCAGGATGCGGACGAACTGGTTTGTGCTCCGGTCAGCGCCATGCCGCCGCTGCACCGTACCGGAACTCGTCCATCTGCGCCCCCTCGTCCGCGGAGGTGTCGATCCACATGCGCACGTCCACCTGCCCCGTGCCGTCGTCCAGCGTGTACAGGACATTCGTCGCGTTCCGCGTCATGCTCTGGATCCACGCGACCAGCGTCACCTGCCGGTGAGACGCGCGGCACACCCCCGCCACGCACCTGGCTCAGTTCCGCGTTGTCGAACGTGAAGGGTGCATCCGAGTGCGGCTGGCTCGCAGACAGCACCTGGCGCACCGTCACTGGCCGCAGCGAGTTGGTGCCGACGCGCTGCTGCGTCAGCCACGCGACGCCACGGCACCTACGCGGTTCCCCGTGCCGTCCTGGCTGTTGTCCCCCGCGAAAAATCCGCTCGTCCCGCCGCCGCCCCCCGTCGCGTAGTTCTGCTCAAACGGATTGTCTGAATAGCCTGCGCGCGTCAGCGGCGGACACCTGTCGCATACTCTGCATCGTCCGTTGGTAGTGTTGGGTGGCGTCGCGACGCGTCGCGCCGCGCCCACGGCGTTGATGACTAACCAGTCGTGCCCGGCGCACGCGGCGCGGCGGCACCGCCTGGACGAGACACATGAGAGCGCGACGCAGCGGCAGCGCCGGACAGCTCATGGGGGGGGCGGCGCCGGCGCGAGGCGCGGTGGCCCCGCGCACGGTTGCGCCGGGGCGCACACTGGCGCCCGCCCCTGCGTCTCTCCCTGCGCAGATCCGGCGCCACCAGCGTTTCCTCCTCGCCGAGCTCCGCAGCCTCGCCGCAGAGACACACCTGATCCACCGCATCTGGTACAAGGGGCGGACGCAGTTTCGGTCCATGCGGTGGTGGCGGCCCCTCCACCGTGTACGGAAGCTGTGCACGGCGATTGCCACGGGCACGCTTGCGCAGACGGTGCCGCTCGCGCGCACTCTTGAGGCGCCTCACAGGGGCGCCGGCAGCGCCGCATCCGTCGCACGCAGCGACGACGGAGCGACGCCCGTCTATGGCGTGGCATACTTGGACGCGCTTGCCTTCGCGTATGCGTCTCTGTGGCACGACACAGCGACCACCTGGGAGCAGTGAGCGATGTGGCCGCAGCCTCTCTGACACCGCAGCCTGCCGCGGTTTGGCACGCCGGCGACTGGCGCTGGCGACGAGCGCTGCATCGCGCATGCGCTGGCCGCTGCGGAGGAGCTCCGCACGCTCTTTGCCGAGCTGGCCCGCGCCTGTCTACACTGCTATGCGTGCGTACGCGCGCGATCGCGCCTCTGACGGCAGCGGGGTCCACACGCATCTAACCTCTCCCCCGGCGCCCATGCATGCCGCTACGTGCATGGCGATCACTGCCGTGTGTGCGCATGTTTACGCTCTGTGTGTGCGCGTGATGCGTGGGCCTGGCGCGCAGGACGAAACACCGACAGACGCGCCACAGCCACTCGCCCTGCAGCAGATGATTGCGGTGCTGGGAAGATGGGCCAGGGGGGAAGGGGGGGGGTCGGGGGAGAACGGGGTGGGGAGGGACGGCGGGGAGGGGGCGAAAAGGGGGGAGGCGGACGGGGGAGAGAGGGGCGGGGACACTGGGAGGACGGGAGAGGGCAAGGGAGTGAGAAAGGGGTTGGCGATCAGTGGGAGACAGGGCAAGAGCAAGCGACGGAAAAGGGGGGAGGCCATCAGTGGGAAACTGGGGTAGAGCGAAGGGGCAATCAGTGGGAGACGCGGGGAGCACAGCGCCCGGACACAGCGCGAGTGGCTGGAAACGGAGATGCCGCGGGAAAAAAAAGGGACACAGGCTGACCCCCGCCTGGAGACAACAAAACCGGACCCCCTTTCGGGCGCCCAATACCCTAGCGGAGAGGGCAGCTGACCGCACCCCTCTCGACCTCTAGCCCTCTATTCCAGACGCGACAAACAAGGCAAACACATTCCCTCCCACTCCCTGGACATGGCGAGCGCCGTAGCGGGTCACCTCTACCCCTCGTACGTGCTCCATTACGATATACGGTCATTAGGCACACAATGTAGCGCACCCGCGCACCAGAGCGGGCGGCAAAAGGGCGCATCGCCTTTACGTCGGCAGGTGCACCGGACTCTCCGGGAGCATGCGCGGTGCACGCAGAGGGGCAGGACTGGCGAACGCAGCCGACGGCGCACCGGCCGCGGCCGGCGTCGATCGGCCGAGCGGTGGGAGCGGCGGAAGGCGTGGCGCAGCGGGGCCTGCGCCCACCGGTGGAGCGCGCGGCGGGAGGCCCAAGGGCGGCAGGGGCCCCGCGGGCGGCTCGCCCGGGAGTCGCGGCGGCGCGGCGGTCGGCCGCGGCGGGTGCAGCGCACCAAGCGGAAGCAGGGGGTGGGGCACAGAACCGTCCCGGTCGGCGCGGAGTGGCGGCAAGCGTGGCCGCGCGTTCCACGGCGCCTGCTCCACAGCTGCAATGATCAGCCGTGTGCCGTCCGGGTCGTCGGGGGCGAGGTGGATGTGGGCGCCCAAAACCACCTGGCGCCCGGCCGACAGCTGGCACACGATCGCGTCGCCATTCCAGCCCATTGCGTACGTCTGCATCATCGCCTCGCTCACGCCGCGCCGGCGCAAGTTTGCGCGTCCCGCACGGTGTCGGTCGTCTGCGGGGGACACTGTGGCAGAGTTTGTCGCCGGGGGGGACGGATAGGTGCGTGCGGGCGACGCCGGTGCGCCAGCGCCCTGCAGAGGTGGGGGGAACCCCGGCCCACCGAGGGGCGGCGCAGGCGGCTGCGGCGCGGGCGGCTGCGGCACGGGCGGCTGCGCGCCGTCGTGCCAGGGCGCATCCAGCGGCATATTCCGCAACGCGTCCGCGCGCAGCGTCCCGGGCAGTGCACGCAGCTCACCCGGCTCATAGCCCGGGGCACCGACGGGCGGGCGTGGCGCGGCGATCGGGGCGCCCGATCCAGGGGCTGCCGCGGCGGCGCCGAGGTCCGGAAGCCTGTGCGCCGGATCGTCACGCTCGCCCGGCGCGCCCACAGCACAGGCGCCCCCCTCCCCATGCACGTCGCCGCTGGGAGATGCGCCATCGCCTGTACGCGCGCGCTTCGAGGGCGGCTCCGCGTCCGTAAGCAGCACAGCCGGCTCAAAGGCGACGAGATGCAGGACGATGCGGCGGAGACCCGCCCATCGGCGGACCTTGAGCACGGGCTCCGTGTCGGAAAGCACGGACGCATGCACGTCGACGAAGAGGTCGGGCGCGTCCGCGCGCTGCGGGCGCATCACATCGCGCACGCGGACCTCCGCCTGCTGGTACCGACGGCGCGAATGCACGCAGCACACGGGACAGAACCACTTCTCCTGCAGCGCGTCCGGGTCTTCGATCCACATGCACACGTTGTGGAACCAGCGCGTGCACCGGTCGCACTGCACCATGGTGCCCGTGTCCGGCTCGCGGCACGAGCACTGCGCCCCGTCGGATGGCGGCGCCTCCTCGCGGAATATGAGCCGCGCGCGCTTCGCACGCCGCCGCGTGCGCGCGGGCGCCGCGCCCGTCCCGTCCGCGGGCGCCGCCGGCACCACCGGCACCGCCGACGCGGCCGGCGCGCTGGGGCGGATGTGGAACGCTGGCAGGAGCACGTCCAGCACCGACGGCACGTGGCTCTGCGGCGCGGCATCCGCGATGAGCAGCACGTCGACGGGGCAGCCGACCGCACAGCGCGTCATGTCGCAGAGGAGCGCGGGCCGCTGCGCGCCCGGTGCGAGACCACTGCCGTGCAGCAGGGCGGCGGGGAGCGCGCCGGTGCGGAACTGCATGCTGACCGCGACGCCAAACTCGACGGTCGCCCGGATCGCCGTCTGCAGGCGCGCATACGCGCTGGGCAGGAACCGGAACCGGTCGCGGCGAAACGCGGGATTCTGCAGGAGCGCGACGAGCGGGAGCTGCGACACTGCCTGCCGCGTCGCGAGGAGGGCCGGTAGCGCCGCGTCGTTGCAGAACGCGCATGTCCACTGCTTCGGCACCTTTTTCACCCGCAGCTCGATGCATGTGAAGTGGTACAGCGTGCCGCATGTGTCGCAGGTCACGCTCCGGCCCGGCAGTGTCTCGAAGCAGATGCACGGGCCGCTCCGCGCCGGCGACCGTGCGGAGGGCGCCGCGGACGGAGGCGGCGTGCTGCGGGGCGCCGGCCCGGGGGACGCTGCTGCGCCGCGTTCCTGCGCGCGCATGTCGCTGGGCGCGCAGGTCGGCGCGGCATGCGGCACGGCGTCGCCGGTGTCTGTCGCGTGCGCGGCGGACGCATCCGCTCGTCCTGTGGCCGGCGTCTGCACGTCCGTCGCAGGGACGGCGGGGTCACTGCTGCGCGCCGCCTGCCGCAGCAGCGCGTCCATATCCCGCTGCGGCGGCGCGGGCGCATGCGTTGGTGTGTGCGGGCCGTTGGCGGGGCTGTGCGTGTCGCTGCCTGCCGGGGGCGCAGGCGCGGGTGCCCCGTCGTTGGACAGGGCACGCTCCACTGCATGGTCGCGCAGCGTACTCCCCACGGCACGATCGCGGTGCGCCTCTTGCGCGGATGCGGCACTCTGCCCGGTTGCCTCGGCGCCGCCGCAGGTCGCTCGTTCCGCGTCGCTCGACCCTTGCCCGCACACGAGCTGCGCTTTTTCCCCCGCGCTGTGCCCCGCGCTGCCCCCCCAGGCCCTTTCCCCCTTCCCCCCTTCCCCCCACGCGACGCCAGCGGCAGCCACACGGATCGTCCGCTCACAAAAGCGCATCGCCGCGGCAGCCACATCCGTGCCAGGGCGCGCCCGGAACGGCGTGTGGCGGAGGATGTGCGCGAGCTCCGCGTTCCACTGGTCGTGAAGCGCAACGGCAGCGCGCAGCTCATCCGCAAAGGGAATCTGGACGTTCGCAGCGGTCGTGTCGTCGAGGACGCGGCGCGCCTCGTGCAGGTGCGGGACGACGTCGTCGGGCGCGCGCGGCACACCGTGTGGGCCGAGCACCGCGGGGGAAGGACGCAGATGGGTGGCCTCGTATATCTCCGTCGCGAGATCGTGCCAGTGGGCCGCTTTCTGCTGCAGCGCACCGACGCGCGCGCGGAGATCGGACGCGCACGCAGTGTCCGCGGGCGTGTCGAGCAGGGCGTCGAGCGCCGCGCGCGTGACGAGCGGCGCACCATCCAAAAGCGCGGACGCACGCGCGCCCCACGCGTCGCCGCGCGCCCGGCGCTCGTGCAGCGCGTGGACGAGCGCGTGGCCCGGCGGGATGCCGCAGGCGGCGGCCTCGCTGAGGAGCTCCGAGACCTCGCCGTGCGAGAGCGACGCATCGGCGACATCGCCCACCTCCGCAAACCACTTGGCGTGCGCGATCCAGCGCCGCAGCGCGTCCACGTCCGGGAGCTCCACCCGGAGCATGGCACCCTGCTCCAGGAGCCGCTCCGCCGCGTCCACGTCGCGGTGTGTATCACGTGACTCTGCATCGCTCGCGAGAAACGCGCGGGCGTGGTGCTGGAACGCGTGCATCTGCTCGACGACCGCAGGGAGGCCCTGCAGCTCTGGCGCCTCGAAAGGGAGCTCCGCGGCACACTCGCACAGGCGCAGGAGCGCCGCCGGCGAGCGGTCGGCGGCGTGCGCGGGCACGGCCTGGTCCACGGCGGCGGGTGTCTCGTCCCTGGGCTCATGCCGGTCGCGCGCGCGGCGCGCGGTGCGCACATGGGTGCTGTCGCCGAGCGTGCGCGGGGCGCGCTTCCCCTGCCGCCGCGTGAGGAACGCGAGCGCCTGCTCGACCCACGGCGCGGCACGGTCCAGGAACGTGTGCAGCTGGGCGAGCTCCGGGAGCGGGTACGGGATGCGCTCGCCCTCCTGCGCCAGCGCGTACAGCGTGCGCAGCGGCGGGCGCGGGTGCTGCACGAGGAGCCGGCGCACACGCTGCTGCCACGCCGCGGGGACTGCCGCGCGCTCCGCGAGCTTCGCCGCGGCCGCGTCGAGATGCGCGTCCGTGAAGCGCACACGGAGCGCCGCGCGTGCGGCCCAGTCCGCGCCGTGGACCGCCGCCGCGTGCGCGTGGCACGCGACGGCGCCGTCGGCGACCACGTGACTCAGGTAGCAGAAGGCGCGGCACTGCGCGCACTGGTACTCGTGCTCCGGGCGGTCGCGCGCGTCGACGAGATCGGGCTGATCGGGCTGCGCCGCGCGGAGCGCAGCGCGCGCGGCGGCGCGCGCGCGGAGCTCGCGGTCGACCATGTCGCGGTACGCGTGCTGCATCCAGACGGCGGTGTGCACATGCTGGTTGTGCACGGCGACGGTGACGAGGAGCTCGTCGTGGGAGAAAACAGGCTGGCGCGCGAACGTCTGGTACCGGCGCGCACAGGCGAGGCCGTCCATGACCCAGTCGGGGAGCGCAAAGTTCACCGCCTCGTTCAGGTTGAAGCCGTGGTTGAAGCCGGAGTGGTACGCCTTGGGGAACGTGACGACGAACTCGTTCGGGCGCTGGTTCACCGCGTACACGCGGACGCCCTCGCGGCGCACGAGCGCGGGACTCATCATCGTGACGAGTTGCAAGAGGAGGTCCGGACACGCCTCGAAGAGCTCCGGCGCGATGCGCTGCATCGCAGTCTCGAACCGCTCCGCATCCGCACCGGGGACGCCGTACCAGGTCTTCGTGTGGCCCCAGTGCTGGTAGTTGATCGAGTACGTGTAGTGGTCCTCGTTGTGCCAGCAGAACGCGGAAAACATCATCCCGATGTAGATCCACGGCACGGTCATCCCACTGATGTCCGACTTGATGTACCGCAGCAGCGAGCCCGCAAGAATCGGCAGGTTGTTCAGGTTCCAGCCGCTCCGCGCGTACGCGTTGTGTGGCTGCGCCTCCATCGTCGGCGACGCGTTCCCGTGCGTGCTCGAGTGTACGTCCGCGCCGTACTCCACGTCGACGAGCTCCGTGACTGAGTGCACGAGACGCCAGAACTCTGCCTCGACGCAGTCCTCGTCCGCCTCGCGCGCGCCCGCGGTCCCGCGCGCGCGCCGCCGCCATGCCGCCGCGTCCGCGTCGGAGCACGCGCGCTCCGCACTGCGTTCGGCCCATGCCCGCTCGAACTGCGAGCAGCGCGACCAGAAGCTGTACAGGCTGTGCGTCTCGCCGTCGTCGAAGCCAAAGTCGCCCCCCGTCCCCACAAGGCACCGCGTACACACCCACTCGTCCGGCACCTCGCGCAGCGGCGGGTCCACGCAGCATGTGTGGAAGCGCCCGCCGCAGTCTGTGCACTCGACCGTCGCGCCGCTCCCCACGCACGGTGCGCATCCCGGCGGGGCGGAGGGAGGGGGGCTTGTGTCGTGTGCGGCGCCTCTGCCCTGGGGGACGCTTTTGTCTTGGGGCGGGTGTCCGTCTGGGGAAGTGCCTCTGTCGTGGGCGGCGCCACCGCCGTCAAGGCCCCCTCGGTCGCGGGCGGCCCAGTCGCCGCCCTCCTCGTCCCCCCCCTTCACCCGGCGCAGGAACGCCTCAAATGGGGCGACGAGACGCGCATACACGCCCTTGACGACCGAGGCGCCAGACGACGCGACAGTTTCCGCGGACGTGTATCCGAGGCCGCGGCAGATATCCGCCCACTGCCGCTTCGCACACACCGCCTCGTACCCACCGGCCGCATGCACCGCGAGCTTCAGCGCATACAGGTTCAGCGGGCGATGCGCGACGCGCGGCACATTCACAAGCCCATGTCCCTGCTGCGCATGGAAGCGCTCCAGCTGCTCCTGGTAGTTCTGCGCGACGCGGCCCTCGGCACTGAGCTCGTTCAGTCGCTGCATGCGTGTGCGGAAGCGGAACGTCTGCTGTGAGATACGCCGCCGTCTGTACGCACGTCTTCGTCCACGACAAAGTCCATCTGCCATCCCTCCGGCGGCACGATCTTCACAATGCCGTACGCCGCGCCGTTGCCGCCGTCCGGCCGTGCGGTCCACTGGATGTACGCGAGCGGGTCCTGGAACTCGTCCCAGCTTGGGTAGAACACCGGCGCGTCCGTGAGGCCGAACTCGCGCGCGCCGCGCCGCGCCTCCGCGTGCCGCGGCGTCGTGTGCGCCGTCTGGATCGCGGGCAAATCGGCCCCTGTCTGCGCGCCGCCGTCCCGGTCGTACCGCAGGCGCGGCAGCGGCGGCATGCGCTGCGCCTTGCGTGCCGCATGCAGGCTCGCATGCGGCCGCGCACCCGCCTCCGCGCGGCCTGCCGCCCGCGCCACCATCGCGGATCGCGCGAGCGTCTTGCTCTTCCGCTCCGTCCGCACTGCGCTATGCTCCTTGGCGTCCGCTGCGACGCCGTCGACGTGGGGGGCAAAGTCCCGGCACGAGAACAGCTCCGGCTCCCGCGCCTGCCGCGCCGCCGGCGCACGCCGCGGCCCCTTGGGAGACGGCGTGCTGTCGCTCGCCACACGACCCACCTCTTTCACGGGACACGTTGCTGCCGCGCAGCGCGCCCCCGTCTCCGTGGCACCCGACGCTGCGCCCATGGCCTCCTGCGTACTCATGCCGTGCCTGGTGCCAGCGTCGTTCCGCTGTCGTTCCGATGTTTCTGTCACGGTCGGAGCGGACTGGATTCAATTTTGCTCAAAGCCCCGGGGACTGTGCTCGCATAAGCGGGTGATGCGCAGGGGTGGAGGGAGAGGGGGGGGGTGGTTGGAGGAAGTGGGAGGGGGGATTCGGGGCTGGAGTAAGAGGGAAGGCGGGGATAAAAGGGGAGGCCGCGGATGGGGCCCCCGTCCACCACCCACTGCCCTTTGCCCACCGCCCACCGCCCACCTCCCACCGACAGACAGATCTACAGCTGAATCCATACACTTTGCCACGTTTCCCTATGCCCCGATCTGGTGCCTTACGCGGCAGCCGCGACCATATCCCACGCAGGCGCACCTTATGGTTTCCCGCTGCGTTCTATCGGTGTGCCCCACGCTCCTCCTCTCCCGCCCCACCGTCTGCCCCGCCTCACTATGCCCCGACCTGGCGCCTTTCGCGGCAGCCGCTGCCGTGTCCCACGCAGGCGCACCTGCCGGTATCTCGCTGCATCCCAACGGTGCCCCGCGCACCCCCTCTCCCCACAGAAACCTTCCCCCGTTCCGCCGCCCTTCTTCCCCTCCTCTCGCTCCCCCCGCCGAGCCACGCGATCGTGGCGGCCACTAGAGGCGTGCTCAGGGGGCCGCCCCCCGGCTGGTCACGTGCGCGTGTACGCGCGGCCAGCGGCGGCGCCACGGCCGGCGTCCCTCCGCCGACGACAGCTGGCTAGTGCACTGCATCATGGTGCGTTGCAGTGGCGGGCGTGCGCGTGGCACTGACGGTGTCTAGGGACAAGTTCCTAGTGGGAATGCGCCGGGGAAGGGCGGAAACCGCGACAACAAGGTGGGGGTGTGCATGGCGGCGGCGCTGACGTGCGCTAGAAAAAGGAGCAGCCGAAGAAGTGGGAGCCGCCGCTGCCGACGCGCGTGGGAAAGAAGAAGAAGCACTCCGAGTCCGCCGCGAAGCTGCCTGCGGTGTATCCGACGACGCGGTGCCGGCTGAAGCTGCTCAAGCTGGAGCGCATCAAGGACCACCTCCTGCTGGAGGAGGAGTTCGTCATGAACCAGGACAGGCTGAAGCCGAAGGACGACCGCGACGCAGAGGAGCGCACGCGCGTGGACGATTTGCGCGGAAGCCCGATGGCCGTCGGCTCACTCGAGGAGATCATCGACGACGAGCACGCGATTGTGAGCAGTGCGACGGGGCCCGAGTACTACGTGAGCATCATGAGCTTCGTGGACAAGGACCTGCTGGAGCCCGGATGCAGCGTCCTGCTGCACCACAAGGCGATGTCTATTGTCGGCGTGCTGTCCGAGGACACGGACCCGATGGTAAGCGTGATGAAGCTAGACAAGGCGCCCTCGGAGAGCTACGCGGACGTCGGCGGCCTCGAGGCGCAGATCCAGGAAATCAAAGAGGCGGTCGAGCTGCCGCTCACGCATCCGGAGCTGTACGAGGAGATGGGCATCCGCCCGCCGAAGGGCGTCATCCTGTATGGCGTCCCCGGCACAGGGAAGACGCTGCTTGCGAAGGCGGTCGCGAACCAGACCTCCGCCACGTTCCTGCGCGTCGTGGGCTCCGAACTCATCCAGAAATATCTCGGTGACGGCCCCAAGCTCGTGCGCGAGCTCTTCCGCGTCGCGGACGAGCACGCGCCGAGCATTGTGTTTATCGACGAGGTCGACGCGGTCGGCTCCAAGCGATACGACTCCACGTCCGGCGGGGAGCGCGAGATCCAGCGCACGCTCCTCGAGCTCCTGAACCAGCTCGACGGTTTCGACAGCCGCCACGACGTCAAGGTCGTCATGGCCACGAACAGGATCGAGTCGCTTGACCCGGCGCTCATCCGACCCGGGCGTATTGACCGGAAAATCGAGTTCCCGCTCCCCGACCAGAAGACGAAGATGTATGTGCCCCCGCGGCCCGGCCCCTTACGCACAGGCACATCTTCCGCCTCCATACCAGCCGCATGAACCTCGACCCAGACGTGAACCTGGAGGAGTTTGTCGCAATGAAAGACGACCTTAGCGGTGCGGACATCAAGAGCCTGGTGCGTCCATGCAGCCATGCGCAGCTCATCCGCAGACAACGGAGGCGGGTCTCCTGGCGCTCCGCGAGCGGCGCATGCGCGTGACGAAGAAGGTGTGTCGCGCACGTGTCCCTGCTAACCACTAGGACTTTATCTCAGCGCGCGAGCGCGTGATCGACCGCAAGAACGAGGGGACCCCCGAGGGCCTGTATCTGTAGGCGTGTCCGTGCGGGTGTCCCCCTGCGGATTGTATCTATAGACGTGTCCATGCAGTCTGCAGCGAACGACTAGAACGCGGCGACCGGCGGTGCGCCGCATCACGGCTCATCAGCCGATTCGCTCCGCATGCTGTCCGTCAGTCTCTCACCAACGCGCGATACATACTACCAGTCAATCGCGCCGCTGAACGCAGCGAACGCAAGCGCGCCGCCGACAACCGCCTGCGGTCCCGATGACCGCGCGAGAATACCACCCGTGACGCCCCCCCCCCAGACGGGGTTCCAGATGTCGTTTTTCGCCCTGTACCCCTCAATGCAGCATTCGATGAACGAGTACATCGCGCCCACTTTTCCAAATCCACGCCCACTGCTCCACATGCCTCTCCCTGTCTGCACGAAGAACTCCTTGGTGCTCTGCATGGTATTGACCGGCGGGAGCGGCGGCGGCGACATCCGCAAGTCTTGCGCAGCTCCGCTGCCCCGCATCTTCGACAGGATGCTGCCGCCCGTGGTGGTCGGATGCGCAGTCTCCGCAGCCGCAGCTGTCGCAGTGGCATTGGCTGGCGCCGCCGCCACCCGTGCAGGCGCGCTTGCAGCAGTAGGCGCGGCGCCAGGCGCGGTCTTCGCGGGGACCGCAGTGCTGCGCCCTTTCGCGTTCGCGTCCTCCTCCGCCTTTCTCGCGCGTTCGGCGGCCATCCGGTCCATCATCGACTGGCGCACCGGATCGTCCATCGCAAACGACGAGCTCATGAGACTGATGAATGCACCTAGTCCAAAGCCCATCGCTCCCGCGATGCCTGCCTTGAACACGCAGGATTCCATCGCCATATGCGCATAATTTTGATACTTGACCATGTCTGCCAGCTGCGCGCGGTCCGTTTCGGTGTAGCCGGTCGGTAGCGGCTCCCGCCCAGGCAGGTATAGCGGCGCCACCAGTGGCATCTTTGCGGCCATAGTGATGTCTCACCTGTCGTTGCGTGCAAAGCTCGCGTGGATGGCCAGAAATTGGCAGATTTCCCTGTTCGCCCGCACGCGGTGGTCACGTGCGTGTAGACTGGGACCACATACGCAGTGCCATGGGCCCAGTAGGCAGCAGCGGAGCGCAGCAAAGAGGCGCAGCACACGAGCGTCAACGTTTCCACGCTCGCCGTGGTGAGTTGATTCAGGGGGGTACTACTCCCGGACACGCAGCTAGGCGGCGCCAACACCGACAGGCACAAGAGAGAAATGAGGGAAAAACGTACGCCGCGAGATACCCTACGTCAACTAGTTATGAGACATTTACGTCAATAAGGCGTAGGGTGTCCATGGCAGTACGATGGGCACAACTCCCAAGCCCTGTATAAAGGCGACAGCTCCAGGAGCCAAAGGGACGCGTCGGGCCACATAGGAGTATTAAGACAATTCAGACCACGAAGCACCTGGTCATTTCAATCATCAGACAGTGTGGTTCCAAAGCGAAGAGAGTGCCTTTTACTCGTCTTCGACCTCGACACGGCTCTCGAACTTGTACGTGTCCATATCCGTCTTCTCGTCCTTCTCGTGCACGAGCGTGAGGCGGTGCACGTTCGCGAAGAAGTCCTCGAGCACCTCGTTCTTCTGCGAGCGCTTCCGGCGACCCAGGTTGTCCAGAGCGGGGATGCGGCACATGAAGTAGTACACGAGAGCGCAAACGACAATCACACCAAACGAGTACGCCCAGACACGGACAACCGTGACAATGTCGGTCCAGCCACCGTGCGGCGCGGTGATCGGGTTGCGGTGCTCGGAGCCCGACAGCCAGCCAAACAGACAGAAGAGCGTCGCAATGATGTCGACAACACCGACAGCACCAATAAGCTCCCACGACGGGAGCGTGATCTCCGACTCGCCACCACCCAGACGGGTGACAAAGATAAGCCAGTTCTCCGTGAGCGCGACCTCCAGATAGAGGATCTCCTGGACATTGCCGAAGTTCTGGATGATACCACCGCCGGTGAGGAAGAGAGTACCACGGATAATCCACGTCGCACCCGCGAGGATGAGACCGAGAATGACCGAGATGATCCAGATCTTGGGCAGCTGCCACTCGACCGGCGCCTTCGCTGCCGGCGCATTGTCGTAGGCAATGGCAATCGTCGCGACATCCGCAAAGAGAGCGAGGAAGACAATCAGGTTCGCGCGGATGCTCTCGTTGAGAATGATGATCGAGAGGACCAGGTAGACCTCCAGATGGATACAGAGCGAGATACGGTACTGGATGTACGCCTTCATGCGGTGGAAGATCTGGCGTGCAACCTTAATCGAAGTAATGATCGTCGAGAGACCCTCGTCAAGGAAGACGACATCCGCCGCGGAACGCGCCGCGTCCGAAGCACCCTCCACAGCAATACCACAGTCGGCCTTCTTCAGCGACGGCGCGTCGTTCACACCGTCACCCGTCATCGCAGTCAGGTGGCCACGGTGCTGCAGCATCTCGACGACCTGGTACTTGTGCTCCGGGAACACCTCCGCGAAGCCATCTGCTGCCTCCACAAAGTCGTGGATCGCCGAGCCCGCAAGGCCGCCCGAACCAATCAGACGCTGCGAGTCGTACACCTTGGTGCCAAGCGCGAGCATCTTGCACGTCTCCTTGGCAATAGCGACAGCGTCACCAGTAAGCATCTTGACCGAGACACCAAGCGTCTGCGCCTCTGCAATCGTAGCCGCAGTGTCCGCGCGCGGCGGGTCAAACATCGGCAGCAGACCGAGCAGACGCCACTTGTTGTCCTCGTTGATAGCAACACCGAGCGAACGGAAACCACGCGAAGCAAAGTCACCCGCAACCTTGCGGTACTGCGCAGCCTGTTCCTCCGGCGGGTTGCAGAGCTTCAAGATCGCGTTCGGCGCACCCTTGGCAGCGACGTACTCTTTGCCGTCCTTGGAAACCTCGGAAGTAATACGCTTCGAGACGGGGTCGAACGGCGTGAAGCGCTTCGTATTCCAGCCCGAGGCGAGAATCTCCTGCGCACCAGGGTAATCCTTGAGCGTGACCAGCGTGACCTTGTCGATCGGGTCCAGCGACTTGACGTTGTGCGAGGAAGCAAGCGCTGCAACAGCCATCATAAAGTTCACGTCCACGCCCTCCGAGGTGAATGGCTCGTGAATCGACAGCTTGTTGGCAGTGAGAGTACCCGTCTTGTCCGAGCAAAGAACGTCGACACCAGCAAGCGACTCAATGGCAGTGAGCTTCTGCACAATGGCCTCGCGCTTGGCAAGGTACGCCGCGCCAACAGCCATGGTCGTGGTCGTGACACAGGGGAGACCGACGGGAACACCAATGATAAGGAAGATCAGCGTATAGATGAGCAAGTTGTTCTCCTTCGGACGCGCAATCTGAACATTGCGGAAGAAGCCGGCGAACCAGACGATGAGCACAAAGACAATAACGAGAACAAGCAGCGTAGTACCAATGAGATCCATGACACGCTGGAAGTGGCCACCGCCGCTGCCGGTAACGAGAGCAGCAGTCTTGCCGACGAACGACTGCTTGGCAACGTCGGTACACAGGATGTACGCCTTTCCACGCTTGCAACCAGTAGTGTAGAAGACCTTGTCGCCAATGTGCTTGTCCACCGCGAGAGACTCACCAGTGATGGCGGACTGGTCGGCAGCAATGACGGCCGGGCCCTTGTCAACGCCCGCGTCATCGTCCATGTCGTCCTCGTCCTTGTCGCGGTGCTTGGTCTCCTCCATGCGCTGGCGGATAGCGTGCGCCTGCGAGAGATCCTTGTCGCTGTAGTCGGCAATCACGCGCCCATCACAGGGGATGGTCTGACCGTCTTCCACGACAACAATGTCACCGGGGACGAGGTCACGCGCCTCAATCTCCATCTCTTTACCGTCACGGATAACGTGGGTCTTGAGTGCGATACCGGCGCGCAGCTGCGCGACAATGTCGCCAGCCTGCTTCTCCTGGTACCAACCGACGAAAGCGTTGAGCAAAAGAATGGCGCAAATAACACCAAGATCAATCCAGTCACGAAGACCACCCGCAAGAGCCACAGCGAGCTCCATAACGTAGAGAATTGGGCCGCGGAAGAAGCCCAGGAACTTGAGTAACATGTTCTCCGACGGGCTCTCCAGCTCGTTAAACCCAAACATGTTGCGGCGCTTGGCAATTTCGGCGTCGTTCAGACCAGTGTGAGGGTCAGTCTCGAGCCAAGACGCAGGGACGTTGGGCGCCACGGTCTCCACCTCGCCGTTCTTGTTAACACGAATCTCGTGGGTCTTCCAGGGCCGCAGCCAGTCGCGCTTCTTAACGATGTGCGTGCCGTCGTTCCCCTCATCCTCATCGGCGTTGCCCTTTTGCGAACGAATGAAGTGCAGGACCTGGCCGTACTCGTCCTGGGGGCCGTCGTCAGCAGCGCCAGCATCGGCACCCTGGCCGGCATCCGCATCATGGTCGGCGGGCGCAGCGGACTCCTGGTGGTCGTGGGCTTGCTCATTCGCAGCGTGGGCGTTGTAAGCCCTCTGCTGCTCCTCAAACTGCCGCTGCTGCTGCTGGTACTGCTGCTGCTGCTGCTGGTACTGCTGCTGCTGCTGCTGGTACTGCTGCTGGTCGTACTGCTGGTGCTGCTGCTCCGGCTCGTACTGGATATTCGTCGTGTCCGGCGCAGCCTCGAACGTCTGACCCTCGTAGTGAGTCGGGTTCGTGAAGGGCGTGTCTTGCGTGTACGCGCGGTCCGCGGCCACGATCGGCGGCGGGAGCTCGTTCGGGTCGCTTCCGATAGGATTGGACATCGTTGCTTGCCTCACGGATCCTTGCTTTATCCCTGCGTCTTGTTTAGCCCTGCGGTACAATCACAAGCGATTGCTGCTTGAGAGCGGGTCTAGCAGGCCAGGAGACGTCCGGGTAAGAGGGAAAGACGCCTGTTTACGTGCAGCACACCGTATCTATTTTATACGCTTCCCGTGTGCCTACGGCTGAGCGGCTTGGAGCACCTTAGTGCGCAAAGTCCGCCTGGGCGAATAGGTTTGCTCTATGCACGTTGTCCGCTTTCGGTGAAGTGTTGCACAAGTCTGCCTAATCCCGAAACCAATGAACTGCATAGGATGCAGGCTAATCACCCCGATGGCCCTACTGTTGGCGTATATGCCCCCCCCCTTGGTGCGCTCTGCTAATCCCGGCATGTACTGGACCGGCCTTGCGTGCTGAGTTAGCGCAAGGACGCATGTAGTAATGTTGTTGTTTTGGCTGCATCTTGACTCCGCTGCATAATCGTTTCGGCGCTAGCGACGCGCTTCTGCATGCGCTGCCTAGATTCTATGCATGATTTGCGTGAGGTATCCCTCCTATTCGTCATCATTACTCGGTTAGTCATCTCCCAGGCAGACTTTTCTCTGGTTCCCGTCCGGTCCGGGCGGCGATGGACGGAATAGTGCACGCGGTGCCCAGCTGCAGGGCTTTGGCCGTGCGCACTGCCGTGATCTTTTGCGAAGCCCCTAAATTCTTCCTGCTGCGATCGGCGGTCACTGCCACTCGGTCTGCATAGGACCAGTGTCCCAGACGCCTCCTGCAGCGACGTGCTGCACGTGGCTTTTTTTTTGCACCGCTTTTATTAACTGGGCGCTTGATTTACAGCGCGACGATGGCCGTAGGTCGTAGAAGCGACTCGCTACCTCTCTGCACCACGCGATGTGGATGTGGACAGGAACATGGGGACCGCTCGCGCTGTGCCTCGCGTGGGCGAGCCTGGTGTCGGCTAGGATGATGCAAGCGCGGGACGCTTTGACTGACGTTGCGGGGACATCGCATAAGGAGGGCGTGGTACGTGCGGTGCCGCTGATTGCATCCTGACTGGCAGAACCATCAACCACGCGCCGTCCCAGCGGGTGCGACGCTCAAGTCGTTTCCTGTGAGCAACGGGGCGACCCTGGCGGCGTACTGGACAGCCAATGCCAAGGACAAGTCCGCCAAGCATGTGGTTATCATCATACACGGCAGTCTTCGCGACGCGGATGCGTACTTTTCGTACATGGCGACGGTGAGACAGCAACAGCTGCAGGCAGGCAATGGGAATGTGGATCCGAATATGATCATTGTTGCGCCAGTTTTCTACTCGACGAAATGGAACAGCGGCGAGTACAAGAAGAATCAGTTGGCATGGGGCGATTCGAACCTGTGGATACCTGGAGAGCGATCGAACCACCCTGCGGGAGTAAGAATGTCCTCTTTCGCTGTTGTGGAGGAGCTCTTGAATCACTTCGACAACCGCACGCAGTTCCCGAACATGCGGAACATTACGCTTGTTGGACACAGTGGCGGGGGACAGTATGTCAACCGGCTCGCCGCGGTCGCGGTGGATCTGCCGAAGCGCACCCACGTACGATTCGTGACCGCGGACCCGAGCACCGGGCTGTACTTCACCAAGCAACGCGCGACGGGTGGCGGCATCCCCGCTACGGGCTCATGTCCGCTATACGACTCGTGGCGCTACGGACTCACCAACTTTAGCATCTCGCCCTATGCCGGAAAGAAACGCTCGGAATATTTCTTGAACTACATCAACCGCGATGTCGCACATGTCGAAGGCCTGTTGGACACGGAGCAGAATGGGGACCAACAGTGCATGGCGCAAATGCAGGGAGGCTCCGCGCGGATCAACCGAAACCTGATATACTGGAAGTACTTGAACCAGCTGGCTGGCACAAGCGAGAATGTAACGCTCTTCCCGGGCAACTTCTCTGGCCTGCCCAACTGGAAGCACCTTACGGGTGGGCGTATCCGCACGAACTTTGCAGTCGCAGCAGAGGTGTCGCACGATGCGCAGGGGGTGCTCAGCAGTGCCGAGGGCGTATCGGCGGTCTTCGATGACAACAATCTTGTGAAGGGCTGGCGCCCCAATTCGTCGCAGCCCATCGATGGCGGGTCGTCCGGGTATGCCTCGACGGCGCCTCCCGGCACGCCGGCATGGCCCCTGGTCGTGGGCGCAGTGCTAAGCGCTATGGGGTCCGGCATTTTCATTCTTTGATCACGGTTCGGGTATGGGGGTAAGGGCAGTGGAACGCGATTGTGGGAGAGCAACGGATTTTTTCCTGAGAAGGGCAGTATTATGCAAGTGGTCAGTGCGGCCACAAAGGTCTGCCAAACATGGGCTTGTCCCGCGTGCCAATTGCTGGACAATAGGACATTAGAGTAAAAGCATCTTGTAGTGTGTCAATGGACAGGGCGCGAGCGCATGTGGACAGGAAAAAGCTCCATAGGTGCTCCATGCGCATCAGCGCGGGATACCCACTGCATCACTACTTTCCCTGGGTCACAGTAGCGATGTCGGTTCCCCCTGCTACATGGCGCCGTGGCGCTTGTGGCTCCATGCCAGCGCCATCCCCCGTGCGCCGTGCGGACCACGGCTACGTCGGCATCATTTCCGCCTGGTCTCCCGCGGCGGCCATATTCTGGGCCTGCGCGGCTGCGGAGGGCGCCTGGCCGCCCGCGCGCTTGGCGGACACGACATCGTCGACGCGGAGGAGGAGCGAAGCGGACTCCGTGGCCGTCTTGAGTGTCTGGATCTTGACACTCACACTCTCGTAGAGGCCATACTGCTTCATGTCCACGACCTTGCCCGTGTACCCGTCGACACCGTACGTGTGTTCGCCGTTCGCATGGCGCGCGCGGAGCTGCGTCAGCGTCTTGATCGTGTTGCCCCCGCAGTTCTGTATGAGGGTGCGCGGGATCACTTCCATGGCTTCCGCGACGGCATTCACCGCGCCGACCTCGGTGCCCTCCATGGTCTGCGCGAGCTGCGCGAGGCCGACGGAGATGGCCATCTCCGTGGCGCCGCCGCCTGGGGCGAGTCGCGGAAAGAAAACCATGTTCCGCGCGACGGACATGGCGTCCGCGAGGTTGCGGTCAATTTCGTTCAGGATATCCTTGGACGGGCCACGGAGAAGGATCGTGCAGGCCTTTGGGTCCCTGCATTTCTCGAGAAACGTAAAGTACCTGGCGGTCAGTGGGTGCGCAGAGCGACGTACTCGTCGCCGATCTTCTCGATGTGGAAGAGACCACACCGCGTGCCGACGTCCGACTCACGCAGGTCCTCCACGCGGTTCACAATCTGCGCACCGGTCACGCGGGCGATGCGGTTGTTGTCCGACTTGCGCACGCGGCGGATGCACGTCACGTCCGCTTTCATCAGGTAGTGCTGTGCAAGGTCCGAGACGCCCTTCTCGGTGAATACGAGGTCCGGCTTCACCTGCAGGATGCGGTCGCACATGTGCTTGACCTGCTCTTCCTCGATCTCGAGGATCCTGTTCCAGTCTGCCTCGCGCGTGATCTCGATGTTCGTCTGCGATTCGCCCTTCTTGTACTCCAGCGGGCAGTCGAGCAGAAGAATGCGCGGGTTCTCGATGTGGCGGCGCATCTTCGGGTGCGTCACGTCCTTGGCGAGCATTACGCCGTCGAGCACGCGACTCTCTTCGATCTCGCCACCCGGCACCTTCTCTACGCGCGCGTACCGCTTCAGGTCCACGGTGAGACCGGCGGCGGGCGCCGCGTCGCCACCGCGGCCGGGCGGGCCCTCGGCGGTGACGACGGTGCGCACAGCTTGCAGGGCGAGGCGACACATGAGCTCAGACCAGCGGCTGACGAACTTGGTGCCGATCGCCGTCTTGATCAGCGCGAGCATCTCCTCGTCGCTGTCCACATTCACAGGCACCGAGACGGACTCGACAATCTGCAGGGCGCGCGCGAGCGCCTTCTTGTACGCGGCGATAATCACCACCGGATGCATGCCGCGCTCCAGCAGCGGCAGCGAATGCGCCAGGACATCGCCCGCGAGGATGATCACGCTCGTCGTGCCGTCGCCGACCTCCTCGTCCTGCGTGCGACTGAGCTCGATCATGCTCTTCGCCGCCGGATGCGCGACGTCGATCTCCCGCAAGATCGCGTGCCCGTCGTTGGTCAGCAGGATGCCGCCCATCGGATCCAGGATCATCTTCAGCATGGCCAGCGGGCCGAGACACGTGCGCACGATGTCCGCCACCGTCTTCGCCGCGCTGATGTTCGACATCTGTGCCTTGCGCCCCGTCTGGCGCTCCGGCCCGGCATTCACGACAAATACTGGCTGCTGCCCCGCCATGTCGTCGCTGCGTGCGCGTCCCTCGCTCGGCGACGGGTGGCAACGCGCGGGCCTGCTCACGTGATGCCACGTGTACACTGCAGCGGCGCGCACCGCATGCCTGCCACGGGTCAAACAGAGGCACAGCGCGTGTGTGCCAGCCGCTCGCGTGTCCAGGGTATTCATCCCACCACTGCAACCGTCGTACCCGCGAGTTTGCGATGGCGATCCCGCGCTCTTTTAGGCTCGGAAAGAGCAAGAAGGGTGGGGACCCTCCCAGCCAAGCTCCCGCGGCTCCCGCGGTGCCCGCCGAGGACACGGCCAAGACCCATTCCCGGTCCAAGTCCTCGGAGCTGCGCCGCCGCTTCCGTATGCCGAGCGGCGTCTCCCTGAACAGCAAGCTCGGCGCATCGAATGCGCGCAAGCAGGCCATGCAGGGTGGTCCTGCGGCGGCGTCCTCGAGCACTGTGGACCTACTCAACACGCCACAGTCCTCCGCGGCGATGGGGACGCCGTCTGCGAATAAGTCGCCCGTCGCCATTGTCCCTGCGCAGCCCAAGGTGCTCGACACGGACACGCCGGCGCCTGCGTCACGCTTG